>SRMA01027045.1:494132-767122 GCA_007224835.1 Danionella cerebrum | reverse complement strand
AGATTGATTGACAGACGGTTTCTGCTAAAGCCACACAAAGAGCCGTTTAGACTTAAAAGCCACACATAAACACAAAAGGAAAAGGAGGGATGTGAAAGGACTAAAAGTGGATGAAGAAAGGAGGTGGAATGAAAGCGGGAGGCGAGAGAGGAAGTCAATTATGCATCGGGAGCGCTGGTCGATGCGGCCCCCGGGGACCCGGCTGCACACCTCAGGATCAGTAAATAATTGACAGATAATATTAATTGGCTGTGGATTAGTGAGCAAGTGGAGGATCGTGTCATTAATATTTGATCAGAAGATGATAGCGACTCCTGGCAGGGGCGTAGGGGGGCAGCTGGGGGTGTTGGCTTATTAGGGCCCTGCACAGGGAAGTGAGCCGGAGCCACACAGAACGCTCTGTGAAAAAAGGGCTTGCCATTTCATGATAAACATCTAAACATTCTCAAACCAGGACTTAGTCGCTTTGAGGGATGATCAATCACCCAGAACATCATTCTGAGGAACGTCTCGAGCTTTCCGTTTCTCAGGTTACGAAGAAAGCATCCAATCGGAGACGTTTGACCCGGAAACAAGACCAAAAAACGTCATCATTTTACACCAATAACGACCCCATTTAGCTGCTTTTAAGCTGGTTATATCTGCTTTTAAACGGTTTGAGGCCTGTATTAGCTGGTTCAAGCTAGTCTTGTGCTGGTTTGACCTGGTTTTGAGATCTTTTAAGATGGTGTGAAATATATTAAAGCCACCCCTGAGTTAACTGAAGCTTGTGAAATGTTTTGGGATGGATTGAGCTGCTTAAATTGAGCTGGTCGGGTCTGGATGGTTTAAGATGAACTTCACCTTGACTAAGCTCACCTTGAGCTGGTTTGACCTGGTGTTTTACCCTGGGGTGGGATGGGTGCACTCCACGCTCTATTAAGCTTGTTTTCAGATGAACTGGTTTGAGCTGGTGTGGATGGTTTAGGACAGAATTTGGCTAACGCTGAGCTGGATTAAGCTGGTCTCCTATTTTTGGAATAGTTTGAAATTGCTTTGGGTAACAACTGGATTTTTTGCTGGTTTTGCTAGTTTAAAATGGAATATGGATAGCTCTGAGCTTGTTTAAGCCGGTCTTGAAACATTTTAACTGTTTTTGAGCTGGTTTCAGAGAATAGTTTATTTTGGCCACTGAGCTGGATTAAGCTGATCTTGCTCCTGTTTTGAGATGACCTTCAACCGGTTTGAGCTGGATGAACATTAGCTTGCTGGGAATGGTTTAAAAAAAGAGTTTGATATGGACAAAGCTTTTATGATCCAGTTTTGTGATGGTTTGAGAAGGTCTTTGCTGGCTTTAAATGGTTTTGGCAGGCACTGAGCTGGACTATTGTTATGAGAGGGTTTTATGTTCAACTTTAGCTGGTCTTGAGCTGGTTTGAGATTGATGGTTTGACATGAACTTCAGCCGTCATTCAGTTGAGCCTTAGTGAGACCAAGCTCCTATTGAATCTGGTTCAACCAGTATTAAGGTGTTTTATCCTGGTGCAAGATTGAGTTTGGGGCACCCTGAGCTCTGTTGTGGTTGTCTTGTGTCTCAGCTTGTTCTTAGATGGATAACAACTGTTGGAACAGGTCTTGAGATGGTTGGACAATAGTTTGTAAATGGCTTCAAGACTAGTCTTAAAGATGCTTTTTTTATGGTTTACTGGTTTTGCAGAGAATGAGATGGGATTCTTGAAGCTCCCTTTGAAGAAATTATTAGTGACATTTGGCCAATCCGGACCTGGACTAAGCTCGTCTTGAGCCTGTTTTGAAATGGTTTGAGAAGGTTTTGGACTGTTAAAGCTGCCTCGAGCTCATTGGAGCTGGTCTTGAACCATCGTGACAGGGTTGATGCTCTATTTTAGATGATCTAGACTTGATTTGAGATTGTTTAAACATGGCCTTAGCTGGATTGAGCTGGAGCTGGCACTGGTTAATCTGGAGATGTTGGTTGAAGGAGACTCTTGTAATGAGCTGGTCATGAGCTCATCTTTAACCGATGAAGATGATGATTAAGTGCAAATCCGGTTCTGCTGTAGATTAGACCAGCTTAAGTCAGCCCGTAGACCTGTTCAAACCAGAAGTCGAAAACACCAGCGAACTGCATCCCTGACAAGCTTCAAAATGACAACAATGTTCTGCGTGTCGTGGAAGTGATTTCCAGAGTGAGAGTCCTCACCAGGCTGAACTCCTGAAGGCTAATTAAAGCACTGCGTCTGTGGAAACACACACTTCAGGAGGGGAAGGGAGGGGGGGTGGAAACACACTGGAGGCCCAGTCACAACAATACCCAGCTCTCCTTGCATCTACCATATGCTGTCATTTGTTCCATCAAATCCCTTGAAAGTGACGGTGATTCCAGCCGGTCGCTGTGTGTTTGTGTGTGTGAGGGATGGTTCCTGATCTAGGGCTCCCTGGGGCCCTTCCCGAAAGGTTTAAAGATGTCAGCTCTATGACGATCACATCACAGGCCGAGAAAATCATATGCATAATAATAAGAGGGATGAGTGAGCCGGCGTCAGCCTTGCACACATCAACAAATACACGTTAAAGTACAGTTCAGCGCTTTCACACGAGAAAATGAAAGCTTTAAATAGAAATACTGTAAAATACGACCAATTCCATTTGGTGCTACCATCCCTTACCCTGTGAACTGGTGAGAATGGCGCCAAGTAAAGAAACAAAGCTGGATTTTCGGGCTCCGTGTTTGCAAAAATCGACTCTTGTTCCTTGGGTCGTTGCGGTCAAAACATATACAAAAAATAAGCGAGGAACGGTTCGAAAGTGTGTGATTTTGATTTTGTGCCGGTACTTGTCTGTTATTTATAGTACTGTGTGAAGGTTTTAGGCAAATGTGAAAAAAAAACATACACAGAATCCTTTCGGAAACGCAAGGGTCAATAACTGATTTGAACAAATGAACAAAATGCAGAGAAGAAATGATTTTTGGTACGAGAAACGCTTGCCTTCAAAACAGCAGCAATTTTTCTACGAACACACAGTTTTTTTCTTCCTGTAATCCCAGACACAGGTGCTCTGTGAGGGCCATGCCTCCCTTCCAGTACTTTTTACCCTGTAAATAGATCTTAATGGTTTCTGTGGTATGTTTGGGTTCATTGTCCTGCTGCAGGATACATCTGTGTCCAATCACACGCCTCCCTGATGCCAGTTTATAAATAAGTATCTGCCTGTATTTCTCAGCATTGAGAACACCGTTATTCCAGACCAAATCTTCAACTGAATGCAAACATTCAAGGGACCTTCACCATGCTTAACTGTTGTCTGCAGACATTCCGTAATGTAGCGCTCTCCATCACTTCAATGAACAAACTGCTTCTGCTACACCCAAATCCTTCAAATGCCATTTTCTTCACCCTGTTGCTAGTTTTCGCTCATGCTTGGATAGCCACTGCTTCTACAATTGTGTCTTCTTTTAAGCCTCCTGAAGAATTCTCCGCAGTGTTAAAAACCCAAAACTCAAATTTCTTGAGAAATCTGTCAAGCAGCTTTCCTTGATACGTGCTTCAAAAGCCACAAAACCTACTATTTTCAGGCTTCAATGAAACTGAAACTTAGTTCTTACTCATCTCTTTTGCTTTTGTCGTCTTCTTTTGTTTGAACCTCTGCTCCCTCTGATGCGTCTCAGGCTGAACTCTGCGTGACACGCGATCCTTCAGCTGCATTTCAGTTCAAGACGTTTAATGGTCTCCTGGATGTCATTCGGACGCCGAGCTGGACATTTATTTGGGACTTGAACACGAAGGAAAACACAGAGAATCGTGAGGCATGAGCTGAACTCAAGATATGTAACGAGGAGCTGGAAATGTCTGTCAAAAATCGAAACGGAAAATTTTAAAACAACGGCCTCAACCAAATCATCTTCATTTCTGGAGTTCTACGGAGCTGCTGATCTTTGTTTGCTCTCACTCATCACTGTTGTGTCTACAGCATTAATATTCATACACATCAGTGTGCATCAAAGCTCTGGTCTCCGACACAGATGTCTCTCATTTTCAAGAGATGCTGTCAATAATGAACAGCTGAAGAGCGAAGCCGAGCCACAGATCTCTGAACAGAGCATCTACATCCCAAAGACTCTGATCTGGGGACTTCACCACCTAAAGCTCAACATCGCATTTTCTCTGTTCGGGGCATTTGACTATATTTGAGATAATGCTTTATTGAGATACAAATATGCTAATAAATGTAGCGTGGAGTTAAAGTGAGATTTCATCGATGGAGCCACGGTACACTCCAGCAGCATGTTTTTAACATGGAGCTAAATGTGTCAGTCCGGACTGACTGAGATGGTGTTTCTAGTTACTTCTGAAACTTCTTGAAGCTATCTTCTTGTTTTTTTTTGTTTTGTTTTGTTCCTGACAATAATCATTCAGACTCCTTTTTGTGAGAAACGTTATGGAACTATGTGTAGAGCAAGCTTCTCTCTTAATCATGGTTACACCCTCTTAGCACAAACGTTAGCGCTGCCCCCTAGTGGGTGGATGACATCACACGCTCTAAAAAACATTAAACAAGAGATTCTTACATTCAAGGTTTTTAAATTCAGATGGTTTAAGCTTTGAAACATTTTAATAGTTGGCAATAAAGTAGTTTTGTAGTCTTGTGTTTCATTCTTATTTTGGTTTAACTCGTTTAAACGGCAACCACATACAGCCACCATTCTTGTTGCATATGAAAAGGGAGGATTTAGCCTTTCAGAAAACAAAGAATGTTTCTGATGTTGAATGTCTTTCCACAGCTTCGAACAATTAAATGTTGAACCTCCGGAAAATCTAGATTTCATTTCTAAACAGCATTAGTCCGGTGTGGGAAAAAATAACTGGTGAGAACGTCCGGGACAAAGGCACAGAGATGAGAATCTAAAGCGTGTAAGCTCTTTTGGGAAAGCCTAGCCTTGTAATCTCATTGGCTGATTCCAAGTTTAACACAGTCATTCCTCTGGAACCAGTCAATGTTAATCCTGAACTGGGCGCCAGATCAGTCAAGGAACAAGGCACACATAAAGTCTGAGTAAATGGCATGAAATAACTTTTTTGTGCACTCACTGGCCAGTTTATTAGAAACACCTGTTTAATTGCTCAGTTACACAAATTCCTAATCAGCCAATCACATGGCTGAACCTTGATGAGACTAGTTGTAAGTGGGATGACTTCCTACTTAACATCTGTAATGGAGGAAAAGGAAAATGGAAGATTGCCCAAAAAATTTTTCTTTTGGCACTTTTAACTTTTTATTTTGTTTGTTTTAGGAGTGGATAGAGTGAGTAGAATGGGTGAGTGGATAGAGATGTGAGAAATGTAACACTAACTCTAATAACCACAACCAACATTTGCAGATACTATCATTAGACATGTAATATAATAAGAAATAACATTGCTAAATATAACTGCAAGCAGTGATGCAGGGCCAAGAGGAAAAACTAACAAGAAGAAAAAGGGCAGATGGTCAACCAGACAACAGAAGATCAGCACTGCAGAAGATCAGGCGATTCTGGAAATAATAAATAAATTATATAAAAAAATTTACTCTAGGGCTAATCAATCAGAGCAAAGTAAAAATGGTCCTTCTCAGCACAATCCTCCACACACATTAAAACCAATTTTATCATTTTAGGACAAACTGATATGGAGTTAGAAGCCAAAAAAAGAAGAGAAGAGATTTTTTGTATCTTCTGACCACTAGGGGGGTTGTTCTGAAACTTGGCACGCAACCTCAGGTCATTGTTTTTAGAACATCCACCAAGTTTGGTCTGGATTCTTTAAAGCGTTGTAGAGATACAACCTTATGAACATTTAGCGAGAATTACATTATTATTGTTTGCTAATTACTCAGCAGTAGAGAGCTAGCGCCACCACTAGTCAAATAAAAACAACAGCTGCCACCCAAGGACTTCTTAAATAGGCTCTAAAAATACAATTATAAAAACTCTTCCATTTAAAAAAAATGATTGCATCTTGATTTAAACATCGCTGCTGGTTTGGGAATGTTGCATCCGTGTGAATTAGAAACAATGGCAGGGTTTTAACCAGTGATATTTTCACAGAGAGTGACCGTCTTCTAAATGAATAAAGTTCATTTCTCTCAGTGCAAGTAATTAAAAGGAGATTTCTGGAGCGGCTCTTCCTCACTTTGAACACTTCACAGGCAGCATCTGTATTATCTGCCATTAACGTCTATGAGAGGAGGACTGGCTGCTCATTTGACTGGAAGCCATGTTTTAACAAGTGATAAGCGTTCTCTCAAACACCCCTTTAAAGTCTCAACAATATCACGAATCATGGATCATTAGGAGTCATTTTGGAGCCACTATAAAGCATTTGAAGCAAACATCATTAGGAGACGTCTGATTAAAACACGTGCATGGATCAGTCCTAAGTGGAGATTCGTTTTGAATATGATAAACATCCAATAACTAAATATAAATTTGCCGTTTGGCATCTTCTGGTTCAGAGATTCTCTGTTTGTTCAGCTGAAGTCATCAGTGTTCTACAAAGTGGAGCTCACATAAAAGTGACTTACAGAATCTCCTGCACTGGACTCCAGGAGCACAGGAAAGAAAGCTCCAGATCCTCCGTGAGCTCCTTGAGACCTGAAGGGATGTGGTCTTGATCCGGTTTTATCCTTTGAGCTGGGATGGGGGGGTTGTTTGAAGCCGGACAGAGGTTAGGCTTCACAAATTGAGCCGAGCAGATGACATGAGAGATCCAACCCTGCGACGCTGCAACTGAAGGATTGTGTGACCTGCAAATACACTTGAGTTTATTAGTGTTAGGAGTTTCTTACAGCGAAAGTTTCAAAGACTCTGGTGATGTTACACTCAAAGACAATCCCAGAAGCAGTGGAGAAATAGTCAAGTAACATACGCTGCTCAGCAGAAATGAGTAAAAGTACAAATTTAATCAGTAAACAACTTTTTACAAGGCTGAGTTTTACTGGACACGTGTTCAACTCCATAACATGAAATTAAAATCACGGAATCTTCACTTTTACTGTATTCAAAGATGAAAAACCCCACAACAAAAACATCTTTTGTAGAGCAGTGTGATTTTTAAGCACAGCACCAAGTCTTCAAGGCGTGGAATGAACACCTCTATTCCTCAAGAAGAACCTCTTTCAGAGCTGGATGCTGATGGAGAGCGACGCCTCTTCAGAATTATCAGCAGGTGTTCGATCGGCTTCAGATCAGGAGACACTTAGGCTTCGATCACCTTCACCCTGATCTTCTGGAGAAGATCGAGCGGAACATTGTTGAGTTGATGCCATCAATGAAAAGCAGCTCCCCAGCACCAGCAGCTCTCCTGCATCATGACACCGCCACCATCATGTTTCACTGTAGGCACGACGTTCTATTAACCTTCATCTTCTTCAGCAAGGGCCTGAGCAAATTCCAGGCGCAGTTTTTGTGCCTGGGCTTTAGGAGAGGCTTCTTTCGCGGATCATAACGCTCTCTCCAGCTTTAGGAGAACTGCAGTGAACTTGCAGAAGATTTTCTTCATCCTTTTCATCAGAAGACGCTCCTGTCGAGATGTTAGCTTCCATGGACGCCCTGGACGTCTCTGTGAGATGGTTGCACTTCCATCTCTGCTGAGTTCTGCTGATCTTCTTTTTTGTGTAAATAAATGATTTCCTTTATCAGATTTTGTGACATTTTTCTTCCATGGGGAGCCATTGCTGCCAGCATGAAAAGGAAAGGACTTTTCGTAGTTAATTAATCTGTTTTTACAGTCCCCTGTCAGCAGGACAATGAATCAAATGAATTAAATGAATCAATAGACTCATCTGTGGCCTGTTCATAAGAGTGTTGTAGTCTTAAGTGCAGCTTTACTCCTAAGACTGTATTTGGGGTGCACTCATCTGTGCCGAACACTGCACATCTGGATATAAAAAATGAACAATATTACAGAAAGAGAGTTTGGACCACTTCACATAGAACAAATGCCTTAGAAGGGACCTCTATGAACAGAACTTTGGCTTGTCTGTGAGTTCACAAGTGTCCTACAATCATTAAACAGCCAGAGATCAGAACCAAGTGAGAAGATCGTGAGTCATGCGGGTCAGCCACACATATAATCAGCCGGTGTGCCTTTTAAGAGTTTTAAAGGTCTTTTTTTGGCACTTACAGAATTCTACATTTTGTCAATAAACAGCCAAAGCAAAGTGCAAATCTTTTTGTGACCTCCATTTTTCATTGTGCATTGCATCCTGCACCTCTGTGTGTTGCACCGTTTGCTCCCGAGATGCATGTCTCCAAGCAACTTAAATGCACTGGAGATTTCTGGGCGGTGTGGAAACTGTAGAACAGAGAGACGACAAGTTGAGAGAAGATTGTAATGACAATGCAATAGATTGAAATTGGTCCAGGATTATTTTTTATAGTGCATCTTAAATTGGTTTGCTTTTGTGCCTGAACTCGGATCATTGTGAAATAATCCGTCTACAGCTTTGCACTGATTTATCTAGCATTGGCTTGCTCCATGCGGGGTGCTGTGGTTTCCCTCAGCTGATGTTCTTCTCTGCAGACTGCAGCTGACAGGTTGGCTGGGTGTCAATCAGAGCAGGGGATGTTCATTCAGCTTGTTTTCTTCTGTCTCTGATCCTCGGGGAGTTTGCACTAAGCAGCCTGGCCCTGGGCTTCCTTTCAGGAGCCAGACCTTGCAAAACCACACAGAGCTGCAGCGAATTAGCAAGTCAACAGCGAGGAGTGCTTCTGTCAGGAGAACGGCTCCCAAAACCTGGGCTAGGACCAATTAAGAGGAGCAGAACAAGGGCTAATTTAAATACAGAGGAACAAACTGAGAGGAAAAAAACTCAAAGAAGCTGTTAGGAACAATTACAAGACAAAATGGTGTGTGTTATTTTAAAATAGACAGTTTGCGAGCCTAAAATATCGTGCAATAATTTTCAATTTAGCGTGAGCTTGAATACAAAGAGCACTGGATTGCAGGAAATAACTGGCAAAAAAATAATTACAATAAATGCAATTTTATACAACTTTTTTTCTTGTATTGTTTTTCTTTAAATTTAGAAGATTGTCTTTCATTAAAACATTTAACTGCAATGTGCAAAGCATTTTTGCTTGAAGGACGTCCAGGAGAAAAAAAACCCACTGAGCGCATCAAGAGAGCATCAGCTCTTCCTGATGAATCCTCTGCTGTTTGCTAATAAAAACCAGCAGAGTTTGGAAAACCAGGCTCCCTTTTTCCGGGTGACACATGAAAAGAGCATGACTAAGACGAGTGAATTATATCAGATCAAAGTGTCTCTGGGGTTTATTTGGATCCTGGGGGCCTCAAACGTTTCAACTTGTAAAATAAAAACAGTGTTGCGGTGAGAGATGAGAAATATGAACATGTTACACCTATTCTATGTTTCTTCATCAAATAATAAATCTCCGCTCTGCAAAAATCTACTCTCCTAACCTTCCAGAATTCCAGAACATGTGGAAGATCCATAACTTTTGGACTGCTCGGTGCCTGCCAGAACAGTTGCACACCATGAGCTTTGGCAAGCAGCAGCAGACTGCCGATATATTCGGGTTTCTGGGTTTGGGTGAACTGGGCCTTTATGGGGAGCACAATAACTCTAAAGAACTGATCGCTTGTTTTGTTGTTTTCTGTTCAGTTTTTAAAGATTAGAAAATGTTTAATTCAGGTCAGTCTTGCCAGCGGTGCGCCCCCTGGGCCTCACTAAAGCATTCAGGGCACGGGTGTTTTCAGAGAGAGACCTGGACTCAACTGAACCTGCCCGGTTCAATAAATGAGAGATGGAGAGAGACAGAGATCGAGAAGGAGGGAGGAGAGAGAAGGACAGAAAGATAGATAGATAGATAGATAGATAGATAGATAGATAGATAGATAGATAGATAGATAGAGAGAAAGAGAGAGAGAGAGGTGGAGATAGAGTAATCAAAGTGAGAGAGTAAAAGAGAGAGAGACTGGGAATGCAGAGATGATAGAGTGGATGAAAGAGAGAAATTGAGAAAGAGTGAGGGAACGATAGTGAGCAAAAAATGTAAAAAAAAGATGGTGTTGGAGAGAAAAAGGGTGTGAGGGAGAGTAAAGAGAGAATACAAGAGGGAGGGGCAAAATAGAGAATATTAAAAATAGAGAGATGACGGGAGAGCAATCAAAATGAGAAAGAAAGTAGAAAGGAAGAAAAGGGAGAGAGTAAGATGAGAAAGAAAGAATATGAGAGAAGGGGAGAGAGGTGTGGTAATAAAAAAATGTAAAATAGAGAGAGAGCTGAAAGAAAATTAAAATAATTAAAAAAATATAATTTAAAAATATGAAGTGTCTGACAGGATGATTGACAGACTCGTAACTAAGCAACAGAGGGTTCCCTTAATGAGGAAGTAGCACTTTCAGAAACTTCTGCAATTGACTCAGGAGTCGCTGCTGTTCCATCAGAGCTTGTGTTTGCGTCCGTGTGTGTTTGCGTCCGAGTACGCCCACACACACACACACACACACACGCACACACACGCACACGCACACACACACACACGCAGATTTTCATTCCAATCGACCAGGATCTCACCGCAAAGTCCCCTTGAGGAGCTTACCATACTCTCTCTCTCTCTCTCTCTCACACACACACACACACGCACGCACACACACACATCTTTCACTCTTTCAAACACACACTCAAGCACAGTCTCTCTCTCTCTCTCTGATATTTAAACAATTTAGATGTCAGATATTTACAAAACATTTATTTGCTTTTATTCACATATCCCTGGACTTTTTTAGGGAGGGTTAAAAATGTCACATGACCTTTGAATGACCTCACACGTAGAAAATACACGCACTGCATTTGCTTGAGTTTGAGATCGAATTACATTAATGCAGATTATTTCCTGATGAATACATTAACATATTGACGCAGTTCTGTTTGTATTTTATTGTGCGACCAAAAAGTAATTTTTCTCATTTTAATTGAGAAAAGTTTTGTTTTGTTGTTATCTCGGCTCCGCCCACTTTCTTCATTTCTACAGATCTACTGGGATTTTCATGCACCACCATCTCTGGGGTTTACAGACAATGACAGGTTTTCACTGATAGAAAGTCAGCGATGAAAAAAAAAACGCTCCATGTCATAAATCTCAGAATGACGAGGAGTTCACTGTACACAAATGTCCTCCATAGTCACCAGATCTCAATCGGTGGAGCACCTCTGGCATGTGATGGAACGGGAAATTTGCATTCCATCTGTAGCAACTGCATCATGCTCTTGTGTCGATACTCTCTGAGGAACCTTTTGAAGGCAAAGGAGGGGTCCAGCCAGGTACTAACAAGCTGTACCTAATAAAGTGTCCAGTGAGTGTACGTCCAACAACAATAATACACATTATATTTGCACAGCATGGAACATAAACAGAACGAATGAGCAAAAAAGAGTTTTTACACAAACTAAGATAATGCACACACTCCAGTCGCTCCTCCATCTTTACTGGAATCGTGATTCAGAGACCGCAGTCAATGTTTTTACGACTTTATTTCCTCATAGCCACGAAAACCAGCCCCCGAGAAACAAGACCTCACTCTGTCCCATTCTCACACAGTCGTCCACAAACTCACTTTGTCTTTGTCTCAAACACACACCGGCGCAGCCCGCCCTCTTCCAGAGCATCTGGTCCTGGGCAGGGAAGCATATGTTTTAATTTAGATTGACTCACCTGTCACCTACACTGCCCTCCTCATTGTTACCCTCACATCCCCCTTTTTACTCCCCGTAAAATGCCTCTCCAATCCCCCCCATCCTGCCAAACGCAGGCCATTAACCGTTTCCTACGAGCTGCTGGTAAAAGGAAGGAAACAGCATGCCAGGCTTTCACACAACACGAAAGTTCTGCGCCCTTGAAGTCCGGCGAGTCGGGGTAAAAGTCACGCTAATTGACGGCTGAGCTTAATTCAAATGAGCCAGCGACTAAAAAACCAACTAGAAAGAGTGGGGCGACCTGCGATGGGGTGAAACTTTTTCAATCGGCCGGGCACTTTGATGTGCTCGACGCTTTTCATCAGTTTCCTCTCCGCGTATGAAAAAGCCATTTCAAGTACAAAGGGCTCGTGAGCACATTTGTAATTTGTCTCCTCTTTCGAGAACAAATGGACGTGGCGAAAACCATTTTGCCTTGTTCCGAAAAAAAAAAAAACCCAGAGCGAGAGATCTGAATGAAAGTACATGTGAAAGGTGCGAGAGCGGGTGGAAAGAGAGAGGGGGGCTTGATCTCGACTCGTATCAAACTCTATTTCACATCAGTCTGCTCCAACACCTCGTCGACACGGACGGACATAAATGAGGAGGGTAGAGAAGTGAAGAAACAGGGGGTGAACAAGAATAAAGCTCCAAATCCTCGACTGTGAAAACTGTGGCACCGGAGAAGTGTGTGCCGGCCATGTTTGGCTAATCACCTGGAGTCTTGTAAAATGTGAACGAGGGCGTCCTCGGAGCTTATAATTTCACACCCGTGAGGCCGGGGAGATGAGTGTGAATTGAAGGAGAACAGATCCACGTCCTTGGGTCGTCCAGGCCAGACTTCAAGCTACCTAGAGTCCAGGAACCAGAAGCCACGCTTTCTTAAAGTAAACCCCCGACAAACAGATTGAGATTAAGCCGCACGGATACTGAGGCGCATAACAGACGTCAAGCTCATCCAAGTCAAACATCTCCTTGAGTGATGTAGAACATTGGATGCAGTGGTGTATAGCCAGCCGCCACTGGACTCTAGAGAACTGGAGAAGTGTTTTCTGGACAAACCATGTGTCACCAATGGGACACGGAGAGAACCCCGCTGGGGTTCTTCGGTCACGGGTGCCGGTGTTCTAAAGTTTTACCTTACTTCCAACCTTGAACTTACAAAAACACCAGTAAAGTTTTATAACAGAGCTACGAATCAAACACATTCATTCCGTTTGTGTTTAACCATTAAGACAAACTCTACACTGCGCTTAAATCTAAAAAAATTGATTTTCCAACCCGCTTATTCCCTTTTGGGGTCAAGGAGGGTCATCTCCAGCACACACTGGGCGAGAGGCGGGGGTACACCCTGTTCAGGTCGCCAGTCCGTCACAGAAAATCAACTGTTTAAAGAATATTAACTTGAAACGTCTGTAAACATCGTTAAAATGTTGTCTTCAAAAACGAAGTGGGTTCAGAAGAAAAAAATGTAAATGTGATGAAAAATGAACAGAGGAAGTACGTTTTCATGGGTCGGAAGGCATTATGGAAGACCAGCATCAGAGTCTTCGATGGTCACGCCATCCGGGAGCCTAGGCCCCACCCATTGAACCGTGATGTCACTACGCAGGGTTAAGTTTAGGATTAGAGCGAGGGAATACCACAAAACTAAACATTCAGTGGGTGGGGCTTATCCCATCTGCAGTCAGGGGCATGTCAGTTGAGCTCCACCCCCCCCTCACATACGCTTCTCCAAGGAAGTCTGATGGATGAATCTGGGTTTGGCTTTTGTTAAAGAAATGGTGCTTGTTTGAAGGAGTTTGCAGGATTTTTGTGAGGTGTATGATCCACCAAACATCTGCAAATCATCCACATCAGATATTTGTCATGAGCAGAAACAGCTGTGTAGGAGGCTTAAAATGAGAGAGGAACAGTGAAACCAAGATGAAGTTGAGAAACACAGCAACGTTGGGGATTGTAGATAAAGCGGAAACCTGTGCAGCAGATGAAAGACGCATTAAGCTAATAATGCTTCAGAACCTGATGTGCAATCAGCTCAGAAAAAGCAACTGTCTGCAGACAGCAGTGAAGCATGGTGGAGGTTCATTCAGCATTCAGGGATTAATTACAGACAGATACCCATCCATCATGCAAATCCGCGTATGAGTGGCCAAAATTGCAGCCAAAGCCATTGAGAACCATCTTCAGCATGAAGAATAACTAGAAGTGATGCCTGTCTGGGATTACATGAAGAGACAGAAGGATCTGAGGGAGCAGAGTTCCTTCAGATTCTCTTTTGCTCATATTTTCTTCATCGGTGAAGAAAAATGTTTATTATTACATTTTTTCACATCTGCGTAAAGCTTGATCACAGAGCAAAGATGACGTCATTTGTAAACAAAGGTTATCTTGGGTTAAAATTTTGAATCAATGCAACCCCTAGTGGTGGAAAACGTTATGTCAGATCATGTCAAGGCCACAACAATTTCGGAAAAACCTACAACTCAAACGAGTTCATCTGTTTGCTCAAACGAGTTCAAAAGAAACCCGTCGCTACAAGAACTACATATACCGTCTTCCACGCATTTCTTCAGAGGAGAGTCTGAGAGCGTGTGTGCGCTGAAACGCTGAGGTAGCTTTAACAATCATCGTCTCCCTAATGATTAAAAAAGCCTTGCCATCAATATCCAAATCTGCATTTTTGAGCCATATCCCCCCAAAAGAAAACTTCAATCTCTTTTTGATCTCGCTCGGTTTTAATTGTGCCCCTGTATAAAAGGTATAAACAGACAGCTTTCGCTCTACCGTTAATGGGCATTTGAAGGAGAGAGGGAGTGTGTGTGTGCGTGTGTGTGTGTGCGCGTGTGTGCTCCTCACCGCGGCAACCAGAGCTCTCTGAGGAGAACACTGCTGTAATTATAAAAGGAACAAAGCACTGGAGACTAAAAACACATGAAAGGAAAAGAAAACATACAAGCCAATCAAGGCGCTCACAAACACGCTCTCCCGTGCACAAACAGCCACCGACACACATTTCCCCTTGTCCAGCTGGAGTCGAAACCGCGGCTACAGTGCTACATACAGCTGCCGGTACGAGGTTTGACTCTGCAGAGCTGCTTGATCTGCAACATGCATCACACAAGAAGCGATCAGACAAACTCTTAAACTGTCCTCTCCCAGAGGAAACGATAAAACCCTAAAAGCAGGAAGGAAGTCGTGAAAGGAGCAGGTCTGGATGAGGTGGGGTCACTGTGACACTCACACAGGTTTCGGCTGGAGACTCCATGAACCACTACCTGTGTGTTTTCAACTAGCTTTTAATGGGATTGCTCTGATAAAAATGTCAAATGTGCAATCGTTTACTCACTCTCTGGTAGTTCCAGATCCGTTCCTGGGCTCTTTTCCTGGAGAGTTCAACACTCTAAAATAAAGGTTCCATATAGAACCAAATCTAGTTCTTTGGCTCGTAATCATAGAGGAACATTATCGTCAAAGGTGCTATTTATAACCAACCATCAAAGGTTCTATTTAGCTTAAACATTAAAAGGGGCGCAGCGTGTAGCACTGTGGCCTTCAAGTTAGGAGGTTGTCGGTCTGAGGCTCGGAACGGATGAAAGTTAACTTTATCAAGATATTTTACGAATTACAAGCACCAACACGGTCTAAATGCATGCATAGACAGAACCGAGCGCGTGAGAAGGGATCACAGGGTCTCTCTAGCTTGTGCTACGGAACAGAAATAATAGTAATCTATAATGTTTCTCTTGATTTAAAATCTGATTTAAAGTGTTTTAAAGCGTGTCAGCCTCCTTTAGAACTGTCTGCAACGGGAGAATGGAGCACCAGGACCCGGAAGCTTGACGTCACACAGAACAAGCGGATAACAGAACTGTTGGTGTTTCTCGTATCTTGGAATTTTTTAGTATCTCAAGGTAAAACTGTACTTTAGAACCCCTTTACTGTAATAAAGTGCTATAACAGAACCTAAACAACCACAGAGAACCAGCGAAGAACCTGTGAGAATAAGAACCTGTAAAACTTACAGGTACAATACCTTTAAAAATAACATTTAATACAATTTTTATCAAGTTGAGCGCTCTAGTTACTGATGAAATGTGCACAATTAAACAAACCCTACTGGTGCTAATGGTGCAGACCCACGGTGTCTCACATGGCTGGCTGAGTAAAGCCAAACTATCGTGATCGCCCCTAGTGGCTGGCTGCAGAATGATTTCTGCCCAGAAGTCTATGGTAAAAAGCTGAAATTTAAAAATTATTTCCATAGAAATTACATTATTTACAGAAATGAAAGTCATCTATACAGTAAACAAAGTTCACTAGTTTATTTAGTTTGGCTCATGACAGCTTAAATTTCCCCCAAAATTGGGCGGGCCATATGATTGACAGCTACACTCAACTGAGCTCACTAACACATCCTGAGGAAGATCATTTACGCTGCCAATAATCAAATTTAGAGAACTTATTCTCAAATTCTTGCTAATAATTACTAAATAAGTTGTATACAGCAGCTGCATGTGAAAGGGGCGTGTACGTACCAGACTTGAGGCGGAGCTCTGAAACCACTACGGTTCCATCCAAAATATTTCAAGAATTTAAGTAATCTCTGATCGCTTTTTAGTGTAAAATTTTTTATATAAATTATATGGATTATTTTACATTTCTCATCAAAAACTGAGTTTCTTAATTTGCAGTAAAATGTATCAAAATATAATTGAGGGAGAAAATGACCTGGAAATAAATGTTCAAAGTACTGTATAAACATCAACAGTAAAATGAACATTGACGCGGTGAGATGATTGAAAATCTTGAATTCCTGTCTCCCATTTTTCCTGCACACTTTTACTTTGGACAATAAAAGAATGTATTTTCCTTCACAAATGATAATCTACTTAAATTTTGCAGCTGCCGTGACTTCCCTGTCCAACAGAACACTACACATAACAATTGACCAATAATTGATTTTTATCTTCCAGCCTTAAAATGTATTTGTTTGAGGGATTACTGAAATTGGTATGGAATAACTGAAGTGAAATTCTTTGAAATGACATTAGTATACTTTAAAATATGCTTTAAAAAATTCCAAAATCTGTAGAAACATGTTTGAACACATCTCCAATATGTAGATTTTTATCACAAAACACCACAAAGGTGCATTTTTCCCTATGAGGACCATTGTAAACGTTGCAAAATCACACGGCAAGGCTAAAGGCAATGTTTTGTATCTTTGCCAGCTTGTTATGACTCCCTTGATGTTTTACAAGTGACTTTGGGTGTTGTGTGTTTGTGGGGGTTCCTGAAAAGGTGTATTTAAAGAGAACTGGGTGCAGAAGAAAAACAGGCTTTGACTGGAGTTCACACGATAGTTTGGCATGAGCCAGATCCTCCCCGTGCCTTCGTACAGCTTTGATCAAACCGTATTCTCTCCGAGGAGCTCATAACCAAGCACATCAGCTGCTTCCTCTCGTCTCCGTGCCACATGCACTCCGATGGAAAGGTGAACGTCTCCGTCTTCTCAACATCTCATCTGTCAGTCAACCTCGTACAGCAGAGCGGCACAAAGCAAACCCAATCAGCCGCGGGAGGCTCTTTTTGTCTGCCAATTCTGGAACTTTCATGCGTCTTATTTGTCAGGTCAAAGGTTAAATTGTTGACCCTCCCTCTCAATCCCCCCCCCCTCGTCTCCAATGTGAAAGCTCTATCTGCAGAGTCCCCCATATTTACATGGATTAGACTTCTTTCACGCTGAAGAAAGAAATCTGGTTCATAGTCAGAACCCGAGAAACGGCCCACATCGCGGAGTGGCCGCGTTATTCACCGCCGGACAATGACCATATTGTGGAGATCTGAAAGAGGAGGGTGGGTGGAGGGGAGCGTCCTGCTTTTGGACCAGGCTGGAGCGGAGAAGCCGCCCCCTTCAACCCCCTTCTGCAAAGTCCTATACTTGTGCCACTAGGCTCACAGGGGCAAAACCCCATCCGCTCTCCTGACAAGAGCAAACAAAGCATGCCCACTGTGAACTAGATGAAGATGTCAAAAGCTTTTAGGCTGGCGGGTGGAAGGGGAGGGGGTGGTGGTGGTAAGACAAGGTTTAAACCAACAAAACCAGAGAAAAGGCCCTTTTCACTCCCATGGATAAATCCCACTAAGTCTACGTTTCCACATCAGCTTTACTTTCCCCGGCGACTCAATAAATGATCAAGAACAAATAAGCGAGGCCTTCGAGAGGACGGGGCCACCGGTTTAGCAAATAGACCATGCCGGGCTAATCAGAGGAGAACAGAAGACATATAGACACTGGCGAAATTTGCATCATTTAATCCACCGTGACGTCTTGGGCTTCGAGGTTAAAGTTGAGTGTGATGCAGGGTCAGAAAAAGTTGTAGGTGTTCGCTTGCCGGGTGGTACCAACTTAGTGGAGATACTGAGAATTCAAAACTTGGCGCGGCATGTCCCTACGACGTTTACAAGTGTTCCATGCAGCCACACATGCAAAGGGACTTTCACACCCCGCTTCTCCAGGAACAAATGAGAGTTGTAAGATGTTAATTAGAGTTTCCTCCTGTTCCGCGGTCCAGGGTAGGAGGTCAACACTATCGCGTACCTAGGGCTCAGAGGCATTGTGTACTTTGAGGCTGAAACAGAGCCGAAGGGAAATATTTCCGCAATTAAACGCAACTCTGTGCATTTCTAGAAATGCTCACCATCTCCTTCAAATTTCCTCTCAGCAGCGCGGCTGTTGTAAATTGAGTCGCTGGCTGTGATTTTAAAACCAGAATCCTTCAAGACGGTCCTTTTACAGCATGTTAAGACTGGATGTGAGCATTTTATGGATGTCAAAGATCAAAGACTGTTCATCTACTTCGGATCCAGCATCCCGGATCTGGATTGCAGGCACAGGAAGCTTTTTCTGTGAGTGTTTACTTTTAAATACAGCTTTCTCGTGCAGACCAAACCAATACTGGGAAGTAGGAAGTATTTAAAGCCTTGTCTCTTTTGAGGCCTCGCCGTATAAAGCAGAGCAGAGTGGAGACTATGGGCCATTCAGATGTTAATACATACACCATTGCACTGACTCTGATTAACTCCGTGTGAGTTAATAGTTGCGCTGTTAACAAAGAGTTATCCTCCCATTCAAGCCGGCGGTATGTTTAGGAGGAGAAAGGCTAGGAGAGGGAACTTGTAGTGAACCTTTACAGTACAAGCCTCTTCAGGATATAATACAAGCTCCGTCTCCTCTGGCTAATCCAGCCTGCAGATGCTGGAAAGAAGCTCATTGCTCTTACAGGGACAAATAGTCAAGAGAAAAGATGGGAGGAAACAAAAGAAATGTTCTCTTTTTATCCCCGGGTCTAAACCGAGCAAGGTTCTCCAAAAGCGTGAGACAAAGCGAAGTAGACGAGTTTATCCTCATGAATAGTGATTGCACGGAAGAACTCCTCAAACATCTCTGTTTGGCTGTCGAAGTTGTGTGATATTTCAGTTGGAAAACAATCAATACGACCCCAAGTGATTATTGATGCATCAGACTCACTCGCAGCTACTAACGAAGATGCAAAAGCTCACTTTAGTCCAATTACACTGGAATGTTTACCAACAAGTGTTCGAGAAATCTAACCCCATATGCACAATTTATTTGACATAAAATCTTCTCTAACGAACATAGACTCAATTACCTAGAAGTTGCTATACCTTTAAAGTAGCTCATCCTCAAACAGAGGCTTAATTCTCAGTTTCCTGGTTTTTGGCCTGATGATTGACAGATTAATATAAGAGGTGGAAGGCAGCCGCATGCTCGAGCTAATCTTTAATCAATCCCAAATGGTGTGGCCGTATAATGAGACAGCCGCTAACAGGCACGAGTTGACTGGTCACTTTATCCGACATCTAATTGGTCAGGTTGTCCGGTATTTAAAATTTAGCCTTTTTGAAGTTTGTATGTTTATTATTCATTTGTATCTGAAGTTTTTGTTTCTTGCTAAAACTTCTAGGGTGGATTTTCAAAACTTTTACGCATCACCGGTGTGTAGTTCAACTAGTTTGAATTGTTAGTCACCTCTCAAGACACTTTACATCAAAATACACGCAGGTGTGTCAAAATACAATACATTCAATACAAAAAGATGGTGTAACAGGCTAGCAGAGCCAGGCATCCTTGAACAAAAACATTTTGAGGTTAGAACGAAGATTATGATTAAGATGCTGGATGGATGGATCAAAGAAAAAGGAGGGATGGAAGAATGAAAAAAAATTACAGTGGTGGTGGGTGGGTGGATCGATGGATTAATGGGTGGATGGATGGTTCACAGAATGGAGAGATTGATGGATGAATGGACAGATGGATTGATAGATGGATAGCTGGATGAATGGTTAAAAGAATGGAGGGCTGGATGGATGGATAGATGGAATAATGGACAGTGATAGTGGGTGGGTGGATGGATCAATGGATGGACGAATTGATTGAAGAATGGAGGGAGGGATGGATGGATGGAATGATTGAGAGCATTAGATAGATGGGTGGATGGATTGATGGAAAAATGGAATAAGGGAGAGTAAATATTGTAACAGTGAATGGTGGATGGGTGGATGGATTAATGGATGATTGGGGGACAGAGGGGTGAAATATTGACAATATTGGATGTATGGTTCAAAGAATGGAAGGAAGGAGGGGTGGATGGTTGTAATGATTGACAGTATTGAATGGATTAATGGAAGGATGGGTGGAGGGAGGGACAGATGAAATGATTGACTGTATTGGATAGATATTAGAAGTGAATGGATGGATTGTTAAAAAAATGAAGTGAGGGAGGGAGGGAGCAACGGATGGAATGGGTGACAGTATGAATGGATGGATGGATGGATGGATGGATGGATGATGTTCATTTACAGCCCATATGTCATCCATAAATGTGGCAGTTCCAATGTTAAACGGCATATTGATGCAAAAGTGCGATCAATCATGTCCATCCAGACAGAAAATATATATTTTATAAGTCCTTGATGTCTACAGCTGGTCTTTTACTGATGGACCTAATGTAAACATGAATGGTGTTTTTGGAAGAGGAATCAATCATTTTGATTTGGAACAAAAAAAGCATCAGTTCTTTATTGTGACGAGAGAGAGCGCTCCCCTTGAACATACCTTCCAAACATCTATTATTGTATTTGAGATATGAAAATAATTTTTAATCATTTTGTACATAATAATAAAAAATGTTTGTATAAATATCCCATTAGATAAACTTTTTCGATTGCTCTTATAAGGTAATATATAGCGTCTCCCAGATATAGCCCGACTAAAAATCAGCCTTGTGTGATAAAGATGATGGAGGGGACTGTTATTGGTTTCCCCCTCACACCTCATCGGAAGAATCTGATTCAGACACGAGGTAAAGGGCAAAGCTTGAACTCATTAACGGGTTAAAAGAAGGTTCAAGAAACAGTGCTTCCCTTCCACAGGAACACGCACTCAATACATTAAAGGGATGGCAGCTAAATATATATTATTAATAATAAGTACTACCTCCCTTCCCTTGGCTTTCAATTACACTCCCAAGAAAAGATGTATGGTTCAGGTAGGTCGACCAGAGAAACCTTATTAAATTACTGTAATGTATAGCCTAAACACATATTAGCCAGTTGTTGTTTTCACTTTTTCAATTTTACATCGTCGTACATCTTGCTGGTCTTGCTTTCCCCATGTTTCGTCTTCTCTGATGGATAAAAGATTAACGATCCATTCACTAGCTGTGGAGGCAGCGCTTGTTGCTCTGCTATACGTGGAAAAGCCCCAAATCTCAGCGCAGAAATATTAGTGGTTTGATCAGAGCAGGGAGCTGAATTATCACGGGGAGAGATACAAAGGAGGCTGACAAAACGCACTCGGTTTCCCTGGTGTTTGAGTACAAACCGAATTAAACGCCAAGCTCCGGTTATTAGATCTGACTGAAGCAGCGCTGGGGAACGCGAGGAGGCAGACGGTTATCAAACCCGTGTTTGACAAATCTTGCAGGCGATGTTTAAAGTGCAGCACACATCAATAACATATGTAGATAATTCTGTAAAGTTTATGGTCTAACCATTGACACTTTGAAAGTCTATTCAGCATTAAGAAACGTATGCTAAGTTTGCTAACTCGGTTTTTCATTCAAACTTAGCCAATCACCACAACAAACAAGGCTTTGTGGCAAAATACAAGATACATTTTCAACATTTTAACAGAAAAAAGCTATTTTGAGCAGAAATTGGCGACGAAACATTTTCACGATATGACCGTTTACAGTCATTTACACGTTGAAGGCTATTCGGCAAGTTCTCTGTGTTTTACATTAAAACTTAGCAAACACTTCAATATGCGACGCGATTTGGATAAAAAAAAAATATGAGTTAATATCAGCAATGTGGAGCAGTTATGTGTCAATGAAAACATTTTTCACAGTTCTGTAAAATACTGTCTTGACACGACAATTTTAAACGTGATTCAGAAACGGGGAAATGTATGCTAATGTTGCTAACTTGGATTTACATTCAAACTTTGTAAATCATCACTGCAAACGAGGCTTTGTGGATAAATGCAAGATAAATTGGCAACATTTTGTCAAAATAGCAAATTCGGTTATGAGTCAATGAACTTGTTTTCGCAATTGTGAAAACATCGACACTAGGCAATGATAAAATGTATGCTAAGTTTGCTAACTCGGTTTTACATGAAAACCTAGCCAACACTAAAGCAAACGAGGCTGTATGGCTAAAATACATTTTCCTGATATATTTTTAAAAGTTTTAGTTTAAAAAAGCAGCTATTGTGAGCGGTATTTGGGTAAATGAGAACATTTAAACCATGACCGTAATTAGCTAACTAGACCAATTTCCGTTTTTAAGATCGCTATTTGGCGAAAGATACAGTTACAGGTTTGTACTTTCTTTGCTTATTTTTAGCATCAATACAAGTCTGATACTGAAACTTGTGATTAAATAATAAAATAACAACCACGGCAGATTAATTAAATATCATTCAACTTTTGTTTGGCTCAAATAGCACTCATTTGCTTCTTAATGGCTATTCCACGTATATATACGTGATATTTTCACTATTACAGAATTGTCTCAAAACATTGGCCCATGCCTTTTCTTGAGTGTTAGATTTTACAGATTCTCGAAATATCACATTTCGCACACGCCTTAAGATATCCCGCACTAAAATGTTTAATGTATAAGCCAACATTATACCAGACAGAGGGCGCACATTATAAATATGCATGTATTCAATTAAGGGTATTACACAGGGTTTCATTTGCATAAGGATTTGGGAGCTTACATGCCTTTTCATATTTGAGCAATAAAACTTTAATTTTAACGCCTGGCCTTCGATGCCGTGGGTACTTTTATTAATAGACTATCAGTCTACTACACGTCTATTACTAAAGGCATCAATGTTCAGCTTTAATGGGCCTCATTCGTGATTGCCATGGCTGCAGTTAATTGTCGCTGGTATATCTGTCAGTGCACAGAAACAGCATTGCACCTGTTTCTCTGGTGACAGCTCAGACTAATGTGTCATTTTTGGAACGAATGGCCTTCCATTATTTTGCGTTCATCAACTAGCTTAAATATTTGGATCGCTAACAGATGCGCGCCATTTTTTTCCATTAAGCTGTGGATAGATAATACAAAAAACATAGTTAGCAAGCGTTCGTGTGAATCTTACTGGGCATTTCTTCCATTTCCTGTTATTACACGAGAAGTGAAAATGACACTTTTACAGCTTTTGAAAAAGCAGTTTATTACTCTTTTCCTTGATCTGAACCTTGACTAGCCATAACATTGCTCCTGCAAAGAAACCATGTATAATAATGCATAAACCCAATAACCCTGTGAGATTACAGGATTGTAAACAATCTTGTCAAAAAGCCAGGTGTTTGTTTATTCCACGGTGTGTCAGAGTTAATGCCAACCTTAATCTGCTGCTAGGAAACACTCTTTCATTCAAACCCTGCTGCAGAAGCATTTGGAGAGCAAGAAAACACATATGATAATTTTAGAGTGTTATAGCCTGCAAATGAGCCAAAACAGCTTCTTAATCCCATCACAAAGAAACATGAGTACCAATAGTATTTATTCCAGAAAACGTTATTTTATTCACCATATTTGTGAACGTAATTTCTGCTAAATAAATGGGTTTACTAAAAGGACTAATGCAATTAAGTTGAAAGCTTCTTAAATGAGTTCTGAAAAATTGTTAAAAGCCAACAGTTCCTATGGAATACAATAACACTTAATCAATAGACAATCTCGTGGAATTCATGCATAGTTTGATGAAACACATTTTTGTCACGTGGGGGTTGTCAGAATTTGCCTCCCACCGGCTCGTTCCTGAGGTCCGCTTCTCTCTAGGGCTCGAAATTAAAACTGTCTCGCCAATTAAGTTCAGAGCGCCAATTAAGAGAGCTTTAGGAATTTTAACAACACAAATAAACAGTAAAATCTTCAAAAGATAAATTTTAAAACTATCTGGTTTGACAATCACAGGAAAAACAAGGCGGAATTGTTATTTTTCGCATGTTACTTCAATTATTTCGTTCCAGTTTAGGATTTTTTATTTTTTGCTGCTGCGATGTAAAATCTTCTCAAAAGTATCAAATAAATGCAACAAATACATGACCCTTTTGTGATTTGACAGCTTGCCTTTACATGATACAAAGCATCAATAATGATTTATTTACTTATACTTTGGAGAACGAAACAAAGGCATAACCAGATTTCAGTGAAAACAACCATTCGAGGTTTTTTATGGAGGGGTGCAATGCTAAAATACAATTTTGTATAATTTTCTAAAATTTCAGAAAGGCCAAAAATGTGTTAAGGAAAGCTTGAAGTTGATAGATGTTTTAAAGGAGATTGATTCACTTTGACGTAGACATTAATTTGACTTCTCATAGAAGCTCTGAGCAGTCAAAGCTCCCCGTCTTTTGTTTCGGTCATTGCTGGGGTAAAAAGGGTTGCAAGAAAGCAGCAAAATCAAAACAAAAAGAAGCAACTACAATTAAAAAAAAAATAGTTTTTCACATAATTAGATGCTTTGCATAAAAGCATGCATAAATAGATCTGAACATGAAGTCAAAAACGTACATTTATCAATTTCTGGACCAAAAGAAGTCGCAGGTCTTTTACTGAAAATGTTAAAAAAGAAGAATAAAAAGCGAAAGAAAATTCCAACGGGGAATATCTGTTGGTGCTCAGCGTGTCCATTATATTTCGGTGCAGACGACTTTAAAATCCCTCCAACAGTTCAATTCGGAGCATTTATCAAGAGTTGGAGCAGCCAATAATCACGGAGGGAACGGCGTGACGTCAAAGTCCCGGTAGAAAAGGCGCGTTGTGTTTGCGCACGTTTGGAGAGGAATGAGCGCTGGGAAGCTCACTGTCTTCACTGGATTACAAACCTAAATTATCCTCAACTCCTCCTCCTCCTGCTCGGTTGCTTACATGCAGAATCTACAGCACGCGGGACGAACAAATCCACAGCAAACCGCGAATCTGACACAGGAGCGCCGGGAAAACCTGCTGAAGTTGGGACTTTTTTTTCTTTGAGACCCGGAGGCGATGAGGAAGAGGTGATGCCGAACAACGGGATTATACATCTTTTTTGTTTATAACAGGATTTTTATTTTTTTTACTTTGAATGTCTGTAGTGATCTGCAGCACTCATGCTCCAAGATTGATACCCGAACAGAAGCCAGAGACCTCGCGGTGGCACTTACGCATCTGACTGAAAGTTGCAGAAAAAGGAGGGTCCCGGATTCACTCGTGTGAAGTAGGGCTTCGTGTCCTCAGAGCCCCATAGGCTGCAGAAAGAATCCCGCTGCATGCTTGCAGTCTCGCACTCTGTGATGCATTTCAAAGAATCGATCAGAACACGGAGCTGACAATTCTGCCAAACGAAACCCGTTCCCTCCAAACGGGGATTACTTCATGCGAGCCAGAGAGGTCTTATGAACTGCACGGGGCTCGAAGTGCGTCTCACGGAAATCTTGGGTTGCGGATCTGACGGGAACACGTGCTATTCGCTCTCATCCTCGGCCACGATGCTGTTCCACGGTCTGCCCGGAGGCGAGATGCATGGTGTGATGGAAGAAATGGAGCGGAGAGGAAAGGGCGATTCGGCGACTATCAGCTCGGCCATAGATATGGGGGAAACAGAGACGGTAGGAGAAAGCCACGCTTCAGGCTCCAGGCGCTTTAACTTGTAAAAACACAACAGTCCGAACCGGCGATGCTTCGATTTAACCAAACTTCTGTGCGCCCAAACACACACCATAGCATCCAATGCGTTGCTGTTGTCAGGCAAGGTCGTAGACACGGAGATCTTCGGAATAATTCGACCGTAGTGCGATTATGTGATACATATAGCCAACAAAAAATATGGTGTGGTTTAAAAAAAAAACTATCGAATTTAAAAAAGAAAAGCAGAAGAATCGTGGTGTGATTATGAACTTTAAAAGAACAATACTAACATGTTTGAATACAAAAGGCTGAACTATTATAATAAACCACAAAAATTAGGACCTCGAATTAAATGTCGAATGAAATAGAAATAAAATTAAATGCCGAGGCCTTGAAAGGATTTCTTCTACATTCTGTACATTTCATTAATGGTGCATGTTTATACTTGAGCAATTTGTAAAGTAGTTCTAGAAAAGGTTTTTTACAAGCAGGAAAATCAGTGGGTAACTGTCTCTGAAATTTCTCGGTTTGTATTGTGTACTGCACGCCCGAACGATAACTTTTTAACTAAGATCAACCATAAAATATTGATAATGTGAGGCCGAGGCGCACATTCAAATCATGTAAATGCAGGTCATTTTTTCCCACACCGATGAAAAATGTTGTTTGAAACACTTCAAAACTGATTTTGTTTAAATAAACAACACTACAATTAACGAACAAAAATTTATTTAATGAAATTTTCATAATGCATATTATAAAAAATAAGCTCATTTTTGTATAAAGAATATCAAGTATTATTTAACGTTTTAATAATAGATATTATAGATGCTTTTTTAGGTGTTTTCCATGTATGATAGGATCTACGCAGACATGTCTAAACTTCCATTATTTTCATTTTACCCGAATAAAAAAAAGCAATTCAGATTTTCGAAAAACTGCAGTTGTTTCCGTCTGATCTTGGCCTGTGTCCTGTATGCCACACATGCGCACATCCATCTCTAAAGTGTTTGTGCTGAGCTAAAAAAAAAAAGCCAACAAATATCGGGCCAAAAAACAAATTCTAGAAATGTCAGTCAAATTCTATTCCAAAAAGAACCAAAACCTTTTTTTAACCGAAAAGTGTGAAGCATTCGGGTGTTTTAGAGATTTCAGCTTCACTTTCAATGTTATATCTTCAATATTCTTCCAAGGGCAGAAATTTCACGCAGCCGAGAAAAGCGATCGGGATTTCGGCCTATAGTTAAACAGCATTGCACAGCTTTGGCTTTACGTTGGACAAACAACTTCAACATTTCAAGCAAAGCAGCTAAACCGTGATCTGTGTGTTTTGTGTCACCGCAGAGCTTGCCGTCGATGAGCGGCGACCGCGTGGCTCTGTGCGCGGGCTGTGGGGGGAAGATCTCGGACCGCTACTACCTGCTGGCGGTGGATAAACAGTGGCACATGCGCTGTCTCAAGTGCTGCGAGTGCAAACTCAACCTGGAGTCTGAGCTCACCTGCTTCAGCAAGGATGGAAGCATCTACTGCAAAGAGGACTACTACAGGTCAGACGAATCTCTAATTAACTAACAAATCGACATTTGAGGTTCGTTTAAACTCGTTTTATTTGTTTCCTTGAAACGATTGCAGAGCTGTATAATATTTACATCTTTTGGAGTTGTGAAAATGTTGAATGCATGGTTTTAACCCTTTGCGATCAAAAAGTGTCGTATTGTAATTCAATGGGACAAACAGACTCGAAAATGAAGGAGAAAACATGAAAATCTAATGCCAAAACTAACACTAATCCATCAACACCGATTTTTCTTTACAAATCAGTAGAAATCATTTTAGATTTTGTCATACATTATTAAAAATGTAGTCGTTTTGATTAGAACTGAGGTAGCAAGAGACTTAAACTAATAAAAAAATGACTTTTACAGTAAATTAATTTAGTGACTGTTTTCAGCCACAATACAGCGAAATGTGAATTTACCCAGACTGCAATTTAGAGTTTTGTTTTTTTAAATTGCAGAGCATTTCCTCAAAATATGTGTAACAATAAAAGCATTCATTCTGCTGAAACAAAGGTTGTAGCCAATTTTAACCTTAAATCCCACTGAAGTATAGCTGAAAACATCCCTAAACAGCACACAAGGGTTAAATCAAAACACTCCGTTTGATTATTAAACATTTAAATACATGTCTGATTCAAAACATGGCAACGAAAGTAGTTACATTAACAAAATAAAAGTCTTGTGCGTTTTGTTTTGTTCCATGTTGAAATATTTCTCCAGAAACACTTTATTACGCGTCTCGTCTGATCTGTGATGTTTAGTTGACTGCTTTGATTGTGAGTCATTATACAATTTAATCATCAGAGGGAGGCGAGAGGCCTATTGAGATAATCACATGACTCTTCCCCTGCACTTCCACGCCAATCTCCATTTAAAGCAATCTAGTCATTAATGGAGACTTGATTACTGTGAGACTGGATTCCACTGCACGAAAAGTCTTCGCTGAGCTGCTCTGTTTACATTTGGGGGCATATACAGCATTTAACATTGGAGTGGATCACTGCTTTTCATAGAAAACGTTTCTGTACAAGGACAGGAAGAGTCGTTAAAAGTCACACAGCAGCAGTGATTCGTTTTCAGCCCTTTTGGAAACGCAGGATCATTCTGTTGAATGCTGATTTCTTGTGTGCATTTCCTTCATTTTGTTTGTGAAGTTTTCTTGCATTTGTTAAAGCAAATTACTAAAAATATTAAAATACTATTGAATTGTTGATTTTATTTGTTACATGCGGACATCTGTTCAAAATATACAGCTACAACACTTTTTTTTTCTGAAAACGTACCATGCTTTCTTTCTGTCTGGCTGACCCCAGCTCCAGGCTGGTTAACCATGATCTGTTGTTGTTTTTTTATCCTAAATACAGTATGTTGCTGACACCCAGTACTTTAGAGTAAACCATCTAAAAAGTTTAATTTTTTGGGACACTTTAATCTGGACTTGTGTATAAATTATAATTGTTCTGGCAATGTGGCACCTTATTTAAAGGAAAAGTAAATCCTCTGTAAACTCTGGCTGCAGACCTCTGAGAGTCTTTCAAAAAGAATTCATAACTCAAATATGTTATGACATTTGTGAAACCCTCTACAATCTACATTTTAAATTTCCTTTTATGAAAATCAGTGTATAAATAATACTAATAATAAATGTCGCAACAGTTTGGACATTTACAATAAAATGGTAAACAAATCATTTCTACTAACTTTTTTTTAGAGAACTAACCTGTGTAAATTACACACAATCGTCCATATATAAATACGTTTTAAACTCTGAAAGAAATCAGCCCCACAATGCAATTCGTTTTACAGGCTGTTACTGTCTGCACATGTTGCAAGAGGTTGGTAAAGTCCTGCATGCTTTGGCTCACCTTCCGCTTGAAGAGCCCTGAGAGGTCACGGTTGCTCTCTTCTTCCGCAGAAGGTTTTCGGTTCAGAGATGTGCCCGGTGCCACCTCGGGATCTCGGCCTCGGAGATGGTGATGCGCGCCCGGGATTTGGTGTACCACTTGAACTGTTTCACCTGCACCACCTGCAACAAAATGCTGACGACTGGGGACCACTTCGGCATGAAAGACAGTCTGGTGTACTGCAGGCTACACTTTGAAACGCTCATCCAGGGAGACTTCCCCTCGCATTTCAATCACACGGATGTAGCGGCTAATAACAAAGGACTGAGCGGCTCGGGCCCTCTAGGACTCGCTTATTACAACGGCGTGAACACGGTGCAGAAGGGCCGGCCCCGGAAGAGGAAGAGCCCCGGGCCTGGAGCCGATTTGGCGGCTTACAACGCAGGTGAGAGCCGCTCCTGGTTTTGGAAGTTGAGTAGGTTGGACGGTGGGGCATTTCGATTATTGTTCCATCATTTAAACGTAATTATCATTTAAACGCTTTCAAAGAGCTTTTGGGGCTTTTATAAACATAAACCATTTGACTCAAATTTCCAAATTCAATCATTGAGCAAAGATGCAAAAGAGACAGTTCTGAACCCCCAAAACTTGTATTTTTAAAGAGCCACTTTTTAAACCTGAAGCAACTAGTTAGAGCATAGAATGGAGGAAGGCAAATGTGAATTTTGGAAACGATCTGTGTTTGCAAGAAATTTCACGAGGAACTTGCAGAACTTTTGAAAACATCGAGGTTTGTTGCTTTTCGACCAGGGTTTATGCGTTCGTTTGAAATCACATCATGGCTGTTAAATAAAACTAAACATGAAAATTACATAAAAGTGGCACTAAAATAAAAAAAAAATCTATGGAATTATAAATTCTATGATCTACTCACTAATTAAGAATGATAGTAAATTGTGAAGCTATAAACGCTTAATCACCGTGAATACGAAAAATAAAGCTAATAAACGTGTTAAAGATTTTTTTTTTTTGTAAAAAAAAAAAAAATCCAAACGAACACAAAATAGTCTGCTCGTTTAAATATGCACATTTACATCAATTCTCGGTTGAAATTCGTCAATATCTTTAAAAGAATCGGGTTGGTAATATGCGGTGTATCTTCATAGAGTTTAGAAAACATTAAATCGCATATTTTGGAGAGAACAGAGACTATGGATTTTTCTCAAGTAAAGGCCTGAAAGAGAAAACGCGGAACCGACATCAGCTTTCTGTTTTAATCTCTGAACAATTGGGAACAACGTGACTTGTTCGCGGGGGCGTTTGGGCCCCTCAGTGGGGCATCTGGGCCCCTGAACGAGGAGCCAACACGGCAATGATGACGAACACAGCCTGACAAGTGGAAAATGGCTTAGATGCGAGTCGAGACCTTCAGAAGATTAGAAAGAAGGGAAGAGACCGGGGAAATTCCTGTCGAATTCCGTTGGATTGGACAAATTCGTTTAGTTTTCATGTTTAGTCTCACAAACCATCAAAAATCCGCAGAAAATAGAATTTTTGCAATCGAAAAGCAGTGTCATGAAACGTGATGACGCGATGTGTAATGAAGGAATGACTCTGAAACACCAAATTAAGCCCAAGACTCGAGTCGCAAGTAACACGCGGTATATTTAAAGCTATATTTGCTTTATTTAATTCTCCAAACTCTATTCACCCTGCGTAAACTGCGCAAATCTTTCATGCTGTTTATATTCCATGTCATGTGATTCAGCACTTTTCGTCTTAATTAAAGCACAGTTTACATCGATTAGTACAAGATAACATTGGTTTCACACTTAATTTCTCATTCATAACAAAATAGTAAATATTATATTAGCAAAAATACACATTTTTTAAGCTTTTTGTAAATATTGCTTTTTGTGTTGAAACAATGAATAAAATCTATGCCAGAATTTTACATTTTCAAAGATAATGACGACCCTCTTCTGCTTGTTGTAAACCCATCCTTTGCTTGAACACAAACAAAGATATTCTGAACAATTTTGAGAAAAAACGATAACCTCTTTATTTAATATTTGCCACCAAAGCAAATGCTTGAACATGGTAAAAACTTAAAGAGCCTTAAAATAACTTCAATTTCACTTAGGTTTGTGTGGTTCATTCAGTCTGAAGATAATGTATTTAAATCGACCCTGGTACAGTTAACTAACTAGTCCTGGACATATGGAAATTCTGAGCTCCCAAAGAGCTGCTAAAACGTTTATGGCATCTCTATATTTTCTCAAAAACTATGATTTACTTTTGGTTAAGTTTAAAGTAGACATAAGTCAGCACTGATGAGAACCACATCTACAGCTCAATTACTCAAGTCCATCAGTTCGAATCCTGAACCTCGCAGGTCATTTCCTGATCTTACCATTTTCACTTACTGTCAAAAAAATGATTGTCAATGAATACACAACGCCAAAACCAAATCATAAAAGGTTAGAACAACTGAAGATCTGGAAAAAAAAACATCCAATCAGTATTTTTTTTCATTGTGGTGTGTGGTTTTGTGACATCACTTCCTGTTTTTTATTAACGTTGTGTTCCTATTCCAAACAAACCCCTACGCTTACCCCATATCACTTCTTCTACGCTTTACCTTTAGCCTTCCCTTATGCTTACTGCTTACCCCTTTAGTCCTTATCCCAACCCTTACCCCTTCCCTATGCCTACCCTTAGCTTTTCCACTTCCCCTTTAGCTCCTCCCCTAGGATTGCTCCTTAGCCCCTCCCCTACCTCTTTCTCTGCCCCTTCAATCTCCTCCTACCCTTTACAACTTCCCCTGCACTTAATTGTTAACCCTTCTGCTATGGTTACCCCTTCCCTTATCCCTTTAGCCCTTTTCCTATGCTCACCTTTATCTTTCTTTTAAGCCCTTCCCCAATGCCTACCCTTAGGCCGTCCCCTTCCCTTTAGCCTATCCCTGCCACCACCCCTTAACCCTTCCCCTATGTGTACTTTGTAGTCTTTCCCCTATGCTTAGCCCTTCCCCTACAACTACACCCACCCCTTAGTCCTTCACCTACATCCACCCATGATCCTCATAGGCTATAAGCAAGAGCTGAAAATATACCTCTATGAATTGGGACACCCCTAAAAAGCTGCATGCTTTCTGGGAGGTCAGTAAGTCATTCCTGTTTATTTGAAACATATAAACATAATCAAACAAAAACATGACGCACATACATGTTATTAGATTAATAGTGGTGTGTTATTCCTGTAAATCCTGTCAACCTGGGGCATAAAACAATTGTCAATTTAAAAGATGTATAAAACGACAATCATTAAATTGTGGGTGTTTGGAACAGAGGGTCATACCGTCCTTCACTGTAGCTCTTCACTTTCGTTCTAAGATATGTGTGAAAAATGAAGAGTTTGGGTTAATTGGTAGAATTGGAATCATTAGAAGCAGACTGTGACCCAAATCGCTAACCGAGCAATCAAACCAGAGCTTGTTTTAAAGAACACACCCTGAGACAATAGATTATATGTGGTTCTACATGTGTTCAGCTCCCTACAGCCCTCTTCCAGAAATTGTTCTTGACAATGCAAAGCACAGGTGATAAACTCATAAACCTTCCACAGAACAAGTTGTTTTCCTCAAACAACTTTGAAATAAGCCAAAAAGTGCTCTATGATAACTTTTGAGGATCCTTGGACGGGCTACTATAAAGTGAATCAACATGATTGATGCTACTCGCAATCCTGTGCAAGTGAACTTAAGGTAAAAGTTGTGATTACAAGCACTGTAATGATTCCTCATTGCTATCTACATCAGTGTATGGAGTCTTTTAGAGTGTTCTTTTAAAACATGAGTGTTCAGAACAGTGGGGTTCTTCAAAAAAGTTCAGATTACAATGAAACAAGGAGATTTTATGGCATGAAATCACTGATCAACATGGCGCCATGGAAATATACATCAAACTTGAGAATCTTTGAAAGGAAGTAGTGCTTTCAGCTAGTCAGATTGGAACTAGCATTAGTCTTCACTGCCTTCTGAGTTTAAGAGATCTTCGGTGCCCTCACACTTTTAAACAATACCAGCAAACTCTAGTGGTCTGGGCTGCAGAGGTAAAGTTGAAAAGCAATACTCTCTTTACACTCGTTCCATCAGCGATGCTCATAAATAACCCGGCGCTCACTGAGGCTAACTCTTGCAGACACACTCGGTTCCAGTAAAGGTAACAGTATTTGTCAACGAGCAGATTTCAGTCGGCAGGAAACATTTGCTCGCCATGTGCAGCCCTGTAAAGCATTCAAGGTTAATTATGTGAAGTGTTGATCAGAGCGTTCCGCAATGACTAATATTTGTAGTTGTCAGAGAAAACATCATTCTGAACTGTCATTCGTCTAGCAACACTTAAACTTCTGCCAAGGATTGGGAAACTGGCGCAGGCACGCAAACACACTGAGACACTCGTTTTCCGAATCCAAGGAGGACGGCGTGGGCTTTTCACAATCAGATCCTACTCAGAAACACAGAGAGGAAGATGCACAGCCATATGTTGGGGGGTGGGGATGGTACATGATGGGTAAAATGCCACTGAAAGAGAATCTCTTTTCATTTGAAGCTTTTCAACAAAAGACTCAACCCAAAGTTTATTTATACAGCCCCAGAAACGTAGAAAAATATATAAGAAGACATAAAAACAATACCCTTTACAAATCTAAATGCTGTTAAAGAAAATCCTTTAAGAAGAAAGTTTGGAAAGCACACGACGGATTCAATTCTGATAAGGTTTTAATTGCAGATTAAACATACAAAGAATGTTTATCTCTTTTAAAATACTTTATCTGTGTTTTCGAACCAAACATGCATTAACAGTTAGTTGCTAACTTAAGGGGATTGTCGGTTTCAAGAAAAGTGACATGGGGAACATTATATCGTCACTGAGCGCTCCATAGCAACCAGACTGTTTACCATAGCAACCAACTTAGTAAATCTTTATCTTAGCTTATGAAAATCATTGAGACATGGGGTTGGTTTATGTTACAATATTTTTAAAATAGTTTTAAACGGCGCTAGCATAAGCCAAAATCTAGTTGTTACTGAAGTTTCTTGGTGGATTTCTAAACCAGTAATTGGATTATTTACTAAAGACTTTCTTCAACTTTCTCTCACTTTGCTCCAGTGCAGATAGGAAACAATGCTCAAAAGTTTGTGTAATCTCCCATCAGCCACTGCAAAACCCATATTATATTTTTATAAAAGCTAAAAATCTCTGGATTGCAGTGTGTACTGGTTTCCAACGTCATTTCATGACTCAGTGGTCTACGAGCTGGACATGTGTTGGTTTTGCTTGTGCTGGAGGATTTGCGTCTGCAGAACCAGATCGACACATGCACAGGATTGAATCTGCAAATGCATAAAAAAAACATTTGTACTGAAAACAACAGTTGTGTACTTAAAAAAGTGACTGCAAAATTAGTTTCTAAAATGAATTCAGATTTTATGCAGGTACACTTTTTTTACAGTTTAAAAAAACCTTAGTTTACATTTGTGTAGACTTGGAGCCTAGACACATCCGGATACTGACATGATCTGGTCAGCTTCAGGGTTGGAATAAGGAGTTGAATAACTCGAATCCATTAATCAGTTCTGGATTAAAGCTCAACAATTGCTTCGACGATTACAATTGTAGATAGAAACTGACCCTGTGTGTGTATTTAAAACTATTGGCCAATCAGAACCCAGTAATCAAGAACTATCCAAAACCAAATACCAGATTTTCATCTCAAATAGTTACTTTAAACACACGCTGGACTCTGAGGCTGTGTTCACCTCAGGAATTGATCCAATCGTTTCCTGTTTCTTCAGGGACTCGATCGTTTTATGAATAAGGGATTATTCTTCAATGACATGCTCTACAAAAGTACTCAACAGATTCAAGTTACTGCGATAGGTTTTTTTTTTTTACATTTTTAGAGCCAATTCAAATTTCTCTTTTGAAAACAAGTGCCTAGAGTTATGCCTTTGATTTGTTTTGTACGATTCAATGCTCTATATTTACTGAACTGAAAGCAGGTTGCCACAACTTTGGGCACTTTATCCACAAAGCCCCCAAAACTCTTTTCTCTTAATAAAACTATGTTCTCTTCATAAATTTCTATTCTATTAATAAAACTCGCAAAATACTCCGTCCTCTTCGACAAGCCCTTGAAACTCTATTCTCTTCATAAGATTCTATTCTCTGCCACAAAACTCTCGAGAATCTACACATGATACACAAACAAAATGATTCTGCTAAAAATTGTAAAGAAGAAAGTAACTAAAACGGCACCCTAGCACCCATTTTTAACGTGCAGACAAAACTTTTCAGTGCTTTTCTTGAGTTTTGAAATGAGCTGTTGGTTAAAAGTTATACATCTTTATTACTGATGAACAAAAGAATGTGATGAAGAGCATGATGGGAGGAACTGTGGAAATAGGTCCAGCATTTCTTAAAATAAACGGTATTCAGTAATAAAGCAGCCCATTGTTGCTGCAGATCTTGGTGCTAGCAACAAAGCAACGCTGATAAAATGATTGACGCATCTAAGAAACGCTCTAACCTCGATTTCTTTGCTCCATTAGCGTTGAGCTGTAATGAAAACGACGGCGACCCGATGGACAGAGACTCGCAGTACAGCAGCAGCCAGAAGACCAAGCGCATGAGGACCTCCTTCAAGCACCATCAGCTCAGGACCATGAAGTCCTACTTCGCCATCAACCACAACCCCGACGCCAAGGACCTCAAGCAGCTGGCGCAGAAAACAGGGCTGACCAAACGCGTCCTGCAGGTCAGAAACACTTTAGTTTAGCATGCATTAGCTTTTCACCGATGCATCAGCTAACAAACGGAGCTTTGAGTGTTTGGGGAAGAGTAAGCTGTCTGTAGTTAATAGCGATTAAAAACGTTAAAAGGAAGAACCAGCGGCAGGGGCACAAGATCTCAGTGGAATCTTAACAATCCTTTGATGAAGAGGTTCCTCACATTCCGCTGAATATTGTTGTCTCCCTCAGGTCTGGTTCCAAAATGCCCGAGCCAAGTTCAGAAGAAACCTCCTCCGTCAGGAGAACACAGGAGTGGACAAGGCCTCCGACGGCTCGACCCTGCCTGGAGGGACCCCATCCGGCCCAGCCTCAGAGATCTCCAACGCGTCTATGAGCCCCTCTAGCACCCCCAGCACCCTCACAGACCTCACCAACCCAACCATGCCCACAGTCACCTCTGTGTTGAGCTCCGTGACAGGGGGTCTGGACGTCCACGAGTGCCGGAGCCCATCACAGAGCACATTAACCAGCCTCTTCTGATGATAAGAACTCGCCGAAACTTTGTGAAGAGATACAAGGGATGCTCAAAGCGGACGAATGAATACAGCCCAAGCTCAGACTCACAACATTTCCTGGGGGTGACCAGATCCTCTTAGGACGCTTGTGGAAAATCCAGTTTGTGCTCACTGCAAAACAGCTTTAATAAATAATTCTTAAAAGTTCAAAACCAACTTGTAAACTCCACACGGACGGTATAGTTAATGTTTCTACAAATCACGTCTTCATCATCATATTCCTTAACAAACGTTTTCGAAGCATGGCTGATTGTATGGATGGGAGGAAATATTTTTACAAAGATCTTATTTATCTATTTAGAATTTCTTTCTTCTAGATATAGTTTTTTTTTATTATTAGAAGAGGATAATTGTTTTAAATGGCAGTCCTTACCTTAAACTAAACATAAACATTACTTTAAAGTGGATAAATTCAGACTTAAAGGGGCCATAATTGGAATTGAATTTATTATACAGATATAATTTTTTGCATGAACAACATTAGTATTTGGAAGAAAATAGCATATTATCTAAGATTTTTCTGACCTGGAGAGATGGTTGGTTGTAAGAATTTAGAATCTTTAGATGAATGATCTTCATGTAGGGTTCTGTGTTTAAATCGTCTCTGCTGGTCAGAATAAAAACAAACTAACCTCACCGAAATACATAACCAATGCTGCCCCAATTAATGTTTTAGAAATAATTTTTTATAATAAAAAGAGCAGCAACACCAAATCACTGAAAATGAAACTTTATCCACTATTTCTTCAAATCAGGATTCAATCGTAGGCAGATTTCTGACATTGCTGGGTTAAAAATTTACAATTTCACGACATTTTGAGAAATTCCTGTGCTATAGAATACCTTATGATGTCACAAAGTCTCACTTTTTGAACTCAGCTTTTTTTCAGCAATCTCCTTGAATAATCCCCATTTAAATCTGAATGTTTTTATTATTATATATTTGCTTGTATTTAAATGTCAGCACAATTTTGGTTTCCCAACTCACGACACAGTTAAATTAGTTTTACCATGTTGAACCCTGGCCTAAACTAGCTTGAACCAGCCAGCTTGAACTATTTAAATGCACGCTTTCCGAAAAGGTAGTTGAAACCAGCTAAACCACCTCAAACCAGAAAATATGACTAAATATAACTAAAACCAAATTTATTCTGCTAAACCATGCATAAACCAGCAACAGCCATGCTTCAAAACATCCCTGAGCAGGAGACACTGGAATTCTCAACACGTTCTGGGAGCAGATCTTTACAAACATGTAAAATGTCTGACTGTTCTTAAAAATCAACATGCATTTTCTTTATGGCTAGATGAGAAATACAGAATGTATCAAAGGAGTAAACATTCTCAAATACACTTCCTTTAAAGAAGTCCTTCGTTTTTATTGGAAACTTCTGGAATACTTGTAGACATTAGGCCTCGTGATTAAAATCGAACTTTCACTTTTTATTTCAGTTTAGTTTGTGCATTCATCCAATAATCTCTTCTCACTGTAAGTGCAACACGAGTTCCTGACAAAGAGCGAATTGTTGAACCTCAACTCGTTTAAGAACATTCAGATATTCGTGGTGAAGACTCACAACCAAATCCCGAGCGTCTCTGTTCTTCCAACTACATCTAAACCGATCTTACCTGGGCATCTCTTGTACCTTGACAGAAAGGACAACCAGACAAGGACTGAAGCGAATCTAGAAACTTTGGCCTCGACTCTGTTTCGAGTTTTTGAGCGGACTCCTAAGGATCCGTCCTCCACGACGGTCTCCTAAGCCTTTTTATATTGTTGCTTTTCCTCAACTGTGTTTACAGCGAGAGACTGAGCTGCAGCTTATTGGAACTCCACCTCTTATTTATATTCATTCACGAGCGAGCAAAACTGGATTATAATGTGAAGAATTAGCCGATGAGAAACTGCCCGACTGTCACGTGCCTTATCCTGCAGTGTAGTCACTCCAGCTCTTTTAGCGATGCTCAGCTAACTACATCAGGAAGAGCTTGTGGGATACTGATAAAACACGCTGGAATGCAGAAGAAGAGAACCCTCACTCCAACATATTACCTCACTCAGACATCACTGGATATGACGGCGCACTGTAAAAGTATGTCGGTGAAATGGCAGAGAAGCAACACAACAAATTTCAGTCAAATATTAGCATGCTAGAAAATACACAATTATTCGTGTTTTAATCGGAAACAATTGTGGATTTGAATCAAGAACTCCAGATTAACGTGTAATAGGCACATCTCCGTGTTGTGACGAGATTTCCATACCACGATGTTACTTCCAGGAAATGAGCACACGTTGTTGTTGTTGTTACTAGCAGGCCGGCAATTACTGTAAACACATACTGCAGTATAATAGTATTAATCACGGTACATAACGCTACACCTGCTTTTCATTTCACAGACATGTTTTACAGAGTACCTCTGAAATCTGAGCACAGGTTTCAAACTCATGCACTGGGAGGAAAGACAAAAGTTCGACCAAAAAAAGAAAAAGAAAAAAAAAACGATTTCTCAAGGGAGGAACGATCATAAACACTGATCCATGAATTTGTTCGGTTTGGTGATTTTCTTTCTCTCAACCATTAAGATGTGACAGTGTTGGAGACAGGGACATGTTTCCATGGTAACCAGAGGCTGCTTGTTAAAATGCTGTACAGTTTTGACAGATTATTAAAACGATTTGAGTCCAATCCTTACAGTAAACCCCTTCCCCTTTGATGTAAATCTTCAGTTCTGTACAAAATATTAAAAATGAATCACTTATTTTTCTTGTCGTCATTATTGCACCACACTCTTGTGATACTAAATGGGCAATTAATGCAATGAGGTAAATATTTTTATCTTTTGCTCTCAAAAGTCACAAGGTTGCAATGATCGATCCACACAGCAACCCTTCTTTGTTTTTTCAAAGACCCGTTCTGAAAGTTTAAGTCACAGAGACCAAATCTAGGAGTGGAGCTTAAGTTTTAAATGTGCAAACAGCAGATAATAGAATTCAATTCCTGGTGACAGTCCAAATTAAAGGCAGCAACGACATCCAAGATCAGACTTCAACAAAACAAAAACAGTTCAACAAACTAACAGCACTCTTTTTTTTATTTTACTAACATTTATTATGTTTTTTATCTTGAATAGCTAATGCAGACTTGAATGTTAGCAGATGCTAACTTTAGCTTGTTGACTTAGATGAGTACATTCTGAACTGATAGCTAACATAATTACATTTCAATCTTTTACAAAACAATACTCGCTGAGAACATTTTAGGCTGTTAGCTAACATTATAGTTGAATATGTTTCAAACTGTTGGCTACAGTCAACACATAGACTCAAATATTAGCAGACGGTAATATTAGCATGTTTATGTGACAGATTAGCAATAAATTCTAAAATGAAGAACAGAACAAAAAGATTTACATACAGCTCTAGGGCAGAAAGGACACTCTCTGTGTCCTAAAAGTCCAATAAAGACATTGAAAACTCAGCAGAGTAATTAATCAACACATATTTGATGGAGAACGGATTTAGATCATTAATTGTGCACTAAAAATGAAAAAAGGGTCTTTAGATCTCGGTATAAAGTTCTGCAAAGCCTTTAAGTACTATATTTGGTTTTAACCATTTTTATTGTTATGCTGCCATGTTCTCTGTGTGTGGAATATCAGCAAAAAATCCATTTCAGATTTGCAATGGAGATAAATCACCATGACAACACAGATAAAGCTGGCACCGCCTTCTTCCATTAACAACCACTTATTTTCGTTTTTAAGTCCTAAATGCACAGTGCAGACACTTCTTTCTAATAAAATAAATAAATGCATAGTTCATCAAGCCGAGCCTTAGCTTGACTATATAAATAGAGGTTAAGGACAAGGTATAAATCAACTATAGCCCAACTGTATTCCGGTAATAGTAGCAAACAGTTTGAAATTTACTCGGCCCTCATTGTTAGCTAGCAGTTTGAAATGTACCCTGCTGGAAATGTTAGCGAACAGTTTGAAAAGTAAACAGCTAGTAATGTTAACTAAAATGTGAAACTGTTATCTAGTAAAGGTATACGGCTAGCAATTTTTGCTAAAAGTTTTATGTTCACTCAGCTAGTCATGTCAGCTGAAAGTTTGAAATATACCCAGTTTGTATTGTTAGCTAAACGTTTGAGGACCCTGCTAGCAATGGTTGCTAAAAGTTTGAACTGTACTTATGCTAGCTAAAAGTATGAAAGCTGAGAGGATGTACTCAGCTAGTAACGTTAGCTGAAAGTTTAAAATATACCCAGTTTGTATTGTTCGCTAAAAGTTTGAGAAGGACCCCGCTAGTAATGTTAGCTAACTGTACGAAGAGTTAGCAGCTAGTAAAGTTAGCTACAAATGTGAAAATGTACAATTAGTAATTTTACCAAATAGTTTGAAAAGGACTCTGCTAAAATTTTGAAAAGTATACAGCAAGCAATTCTTGGTAAAAGTTTGAAATTCACTTATGTTAGCTACAAATATGAATGGTACTCAGCTAGTAATGTTTGCTAACAGTTAAAATTAACTCAGCTAGTGTTTGCCAACAGTTAGAAATATACCCAGCTAGCCATTTTAGCTAGTATAGCTAGCAGTATACAGTTTAAAAATTACCATGGTATTAATGTTAGCTACGGTTCAAGCTGTCAGCTAACACTACTGGGTACAATTCAAAGCATGTTAGCTAACTGTGCTAGCAGGGTACATTTTAAACTGTTAGCTAACATAATTAGCTGGGTAGTTAGATGTGCATTCAAAACCCTGTAATATACATATTAAAACTGTAGAATGCTATTTCTTTTCTATAAAGAGATGGAAAAACGAGAGAGAGAGTGATCAGTAAACACTCTGGCCTGTGTGTGTTCAGAGAGTGATATCCCATTACAGAGCATTAATTATCCAGCACATGATCAATTATTGATCTGTGACTGTTTATTAATGCAGAACGTGTTCCAATCTTAAGTAAACAGATGATTTGAAACCTTGCTGTCTGACATTTTAATTCAGGGTTGTAAAATTTGATCATGCGTTAACATAAAATATAGTTTACAAAATAAAAGTCTCCTCTGTAGTGCATGAATAGTTGATTTGACCTTGTGATATGATATCAAGATATTTTCTATATTTCACAGCAGGAGTCACTTGCTTTTTTATCAACAATTTGAAACATAATATTAAATAAAAGCAAGACCAGAGAAGAAGACCAACTACTTAAACCAACAAAACACCAGTTTGCCCAGTTTAAAACCTCTCTTCACTCTGGAAATTTAGCAATACAGGGAGCTAGAATTCATTAGCACGAAAGCTAAGTATCAGTTAGCACAGCCCCAGAGGCAGAGGCCAGCGCTTGCTAATCGCCTCTTGCCCCATTGTGTCCAAGTGGACTTGAGTGTAATACATTATGAAAATTAGAACGAGCAATGCTACGTGTTCCTGGGGTCATTATCTGACCGTTTAGCTCTATTTAGTCCTCTTCTGGCCAACCCTCAGGCCCTTGTCTTCTCCAGGCTAGCTGCTAATTAGCATGAGTAACCTCCTGTGCTTGAGCACCAAAATGGCTCTCGTCGGCACATAATCGCATTCGTTTGATGGCTGAAGAGCCGGGGTACGATGAAATTAGAGCTATTAATTAGGGGCTGACGCGCCGCCAAAGGTTTTCAATTTTGCATTGTCACATCAATAACGGAAATCTCCTTCTTGACCACACAGGGATGGCCTGAAGGAGACGGACGCTCAGGGAATTACCAACAATTATCAGCAATTAGTCAATGCCATCTCCAGACAGGACAATGAGAGCCAAGGGGAGCGTAGACCAGTCAGTTCTTAACTTGGAGTTTACTTAGGCATCTTTTAAATCAATTACATATTTTTTGCATGTAATTAAATCCAATTATTTATTGATAGGCTATACACCAGATTCCAAATTATCATGCAAATGCTGTGTCTGTGTCACAAAAAAATAAAACATTTTCAGTTCAACTCATTGATGCCTTTGAGTCTCAGGTTTGTTTTGATCACTTAAAACAATCTCGGACCCCTGTGATAATTAAATGAGCCCAATCCAATTACCGCACAAACTGGCTAGGGTGGGTGTTCCACATTATTAAGCCCAGCACTATCCAATATGTGGAGGGAATGAGTTCTGTCTGCTGCTTCCTTGGGCGAGGTATGAAATCATTAGATATTTCACAAAAACATAAGCATCGTCATCAGATTTGTGGTGGATTCGGAGCAGATAAAGGCACACTGAGGTAGATTTCTGCCAGATCCATGCATCAGATCAAGAGGGACTCTCCTAACATGCCATTACATAGCAGCAAAAATACACCCAAAGCTGCAGAGGGCTCAGGAGTCACACGGACATCAAAGTTTGGAGTCCTCCAGAGGATAAACCTTTCATTTGGTCACTACTAATCAATGCCCTCAAGCAGAAACGGCTCAGTTCGACGAAGAAAATACATGAAGACTCATTTTCAAACAGTTCTGTTCACTGATGTGTAACCCTGGATGCTCCAGATGGATGGAGTAGTGGAAGTGCTGGTGGAAGTGCTGGTTCCACCCTGTTCCATCAAGTCACGTTTTGGGCCAGAATCATGGAAGAGAGCAGTTTGATCCCTTTAGGGCCCCGGAAGGTGTAAAGATGCCCTCTGCAAAGTATGTGGAGTTTCCTCGTACCGAAAGAAGAACTGTGTTTATAAAATCCTCTTCATGCACCACTTGGTGCTGCAAAATCAATGAAGATGCTGCCTCTGCATCAATAAAGAGAAAGTCATGGTGTGGCCTCCATCCTACTGAGAACCTCTGGAACATCCTAAAGATCTCTGAGGGTGGGAAGCCGTTTTCCTCGAACAGCTCTTAAAGCTATTCTAACATCTTGCAAACAAATTCAAGCAGAATTATTTTTAATTTTGAAGAAAATACTGTTAAAATTAATAAGTTTGTTTGAAGTTTCTGAACCTAATAGTTGAGAATTGTGCCGACTGTTGAGTGAGCTCAAATATATTTTAAAAACATGTCAAAAAACCTATCTACCTGATGGAGCTACTATCTGCTCACAGCCAATCAGAGCGGGAGTATTGTGATCTTTTCGTGCTCACATACAGGAACCATTATTTTTCTGGATTACATCATTTTATGACCAGTGAGACCCAAAATCGACATTGCGATCAAAACCTGATTAATTGCACAGCCTGAGATATTAGCCATTTCTGTCCCTGGGACTTTATATTAGCATTAAATACATTTAACTAAACAAAGTCTACTATAATATTCTTATTAGAACTTTTTTCTGGTCCCTAATCTTTAATGCCATAAAATATAATGAATATAATTAATATAATAATATAATTTATATTAATATAATTTTAAAATAACATTTGATAATATAATATTTGTTTCAAATACATTTATTTACACAAATACTTTCTTAGAAATAATAAAAAAAAACTATTCATGGCCCCAGCTTTTAACTCCTGTTCCTCTAAACCCTCCCCCTCCTGAAAAACATTTTTCTAAGTCAGTTTTTTCTGCAGGAAGTTGCATCACTTGGCTCTTTAGAAGGCCATAGGAAGAGGAAATGTAAGCTTTCTCTCAATTTTTGTGATGATCCCTGAGAGTAATTTAATTTTAAAAATAATAACCTGTTACTCAAATTATTTCAGAGATTTAATTAGTTTCGTGTAAAAATGGCCATATTTGGTAATTACCTGAAATTACAGTAGTCCGTGTACCATAAGGCTATTTAACATGTATTTGCTACTTCTTTGCTAAAAACTCACCTGTTACTTAGAATTCAAAGATGGTTAATAACAAGAGAAATGGCAGCCATCTTTTTATTATAAATTTAATAAAAGATTTAAATAAGTTAAAGATGCTTTGAGATCAAGTCATACAATAATTTTGAAAAGCTACAAGCAGCAAATGGCACACATTTGGTGGAATAGCTCATTAGTATTAAGCAATGGATAGTTTTTTGTTAAGTTATGTGCAAATAAGTATTTAAAAAACATCAAAAAAACCATAAAAACCAAGTTTTCAAGTTAATTGTTCTTTTAAACAAGCCTCAGCATAAAAGTTCACATTTCTATACACAAAGAGCAGTATAGGGTTCGTAAACTGTTTCAAGTCAAAAGCTCTCGATGAAAGTTTGTGAGTACTGTAAATTTCAGAGTTTGAAATGTCTATAAATAAACAAAAAACTTTTGTCCGAAACTTATGCGTGCAGTCGTTTAATCAAGGTGATATAAGAAAGACAAAATAAAAACAGCAAACTTCACACGCCTCATTAGTATTTGCTTCCTGCCCAAAGTTCCAGCACATTACTGCAGGAGCAAAGCCATAAATAAAAGCAAACGAGGAGCGTCGCACCCCTGTGGCACATGATTGGACGCAGCTGAAAGCGAAACACAAAGGTTACGGCAACGCGCTCGCTCATTCGTCTTGTTGGCTGGATTTGCGCGGCTTTGATTGGGCAAACGAGCGCTGAGGTACCGGGTGACATCAGCACTTAATCACGACGTGGCGCACCATTATAAATCAGTTGAACTCCTGACACCTGAACTTTAATCCAGGCTTCGTTCTAAAGGCCAGTCGCTATTAGGCCGCGGCTGATCCATGGAGCTGCATCGAGGTCATGGAGATCCCACCTGACAAACAGCAGATAGGAGCAATGTGCCGTTTCTGGCAGTGGGACGATGCTTTTAGAGGCTTTGTTCATTCTCATCTCATCGTCTGTCTCCAGCCCCTGCCTCTGGAACCTCTCTCCTGGAACTCCATGGAACATAGCCCCCCTGACCGAGCCAATGTTTACCACCAAAATTATCTTGCATGAAAAGCGGTCAATTTTCTTTAATCATTTCAGAAGTGGTGAAAAATGCACGTCAGATCAGGGTTCGAAAAGTGAGCTCTATAGTGCCACCTAACCCATTTCAGCTCATGGTGCTGAACAGTTTGTCATAGGAGAACGACATTTGGCACAAATGTGAAGGATACCAAGAGTTAAGTAATACGGATTGCGTTTCCAAAACCAACAGGAAGTCGATTATTTCACAAAAACTCTTTCGATTGTATCGTACTTTGATGAACTCCTCATAGAGATTTTATCTGTTCACCACCAGACTCCACCAGATATTTCTTAAGGCATGTGGGATGTTAAATTGCAAAGCTTTTTTGACTTCTGGAAACTATGTGCGTACGGCGGCATATTTGTCATAAACAGGAAGTGGTTAATAACTAAGACATGGAATGTCTGATCGGGTTCAAATTTGCCAAGCCTCTAAAGAGTCTATGCCTGAACGTATCTAAATAGCAACATACAGTGTCAGTTATAGCGCCACCTAGCAGAAATCAATGACATGGAACTCTCAAACTCTCTTAAGAAGCCATGCGTGTAGATGCACCTCTGTGCGAGCTTGTGCGTGTCGGAGAGTTTCACATGAGTCATCACACGAGGCCTCTTTGTACATCAATGACATCTTTATTCTTTTCTCCCGGTGGCAGCGAGTGTAGTTGCTTTGTAAAGAAACATCTCTTGCTCCTCTTACCATTGTGTGCGGCTGACAATAGCTCAGGACCTCCCAGATCCGCAGCTGCAGCCCTAACACACACACACACACACACACACACACACACACCGTCCACCCGTGTTCCACTGGCTAGCTCTGACACACATATACACACGCACGCAGACACTCTCCGGGGCTGTGCAGTGAAGCACCATGAGCCTGCGCTTGGGAAAAACTGCTCCAGTGATTCAGCTGTCAGTCATCCATGAAGCGAGAGTGTCCGGGTCGGCCATCTTTCGCTCGCCCCGTTCAATGAGGACCACCATTGTTCTCTGGACCCTCTTCACTGGGCCACTCTCGGGGTCTTTGGAAACCAGGCCATAGCAAACAAACAATACGTTCCTCGTCGGCTGAATGGAGCACCACTCACATGTTTATTGAGGCCAGACTTGCTTGCTTTCTTTCTAAATCCTTTTCCCTGGTGAATTTAGCTTTGGAAGTGTAGCTCAAGCACAATGAGGAGATGTCCAGGTGTATCCTTTCACTCTCCGGAGACGTTTGTGCTTGTAAACAGAGGAATCACTTTGTGGGGAAAATAAAACTTGAGAATTTGTGTTTGGGTTTGTGGACACTTCAAAATCACTAAACATCATAAACACGATGCAATCATTAGCTGTGTTTGTGAAAACAGCTAGCTGATCAGGTGTTCTCCAACCACGTTCTGGTTTCTTCTGCTGGGTAAGACAATGAGCGACAGAAAGTAGCGACAGAAATATGAACAGTTGCTAAGTTTCAGGGGAACTGAACTAAAAGTTTCTGAATAAAAATGGTTTCCAACAAAATAAAACTAAATCTTTGTGACTTTTTATCATCAAACTTCAAACAATTCAGAGAAAAAGTAAACAATTCTGAGAAATGAATGAAGTCAGTTCTGAGAAGTTGCAATTCTGAAAACTAAAGTCACAATTCCAAGACATAAAGCCAGAGAACCCAGAAAAATGTGCAGAAGATTATTTGTGACTTTGGATCAAATATTGGGAAATATTGATTTTATTAAAGAATTGGGTAACAAGGAGCAAGCCAGTGTTTGGAAGAACACATCATTTTACTGAAGATTGATTATAAAATGGACAATTGGACACTGGTTTCATTGAAGACGTGGTAAAGCAGAACTCTACCAATAACTTGAATCGCATCAGCAAAGGCCTTTCAAATTATTTATCAATGCAGTGTTGTAATAAATATAACTTGTATGACATTTTTACACGAGACACTCCATTAGCCACCAGTGTTTGAAGCCAGTTGAGTAAACTTAACAAACCATCTCACAGATAACTGCATCCGTTATAGAATAACACAAGAAGTATTAGCCATTAGATTAATTTATTATCTGGTGTGGCTAAGGAGAAAAAAAATTCCAAAGAGAAAACATTATGTGGAATGCTGAGAAACAGCACTATCATTCCAAAATGAACAAAGATCCGCCATAAAATGGTTGCAAATGGTATGTGATCACAAATGGCTGTCCAGTTAGAGAGACTCTACAATAGTAACTAACCAAGTGAAAAGTCACACCAAGTTCTGGAACATTGGTGACAGATTTACTAGCCAAAGAAATATGTATTTGTGCAAAAATAAAGGGTTTTTTATAAATGTAAAAATGGGATATCCTTATAATATGACATGCATAAAATGATTATTCCTGGGACAGCACAGGGTGTCACAATGACCACTCTCAGTGAGCAGGTCACCAGTTCTGAACCAGGTGAAGTTAAAGAATAACCGATTGTTTTCAGATCTTTAATTCAATAACTGAAATAAGGTAGTATTAATATCTTTTGAAAGACTCACACAAGCAATAGACGAATGCACATGTGTCTCTGCAGAGCCTGCATGCTCAGATTTTACCCAGCATGCAAGGCAATTCAACTTGTGCTCTACAGAGGGGGCTTTCCACCAGCCTTAGCACTCCACCCTGAAAAAACCTCAGGAAAACGTGAATACGTTTAAAGAGAACCTACCAGGGTAAATAACATCAACACAGATTTATGCACAAAACAATTCCAAATAATATCTAATATTTAAATTAGAAACATGGTTTCTATGAGTTCAATAAATAAATATATAAAACATTTTAAATTGGACAGAAATAAAATCCAGCGCGGGACTTTGCTTCACAAACACAACTCCACCTGCACATCGAAAGATCTCCATTAACAACTTCCTGCACTTCCAGATATGAATTATGAAAGCATTTACGCGGGAGAAACACACACGCTCATGTTTATGTGCTGATTCTCGCTGACAGGGAGCAAAACCAGAGGCGCAAGAAGCACAAATGTTTTATTACACCATCACTAAATAGTTCCCAATGGAGCGCGGCGCTCAAGCAAAAACACTGCATTCTTAATTTCTGATCCATAATTCTCCAGCAGACGCATCCGAGGCTGTTTCTGGAGAGCCACTTGTCTAATAGTGATGAATTATTCTCATAAAGAAGAGATCTCCTGGTTTTTCTTCTTTGAAAAGCAGCTGAAGGCGCGACTCTGAGAGACGTAATGGGACATAATGATCTCAGAAGACGCAGCAGCTCTGCTTCCAGTCGTTTCTGTTGTTATCCTTCACAAAGTTCGCTCTGCACTGCACACACTTCAGCTCATATTCCATCAAGAACACACAGAGAGACTGAGCTTGCACTCGCAGCGAAAGGGACAAATGTGGATTGACTAGGACAACTTTATTGATGAGAAACGTTCAGATGACCGTCTTCAAATGATGGATCCGCTCACGATAGTCTTATATAATGAATAAAAACTTCACAGTCCACACAAAAGCACCCCGTTCTGAGCTGCTGGTCTGGCATACGTGGAATTAAAATTCAGTTCACCCTGATCCTCGGCACATCCAGATGAAAAGCAAAGGTCTAGATCAGTTTGGATCATGTTAACAGCAGCAGATTTATTCATAATCAGATTAATATCTGATCTTCACAGAGTTATTAACGGATGAAAGCAGAGCAGCGAGGTCCATAAATCTGACATGAAAGTTCAAATTAACGAACAAGACTCGGCTTTCATCCGCTGCTGACGCTCCAGCTCAGGGGGCTACGAACAGAGAGATATCGATATGGATGTAGATAGAGTAGCAATCACTTTTGATCACATTCAAATCAAGAAATCGTTGACGGAGCGGACTGATGAATACACATACAGATTTTCTGATTTCTTGGCCATTTTTCTGAAATAATGGCACAAAAGCATTTGTTCCACTCATAGTTAGTGGTTGAGTGAAACCATTTATTGACAAACTTTTTTGAATCATAATGGTAATCTTTCCAAAAGTTTGCATATCATCGCGGGTGGCAAGAGAAATGTGGAAAATTTATTAAAACACCCTCCTGTCCTGATGTCACGAATGCAAACTGGTCCTTGGAAAAAATAAATAACTACATAAATTCACTGCTTCCATCCAGAAGAAGGAAACACCACACCAGGTGTTCACTCCCCTGGAGATAACAAAAGTGTCCAGCTCAAACGAAGCACCTAGTCCCCCATGTGGTGGCTTTTATCCAGGACAGGACAACGTTTTTTGAACGTTTTTTGTCAAACAACCAATCAAATTTTGTGTTGCATACCGCAATGTTCGGAGTTGTATTAATGTTACCATGACAACTGACCAATGTGCAACAAATGAGAAAAAAGGCAAGAGATAAAAACAAAGTTAACAATGAACAAAGTGAATAAGTTCAGAACAAAAGTCCCATAAAACAGAGAGTAAATTAGTGGAAATGGAAAATGTCGGTAGAGCTTTACAGAACTTTTACACACTATAAATAATTAACTAATCGTAGGCGTCATTAGAGGTCAAGAAACCGGGAAACCAAACGCAACACTGTCCTGCAGCGATATCCACAACTGGCCAAAATTCCCTTTTCTGTCCGATGCTTTCACTTGATCTTCCACAATCGATATGAGGGGGTATTAAAATCTGTTGGGAATGTTACTTCAGAAATGTAATTAAATTACAGTTACTCTTTTGATTATTTGTCAAGTAATTAGTTACTTGACACCCTTACAGTTGCTTTACTTTAATAATTAATTTCTTTGATTCTGATTCGTCATAAAAACAATTGTACCTTGAGAGTGAGGGACCTTTCTTTGGCTGACTTCTTGAACTTTTTCTGATGCCACAGTTGATCTGCTTTCTTTTGCCCAAAGAGCTGTTTTCAGTTCAGTGCTGATGGCTTAGCAAATTAATAATATTTGAATAATCATTTGCATAGATCCTCTGAAGAGATTATTCTATAGAGAAAATTAGATAGAATTCACGCTATTTTGATAATTCGAACATCACGTTTTTCAAAATTGGATACTTTAAATAAACAATAACATAAACCTCATCAAGTACTGCAGCACTCTCTGACAAAGAACATCGAATTATAAATATGTGCTTTATCTCAACGTGGTGGTGGTAACCTATGGTAACCTGTGGACTAATTACCAGTTTAAAAATTAAAATGCATTTAATTACAGCATTTCTTAAAAAAAGTCTAATTACAGTAACTAATAACCAAATAATGGTATTTAATACTATTTAAAAAAAACAATACTCTTCCCAAATCCACTCAGCAAATCGCTCAAACATCTCTTCTGGACTCCAATAACTTTCCAAAATCGTTTTGTCTCAAGTGTGCACTTTAATTCCCAGCGGAACCAAATTAACGTGACACTAGCTTGTCCAGGAAAACCAATCAGAACGCGAGTGCTTCCAGAAATCTCTACAAAAAGCATCGGACTTCAGCCTCAATCCATGGGCGTGACGTCTGAGACTAACAAGAAATATTCACTCAAAACAAAATTGTGAAGTGAAGAATAAAGGACAAAACGTTTTAATTGGTAGCTTGAAGTAAAGGACCTTTATGTGTCAGTTATTTGTTATTGTTCTTAGGATCGGATCTAAAAAAAAAACACACATCGATCTGTTAACGGGAGATTGTTGCAGAAGGTTCGCCTTTATGAGAGAAGCTGACCTCAGATCGCTGATGTTCTTCATGATTCAAGCCATTTGAACATAATTCAGCTCGAATGTTGGAGTTAAAGTGGTCAAATCTCTCCTAATCCCATCTAAGGAAAGTCAAAGTTGACCATGGCAAAGAACCAATGGACAGGAAACCTTGGGTGAAACCAGACTCATGCGGGAAGCAGATCTCCTCAGGCCGAATGAATCCTGGCGCGTCTCCTCTTGCCAAGTGGATCTGCGGGTCAGGACGCTCTTTCGTGCACATGTCTCGTGGTTTGGCTCATGGTAAGACTAAAGCTCGAGCTTGAAAGTCCCAAAGCCTCGGGCGCCAGATCCACCACTACAGCCCCCACAGCCCTGATGCACCGAGCGCTGCATGGAGTTAACTTCGCTTCAGAGTTCATCTTTGAGCTGCTCAAATTCAATATTTACTCCCGCAGACCTTTCAGAGCTTTAACGAGAAGGGTTTCGAGAAGCTACCAATGATACTCGACTGCAGACTGGGCAATTAGGCAGCAACGAAAGATTTTAAAGAGCTTCTAATGTTCTCCCCTCACCTCATATCCCCTGACTATCATGTCACCAGCACTAGTGGCCAGTTTGAAAGCAAGCAGTAGCTTCCTGTTCAAATAAATACACCCCAATGCATCTTGGGATTGAGGAGTGAACCGTGTGCCTGAAGTTATAACTCATCCACATTCAGCATCTTAATGATGATGCCCTCGGCTTAAATAATTGAGTTTTTATTAGACTTCAATTTTTGCCTGACGCTTTTGGATTTGTAAGCTGGTATTGTACATGTATTGTCATCATATTTGTAACAATTAATTCCCTTCTTCCCTTAAACCTTGTAAACAGACTAGTTTTGGGTTGTCTGTTGACTTTAAACAGGATTCCAAAATTAAAAACAATTTATGGTATTCCTGCAATCGTTAGGCAAGCGTCCTGGACTCACAGAATCCAGATGATTACACACAGAAGCAAATTTTAGATCTTTAAATTTTAGCGCCAACAGATCTGACTGAACGAGTGGTGCCAACAAAAGAGTTTCCGAGTGCCATATCAGATGTTTTTTGCAAGGAGAACGACCAAAGAAAGCTGACCCCTTTGATGCTATGAGTAGGATGTAAAAGAGCCACTCATCTCACATTTTCATAGCAACTTCTTACAAGAAACAGGAAATAAACAGTACGTCACAAATCTTCTCTTTTCTCTACATTTTTGTCAAGCAGCTCTCTGTGATCAGCAGAATAAACCGCTCGACATCCAGGATTTTTTCTTTCCCGTTTCCCTGTGGAACCTGTTGTACCGCAAACGCCATCTTCAGGCAGAGAGCATCATTGCATCGATGTTTCCTCGACGCAGACGAAGAGCCCCCAGCTGAGAAGATTAGTGGGAATCTCAATTCGGATCAATGTGTGGAGGCCTTTGCTGTTGTATCTGTGTTCCTAGAAGCTTTGTATGGTTCTATTTGTAGAGGATTCTCTTCAGGTCAGTGTTAAAGAGCTGCAAACCACATGCTTCGATGTTGCCCATCAGACCTTGAGTGGTCGTTTCTTCGAAATAAGACGATGTGACTGGATATAAAGCATCATCACCAGTGAAACCAGGCAGCGATGTGATCATTGGGGCTTTGAGATAATTCCGTCATGTTTGGCAAGGCCTACTGTAGCTGTATCATTAGCTCTAACCTTGAGTGGCAGCTGCCGCTGTAGTGTGAACGGTGAGGTGCCTGCAGTCAGATCTTAATGAACAGCAGCAGGTCGCTCGGCCTCCTGCTCTCTCCAGGAAACACTGCAGCCGCTTGAGACGAACACGTGTCGTGCACATGCTTAGATATAGAACACAGAAAATACCCCTCTGTACGAACGAAATATACGCACATGCACACGTTCAAAACAACAACCAGAGACGGTGAATCGATGTCCGAGCTTGGCTTTCAGCCTCAGGCTTCCTCAAACATTGCGAGGCATCACATTAGATTTGGTAAACAATATGTTTTTTACGGTAGTTATTTTGCAGTTTTGCTTGTATTTATTTGTAAAGAAGCATGGATATGTATTACTGCCTTTAAATTCCGCCTTTTCACCCATTTCATATTTTCCCGGTGTATTTACTTCTGCCTTGGTCATGTGATCGGAGTTCTGTCGCATGATTCGCTCAATCTGTTTTTTGTTTTTTTTTTGTTGATGTAAAACAAATCTTCCTGAGGACAATGTACATACAAGAAAAGGGGCTTACGATAACAAACTCAGCTGACAACCTCAAAACATGTCAATATATAAAAAAATAGCAAGAAAAGCAAAAAAAAAAAGGAAAAAAAAAACTAGAGGGTGATGATAAAAATATACTGATCAGTAATAAAGTGAAGAAGCTCTTTGGGGGCTTTGTGTTACACTTAAAGCTGTCTTTTAAAACTTTATTTTTTCAACCTGTTCAAGAGGGGCATGTTTTAAAAATATATATCAAATATTCAGAAAGTTATTATAACATCACGTTGCATGTCTTTGAATGAGAAACAATCCACTGGTATTGCTTAGGTATAAACCATAATCCCTAATAAAACTCAGGTATTTTTAATTGTCTAACACTGGTAAAACATAGTTTTTTCTTTTTCTGACCATTCTCTGTAAACCTTAAAAAGTGTTGTGCGTGAAAATCCCAATAGATCAGCAGTTTCTGAAATACTTAAACCAGCCAATCAGGCAGCAACAACAATGTCCCGTTTAAAATCACTTAAATGCACTTTCTTCCCCGTTCCGATGCCTGGTTTGACCACAGCAGATCGTCTGAGCCATGTCGACATGCACTGAGTTACTGCTGTGTGATTGGCTGATTAGAAACGAGTAAATAAAGCGCTACCCAATGAGTGTCCAGAAATTTATTCTGATTATTGTACTAATATTACAGATGATATTAGTCTAAATTTATGATGCAACAGTCTTTCCTTCACAAACATTTTCTGAGCAAACAAAAAAACAAGCAGTAAGAAAGTAAACATCTTCTTTCCCATTTTAAATTCCCATCGCCTCCGCGGTGTATTCAGACTATGTAAACTGAAACAAACTCCGGGTTGTTAGTGTGTACAATAATAATAAATTGCTGCGAGCACAACAATAGGAACAATAGAGCAAACTGAGAGCGGAAGCATGGGATGTGTTTGCTCAGCGGATTCCGATGATGCTGCTTTAGCACACAATGCTTTTATCACAGGCACAGGACTCTCACAGAAGCAGCCAGACTCTAATTAGAGGTTCATATGCTTCAGACTCGCAGCACTACTAATGAATTTGAGAACATCCAGCTTCGAGAGATTGCAGGCTGGACTAAAATGTTACCCACTCATGAACGTCTCCAGATCCTGTTTGATTCTTAGAACTACGTTCAGCATTAGTGGAGCATTAGAATTCCTCCAGTGCTCCATTCTGTCATTGCTATTCGCCACAAAACAATACAAACGCATCTCCTCCTAGACACAGAACTTTGCTAAAACCTCCAAACTGCTCTGACTTGGTTCGCTAGATCTTTTCTGACACAATTAAAGGAATTCTAAGTCTAACTCAAACTGAGAACCTGTGCAAAAGTCTTTGAGGCAATCGAAGGGGTTAAATGTTTACTACTGAATTATAATGGCAAGAGGAAATAGGGGTCTGTATGTTAAAAATAATACTAAGTTATAAAAAAAAAATGTATGACATCACAGACAGTTCCCTAGCAACCAAACTGTTCTCTCTAGCAACCAACTATATTTCAGCTTCGGAAAATGCTAAAGGATGGTTTATGTCACTTATGTTGACAAAGGGGACATTATATTACGTCCCTGACTCTAGCATAGCAACGAGACTGTTTACCATAGCAACCAACTTCGCACATCACTTTTTTCGCTAGGGAAAAATCATAAATATATCACTAATATTGGCATGGGAAATTTGCACCAACTTCTCCATAGAAACCAAAAATTCTACCTTGGCAACCAGTCAATTTTGCTTATAAAATGCGTTTAAACAGCACATTTAAAATATCAAACCTTGTGTGCCATATAGTTTTAAATATTAATAATTATTCATTTTAAATACTTGGCTCAAGACTAGTGTTGGTTGTCTATTGATGGTTTATTGAAGGTATGTTGTTTACATGAGAAACAAGATAAACAAAAAATTCAATAAACGATTAAATTTTGTATTTAAATTGTTTCTTTGTCTTGGATTTGCATAAATATACACCCCCCCCCCCACCACACACACACACACACACGCACACACACGCACACACACACACATTATGGTTTAATTGTTATTTATATTAACATGCTGACATGACTTAAACAGAGTTTATTTTTCAAATTTTAACGTATACCACAAAACCTACAAACCTGGGTTGGTAAAATAAATAAATAATAAATTCAAGCTTTCAAATCAAGCCCTAAATGTATCAAAGTGCGGCTCTCAGCCAAACAGACCCGTGTAAATATATTCGCTGGGAACGTGCCAATGCAGCTCAGGGAATTCACTTCATCATCTCCTTCATTTACAAAGCCAAGAGGGCAATTACTGCTCATAGACGGCTACTGGAGGAGGCAATAAAGCCACCATGCTTCTGCTATCACTCATGTTCAACTCTGTGGTAATCTGCAGAGCTTTAATTACAGTTTGGTAATTGAGCAATTAGTCCAAACACTCTGCTTTTTGTCATTTGTGCTGGTGTTTTCATTGTAGCAGCTAATTTGGAGAGAGCTGTCCTTTAGTTTGACTAATTAAATAGTGAAGGACTCAATATGTTTGATATCCTGTGTAGTGCGCGCGCGCTAGCCATCACTATACAGTAAATACCTTCATGGAGCTGATAGATATCATTTAGTGATTTGATTAATACCACGAGAGAAAAAAAGCATCAGTAAACATCTTTGCTTCTTTAAAAACAGACAACTTCCTGTCTACATGAACTACTTCCTGGTTAACATCTCTAGTTGGTAAACAGGACAACAGTTGCTTTGGAACAAAAAAAGGATGAAAGAGAAGGTATGTTAACGAAAAAACATAGCTGAAGACATCAAATTCATCGTTTACAAAATCGAACAAAATAAAAAGATGATATACAATGTGAGGCTGAGCTAGCATTACATTAGCATTTAGCAGAAAATGCAGAGGTTTTGTGAGTTTAAAGTTTCTTCATGCTTTACAAACAGCAGGAAAAGCTTTTGGGGCATTGTGGGTAATTCCCCATGTGCATGTATAGTCTGTGTAGTCGCAAACTAGTGTAAGCTTGTTGTAGAGACACAAGAATGTAAAGGTTCTAATCTAATGCACTGTTAGAAAGCCTTTATTTTGTTTCTCATTTTAGCGATTAGCATGTCAAAGCTAACTCGAAATTAAGTAAGTGAGCTCTGCCCATTGAAATCAAAGGGGAAAGAAGCTGAATCAAAACAAACAGTGCTGAATGTCAAGGGAAGACACTCTCCTGCATGGGGGCATCGTAACCGTCGGGTTGTGGGTGTTTTAATACACACGTTTCTAAGTTTGACAGATCATCTCCTGCACCTCTTCCAAAAATTTCACCACAATTAATACAAAAAAATCTAAAGCTTGTGTGGTTCCAAGTACACAGGTCCACATTGAGGAATGACGGATCATGTGACCATCGGTAGAGCAGTATTTGGCAACACATTTTGCATTTTTGAGGAGAAGTAACAAACTTTAATTTTAACATTCCTAATTCCTAATAAACGTTTCTTAACATTCTTAACATTCCTAATAAACGTTATGTTGTGAGATTTCATTAATGCACTTTTAAAGACGCTGTTATGTGTGTTTTCTTATTAGTTTGTTTAATATTATATATCATTTGCTCTTATGTGTTAGTTGTATTGCACAAGTTCAGGAATTTCACAGATTTTTGAGAATTATGTTCCACTGTGATTACGTTTCATTGATTAACCTTTTGGAGCATTTTTATTGCAACTTTACCCCAGCTTTTTTTTTTACAAATATTTATTCAATAATTACACATAATTCCACAACCCTGAAACTGTTCAAAACGTATGAATCAGAGTAGAAAAATTTTACTGCAAAAATCTTGACAACGAACAGTTTCTATGTTTTATAACAAAAAAGCTGAGACAAAATAAAAATTCATAAATCCCCCCAAAAAGCAAAGACATGGTTTAAACAATAATTGACACATTTCCCTAATTACAGGTCTTCTATTTCCAAGGGTTATACTATCTTTTCACCACTAGATGGCCCTTGTGGCACAGATTTGTTATAACGAAACACACACTTTTTATCTTGATTTAATATGAATGCCCTTGCAAGTTATGAGTCATAACTCTTTTAACTTTTGTTTAAAACACCAAATATTAAAACCAATAAACTTTTTAAAACCTACACACTATATTTGAAGTCAAAATTATGAAAAAAGATTATGCCATTCCTACTTAATTCAAAACTGACGCTGTAATGGCCACACGAACCAGTGCATGCAGGAACTTCTAAGGGTTAAGCCAGTGACATCGTTAGCCATAATTTAGGGGGGCTTCAGCCTCCCTAAAATATCCCAAAGCCCCCCCTATAATTTGGGGCGGCATTTTATTTATTATTATTATCTTGATATTTAAAATATATTTTAAATAAGTGCATACATGCAGCGAACACGAGCCAGCAAGAAAGCGAGTTAAACTGAAGTTCGCTTTCAAAATTATTATCGTTATGATTCCCATCATGCCTCATTAGCATGCGCAAGCGTGACGTGGTAGGCGGCCGCATAAGCAGCAGGACCAACACAACAGTGTGGAGGCAGAAGTAGTAAACACACGGTGTACACACGGCCAGCGATTGCACGTTGATAGCAGCGATTGTTGCTTAATCTGAACATTTACCTATGATAAGAGAAGGAATGAGAATTTCACCCCATGCAATGTACGAGAAGCCCTCCGGGGGCTAAGCTCCCCTATCTGTCAACCCTAGTGACGTCCCTGGGTGAAGCTAATAGTGATGAGTTATGCTGTTGGTGGTACATTTGTATTGCTGTAAAAAAAACAATCTCTTTTTTTGTGTCTTTCTTAAGACGATTTGCAATTAATACCCACAGATTATTACATTATGTTTTATCTTCCAGATATTGTATGTATAAATGAAAATCCAGCTGCATAATTAGTATTACCAGGTCAAAAGTAACTTTTTCTTTTGGAGTGTAATGTAATACTGACAGACACCAATTTAAATTATAAACGCATGCATCACATACAATCACGCAAAAACTAAAGAAATAGGTTTTTTTTATGATGGTTTGGAAAACCAACAATTGTAAAAGTAAAGTAGTTTTTCCTGTCTCAAGACTTGCGTCTGTCCTGAGCATATGCCCAAGTCCCAGCATCTCTAACAGCTCAGCTCTAACCAGCGCTGATGGGTAATCAAGTAAGGGGCCGGGGCGATGCTAAACTAGGTCATTGCATATGTAAATGCACAGCTGCCCTCTCTCTCACCGTGCTGGAGCTGGAAAGAGTGTTTGTGTCAGGTGAGATTAGCAGCAGAGAAGCATGAAGCTGCGTGGACGGAGTTCTGACAGTGAACCATGGCAGAGCCAGACACTGTCAATCCAGGCAGACTGACAGGGATCTCGCGTCTCCAATGCTTTCCAACGTTTAGATTTCGAAAAGTTTCACTCAAAGTGGGAAGTACATAAAGAGTGGAGAACTGCATTTACTCATGCTGCTTTGATCGACAGATGTCTCGTCCAATCAGCACCAAGCACCAATTTTGACGATTTATTTCGTTTCTTTTCAAAGGTTTCTTTTTGTTGTTTTTGTTCTCAAAAAGTTAGGCAAATTTCTGTTTTGTAAAAAAAAAAAGTGCTGACTCTTGCGCTAACCAGCTGTTTTTAGTTCAGGCAACTAATTGCTGAGGCAAAACAGATGATATTTTCGTGGAACGTTTTGTTCAAATTTAGAAATTTGAGTAAACCTTTTAGTGCTGCTTCGTCATCAAAAACATGCCTCAAGTTTTATTCAGAATCCTTCACGCATGTTTGTGTAATCCTCTATTGCTTTTAACAGATCTTAGCACCACCCATAGTTTCTAGCTCCGCCCACTCCGCCCGCTGAACAATCAGATTATTCACTAGTACAGCTCATATATATACAGAGCAGGACGAGCCCACAGTCACAAGTTGTTTTTGGATTACCAGAGAATACCCTTATTTCATTTATTTGTGAATTTAGTAGCAGTAAAAGTATTCATCAACAGTTGATCAGCAAGGGGCGTGGTGAAAGCAGGACTGTGGGAGGAACGGGGATAAATGGCGCGTTTTTTGCAGTCTATAAATACAAGATGGTTTAAAGACGTTTTTATGATTAATATTGCATTTAGAAAGTTAAAGGTGCAGCGCTAGTATAGAAGGCTCAAACATTTTTTATTAAAAAAAAATCAACCTTTAAATCAAACTTCCGATTGTTTGTTCCAAAAAAAAAAAAAATTAAACCACCACCATGACAGTAATCTCTGCATAAATAGTATCATTTCTGGTGATTCTGATGTATTTCATTTACATATTATATGTTTTTGTCAGGTATTTTAATACATTTTGATTCTCAGTGTGTAACTGACAGTTCTTACATTGCGATACCTTCCATATATTGTGTTTATTTTGTTGGAAAATCATCCAGCATTCATAAGCCACCTACATGTTAAAATCTTTTCTACCCTGAATCCCTGTCCTCCCTTTCTTCCTCCTCATAAAACAAGTACTGTTGCCGTGGAAACTTACGAATTCCCAATCTCAACCAAACATAGAGTTCCAGCTTTGAAAAAAAGAAACATTCCCAAAGGTTTGGTGTAAAGAAATCCTATGTCCTCTGGAGTATTCCTCACTTGACCTTTTGACCCAACACTTGGTACAAGCAGCTTCAAACTGGTCTTTTAACGAAAACACAAATTACATTGAGAGAACAAAGGGTGACGGTGGACTGTTTATAAACTTTGATCCTACCTCAGATGGAGAAGGAAAAGAGCGAGCGACAGATGGAGCATCTCTTAGTTATTCCGCGCTGACCTTTTCCTCTGATAACACATTACAACAGTACCACCGCACATAGACACTCACAGATACACACACCGGAGCTGTGAGCAAAGGTCAGCATCAATCATAGACGCCGTGTGTGTTACCCGGCTGCGTATCTGACATACTGTCATGTAGCCACATGTGAGGTCATGTCAGAAGCCTCTGCTCCCGTTTGTCGTTTTTTACATTGTGACAGCCATTTCCATAAACACCATCATGACTGTCACTAACCGAGTCATACGGGGACACCGCGGCGATTGTATGGAAAGAGCATCCGGAAAGATGACATTCACAAATACAAGCCAAACTGTCTGTGTGCGGACGAGCAGCGTATACGATGAGAGAGCTTGAGGAAGAATGTCAAAGAGTGAAAGGAGACGAGAAGAGAAAAGCCTGCGAGAGGAGTGTGAGAGTGTCAGGTCCTTGATGCCTCTGCCTGCTCTCTTCCTCTTTAATAACTTGTCAAATCAATAGCTCCCCATCTGCTGCCCATCACGCCGGCGTGTTTGTGTAAGACCGGATGAGCGACAGGTCTACAGGAAGCTGAGTGTTACGCACTGGGACATTTCCTGCACTCGAACATCAGACGTAAAACAAAAACAACATTTTTATTTCACTCCTGCGGAGCAAAACATGTTCAGAAATAAAGTATAATAATAATTAATGTGTTCCACTGAAGTCGATGCTCTGGGCGGAATGGAGGCACATTGAAGCTTAAAGCTGATTGGACTAATAATTCTACCAATGAGGGGTGCTAGAAAAGCACTAGATGCAGCAACTCTGTGTTTCTTAACCAATCAGATTTCAAAGAGCTCGGAGGACCTGCAATCAGGCCCGAGAAAATGTCAACATTTTCGGCCTTCTGATTGGTCGATAACTGCTACCGCCAAGTGTTCATGGTATTAGTTAGGATCTGCAAATAGTAATTAATTTGAGTTTGTTCCAATTAATAATTCATATTATGGTCATAAGAAAGAGAAACATAAAACAATTGAGACCAGAACCTAATAGTAGCTTTTCTGGCGTGTCTCGTGTATTTTATTTACATATTATATGTTTTTGTCATATAACTGAATACGTTCTAATTCTCTGTTTGCATGCGACAATTCTTGCTTTGGGGAAAAAATATATATTCAACATTAAAGCATGACATCCCTCTATATATATTACTGTAACTTGATTATATTGTGTTTAAGAGTCGCTATAAAGGACATCTTTGAGTATCAAGTTACCGTTTTGTGGACATTGTGTCGTACAAATGTAGAAAATCATGCTAACAACAGGTATTTCCTACAGGCTACACACAAAATCCAATCCCAACAGACTTTGGTCGAAATACCACAGAAGACTGCATCACATAAAGTAGGTTTTGCATAAACGAGCCGCAAAACTAACCATTTTTGAGTCGTTGTAAAATTCTGTGGAAAATAAATGTTTTATAAACTCACAAAGGTGTTTTTTTTTTTTTTTACTTACATGTGCATTAATCTCCTAAAACCAAACAATAAGCCTTTCAAAATCATAATAAGGGGTTTCTTTAACTGTGGCCTGATGGTATTTGTACTCAAAGTTGGACTCAGATACAAAACCTAAAGAGCAAAAGCACGGAATCTCCTTTACATTGAAACGGCTATTTCTGCTCTTGCTGATTCTCACTGCTCTGCACTATTCAAAGTTACATCCATAGAGGACCTCATCAACCTTCCGGTTTCATCCTCATTCAACACATACTCCTTTCAAAAATATTAGACGTTAGAATGATCTATGAAAGTGTGAGAAAATCAATTTCAGCAAACCTGAAACACAAAATCGATTCTGGGCACCCTGGCACTGCAAGAGGACAGTCGTGTTTGTATTGTGTGTGTTTACAACAGTTTCAGGAGCATTTTCGGGGCTGCTGACGCTGGAAAAATGCAAAAATACTGCTTTTGGCTTCTAATTTTCTTTTGAGCTCAAAATAGGAAGTAAAATATATGAAACATTCCATTCTTATTATTTTGGTCACTTCATTTCACAAGTTTCTACCTTAAAATCTTGTTTTTATCATTATTATTAGTCGTTTTAAAGTTGGTTAATTAAGAAATAAACTATTTGAAAATGTACTTCCGTACTAAATAATTCAGGCGTGAAGGAGTTAACTTCACACAAAGCCATGAAACAAAGCAAGCAGCGCTGCAGAGCTCCTGTTGGAAGTGAAGCTGATGCTAAACCAGCTCAGAGCTGCACTTCTGCTCTGTGTTCAATGCTCCAGAGGTGGAGGAAGTGGAGGGATGGCCTGGGGCTTCCCTGCAGCAGAGAGAGCCAGTGCTGGGCACCGGCTCTGAACTCTTCACCGACCATTGAGCCGGACAACACTGTTCGACCCCTTCCCTTCTGTTTTAATGGCTGGGTCCAAAGAACTGCGCGGGTGTCTTCATTTATTATAGCTTTACTCGTAGAGAAAAGCAATCCGACTGAACCAGAACACCGTACTTAACATTTTGGCATTATACTACAATATATTTTCTCCTCCTCAGATTTCTACCATGCTTCCAAGTGATGTTTATTGGTATTACTTAACCCAGCACCGAGGAGCACCAATCTACTGTCTGGTCAGAAATGGTCCGCTAAAACCATAGTTATGACATGAATACAAGGCCAAGCAACTTGTACACATGAACATATAGGAACTGGGTGCAGAAAAATGGCAGCAGGTGCTCCTGACAGATGAATAAATAGAAATATTTAGCTGAAAATAGCAGAATGCAACTTGTTTCCAGAAAGGCTGGAGAGCGGTACAATAATGAATGTCTGTATGCAACAGTGAAGCATGGTGGAGGTTCCTAGATGGTTCGGGGCTGCATTTTTATATACTTTTCTAATACTGACAGACATGTATCCATCGTGGAATACCATCAGGGAGGACACCAATTATTCTGCAGCAGGACAATGGCCCTAAACATACAGCCAAAGTCATTAAGAACTATTTTCAGAGTAAAGAAGCTCAAGAAGTACTGGCCCCCACAGAGCCCTGGTCTCGTCCGATCTGTGGTTAGATGTTTGGAACATTTGTTGAGGAAAATGATCCGTTGCGGCAGAGGGTCCCTTTTGAGGCACAGAGACCGACTGTTCAGGCTTTCAGCAGTGCAACATCTTTATTGAAAGAAATTCAGCATTTCTTGCTCTTGTACAAGTTGTGGGTGTGGGATACAGATGCAAAATCTTCGTCCTTAAAGCAAGTCTAGAGTTCGCCGAAAAAGCTCTGGTAAAAATCTGATAACGTTATTGCATTAAGAAAATATCTCGAAACATTTCGATATCATTTATAAACTATATCTTAGTTAAATGCTTCATTCAGATGAAACATCAACTTGTAGGGGACATAAGAACTTTACAGTAACTGGGAATGAGGAACGGCCACTGGTTGATGACCACTGGCGAATACGACAAACACTTTCTAATCCACCAGAAAGTGTGACGAAACAAACAAACGAAGAGAACCTTTTGTCAAATTCACTTTTGTCTTGCATTACGACACCGAAACACAAGCAGTGAAAGCTGCAAGGATTCTAGTAAACGGACAACTTTCCCCAGCAGCACTGGTTTTCATTAGGCCTTCATTACCACTGTGTCCTCACTCAAACTGCCCCAACAAAAGGGCACGAGAGCAAATTTCCAAAGCTAAATTAAGTCCATGATGAAGGTCAAGAGCAGCACATCCGTACTGTTGTACTTCTAATGATTGCACTCCACCGAAGACATATGTTTCCTTCAGAGTGAGAAGAACTTTACCAAGATGTCCTGGTTTTACACGAGTCCAGCCGATAATGATGTCACAGATGGAACTAATAGATCACATCCCATAATGATCCAAGATAAATGACAAAGCAAGGTTTCCCAGAGAAACTAACAAGCTCTTGTTTGTAGCAAGGTATTCAAACATTGCTTGCGTTCGGTCGTCGTGTGGATACCGAGAGAGCTTGAACCAAAACAAAACACTTGAGCTGAAAACATACAGAGACTGAAAAACCCAAATAACTGATCTTACGAACACCGTTAGATTGACAACCCTTTATCAGTGCATTCACATTTTATAAAAGGGCTGACAATAATCATAAGAAATAAAATATGAGAAAGGGGAGAAATAATTAAAAAATAAAAAACAATAAAACAGACCAAAAGATTTATAAGACCACACAAATTTAGGCAGAGTTAAAAGCCAAAGAAAACAAATAGGTTTTAAAACAAGACTTAAAACTGACCCCCCCTGGGTTTAAGTCACCAACTTAGAGAAAACATCTGAACCAGACGCCATGTAGCACGACAGATGAGCTAATCGATTTGTTTCCAAGACGCTCGCTCTGGTTCTTATCACCGTCTTATCAAAACAACGTCCTTTTCTTAGAAAATCACTTCCTTTCTCAAGGTGGCGTTGGTCAGTAGAACAATACAGACCGGTTTCAACACATTTCAATATATTAAAGGTGTTCTTGTGCATTTTTAAACCATTTCTAATAAACATTTGAGCCCTCTAAACTATTTTCTGAATGTAACGTCATTTCAAAAGTAGTGGTTCTCAAAGTGGGGGGGGGCGCACAGGCACTTCAGGGGGGGCAATGTTTCTTCCAGATTCTTTTAAAGGTTTAAAGGGGGGCTCGAACAAAAAAGTTTGAGAACCGCTGTTGTAAAGCATTCTCAGTCATGCTTTAGCCACGCCCCCTTCTTACAAACCCTGGGAAACTAAAACACAGAGTGAAGTTATAATTGGTTCCAGGCGATTAATCTGATTGGTCAGTGGGCGGAGCTATGATCATCGGGCTGTTTTCTGCTCACAGAAAAAGGAATTACACAAACCAGATTCTGAATAAAACGCATGAACACTAAAAGAATTGCATTTTACATTCATTTATTTTGACAACAAAAAGAATGTCTTTAAAAAGTAGCATTTCAAAACCTCTGCATGGCGGGTGGGGGGTGGGGCTGCAGCCGAGTCTGGAAGTGTGTGTTACAGCTGGTGCTGTCTGTCTGCTGCTCTATAATGTATACGACACCAGGGCCAGGAGGTGGTGTGGGCAGAGCAGTGAAGTGTGTGAGCGGAGCTCCGACCGCAGAGGCATCTCAACCTTGCCTCTCCGCAGAGCAGCCAAACACACGCCTGACAAATCTGTACAAGCTCACTCAGCTGCACACCAAACACAGAGGCTCGCAAACCAACACACACACACACACACACGCACACACACGCACACACACACACACACACGGGCAGCTTAAGAGCAGAAATGACCATGTTTTTTAACAGCACAGCGGAGGAACACAGGAAATGAAACTTTGGGATGGGAAAGGCCATCCTGGTTGAGAATGGAACCCAGGTCTCACCGCCCCTACACCACAGGAGCTGGACACTTACCAGGTTCATGATTGACATGATCGTACACATCAAGCAATCGGACATCCATGACATCTATTACTAGCCATGTCACATGAGTCACATGGTAAGATGGGTCGCCTGCATCGATGTGCCTTTTAATGGCAAACATCAATCAAATACATTTAATTTGAGGTAAAACGCTTTGATCATTTGAACGAATGAACATGTTTTTGGTAAGTTCTTGCTTTCCCTGGGATTTGAACCCACGACCTTTGCGTTGTTCTACGAACGCTCTACCGACTGAGCCACACATAGCAACCAATAGAGACTGCGGGTGTGTTTATATCGAATAAGTTGATTAAAATGAATCGTACGCTGTGTAAAACCAATCGAGTCTTGGGCCGCTTCTAAACGAACTCTAGTGCAATCTGGTTGTAATATGAACGCAACATGCACCAAAACACACAAAACCGGAATGTGACGCAGATCTCATCACCCTCACCCGTCATGATATAAGCAGTGGTGGACAGTATGAAGTACAAGAAACTTTTTAGCGTATCTTTACTTGAGGATCACTGTTTTGTGAGACTTAACTACTCGACTACATTTCGAAACCGTACTTTTTACTCGACTACTTTCCTAAAACCTGTCGTTTCAATGTACTGCACACGCGTAACCAGTGTAATGGGAAAATTATTTCTTTGCCATCCATGTATACACTTTTATTGTGATTTTATTAGTCAAATGATTCTTGTGCCATATGATTTCTGTATACAGTTTTATTCTGGGTCTTCCTCTTGATTTTCCCTTGAATATGTCTCAATGTCATTTAAGCCCAACCTTAACATCTTGTACTGTGCCTTGAAGCTTATCCTCCTGTGCTCCATAAAATGAAGATACGAATATCTCTAGACCCATAGGCACCACACCAACGCGCCATAACATCTCTGACCATAATGTAGGAATCAACTCTGGTGCCTGACATCCTACATACGCAAGGAGTCTAATCAGAAGGACATGAATGACGCACAGGAGGGTGGTCTCCACGTTACAAATACAGGGCTCAGAAACTGTCTGACATGTTCACATTGAGAACGCTGTTCTCTGTGTTTTGTGGTCTTCTCACTGTGAATCATCAATAAAGAAGCTTCTTTCTTAAAATGGTTTTCTGTGCTGTTTGTTTCCTCAAGACGGTCTCTCTCTCTCAGCAAGGTGAAGGCTCATTTCCACCACACCAGATACAGGTCAAAATAAGTTCACGTGCTCCACCAATCAGAACACGTCGTGTTTACTGTCTAATATGGCTGCCGCCTGCCTGTTTGCTTCTTTCGCCGTCACGTTTATATGTAACTATAGCACTCATAGCTATATTTAAGGGAATTTTTTGAAGTAGTGGAAAGGAAAAACGAGTCATTGTTATCTACATACTGTGTAAGTCTTCAGGAAATGCTGGTGGTGTGTTAGTTTCTGTTTTTGTGGGATTTTTTCAAACATTAGCATTTGTTTATAGAGTGGACACAGCTGTGTTTGTAACGAGTCATGTTTAGTAAATCGGAAAAAAAGACATCCTTTGTAAACTTGAGTAAATCCGTTTTTGCAAGAAATACATGTCTAATGTGGTCCCCCCCCCACCCTATCTATTCCTAATCACATGGTTTCCATTAGGAAGGATGTGCTTATAATAATTCGACAGATTTCACCAATAGAACACGTTGTATTTTCAGAGTGGTGTTTTTGTTTGCCCTGTATGACCTGATTGAGTGTATAAAGGACGTGACTAGACATTGGAACTACATTCCACCAGATTACTTTTGATACTGAAGTACATTTGAGGTCAAGTACTTTTATACTTTTACTCAAGTCGACGTTTAAAGGGAGCACTTCCACTTTTACTGGTGTAATATTTTACACTAGGTATCTCAACTTTTACTCAAGTACATGGTCTGTGTACAGTGGTACCTCGAGTTACGAAATGTTCAAGATATGAAAGGTATCGAGATACGAACAATAACAAACATTTATTTCTGCTCTACTTTCCACTTGTTTGTCTGACGTCGCGCTGTGCTTCCACTGAAGAAAGTGTGCTTTATGGGGCTGATAGGCCTTAAAACACTTTAAATCAGTTTTAAATCAAGCGAAACATTATTTATAGATTACCAATAATGTGTTATAACAGATGCTAGAGATTAATAACGTTTGTAACGTGGAAAGTGCTGTTCTGTAGTCCTCTTCCTCCGACACGTCGCCTCACTCTCAGGGTAAGCTTTCACATTTGTGAACATATTACATATTTTGCTTGTGTTTTATTATCATTTATTACATTAACAATGTGTAGATTCAAGGATTGAAGAAACATTTTTTTTATAAACTTATACTGTCGTTTCTGAGAGGCATTGCATGGATTAGGTGTTTTACATGTAAAACTTGCTTCGAGATACGAACTTCACCCTGGAACAGATTGTATTCGTTTCTTGGGGTACCACTGTACTTCGTCCATGACTGGATATAAGGACCATACTTATACAAAGATACGCCATAAAACAATGTCTACAAACAATAACAAGACTGAGATCTCAGGAAGGTTGAAATGTGAGCTGTACATCTGTGTAGAAAGAGTCTGGTCTCTCCAGGGGCAGGATTATCTGTCTGTTTGCCCCAGGCAGGGCAGCTCTGAGGGGGATTAGGCCTCTAGACCTGCTCCTCGGCTGGATTACCACTCTTCTCTCTGTCTCACACAGCCTGGAAAATCTACATCTCCACCTCTGCTCCAATTACCCTCTCACAGATGAGAAAAAACTCGGCCGTATTCTATTAATGGATCACATCAGCTGCTCTGCATTGATTACTGCAGCAAAAAGCACATTTGCAGGTCAGTCAGTTCTGTTCCTGATGCGTTCACTCAAGTGGTTCGGCGAATCCTTCAGCCGTAGTATGGAGCTCAGTCCCCGGTGCCGCATAACCAGACAAGCAGCACGCTCGGTTTGTTTGTTGTGTTTTGTCCGCAGGAGGCTAGCCGAACGCTCCGCAGCCGTGCAGGTGAGTTATGCAGATAAATCTCTAAAGGTCGATCCCAGATGTTGCCGCTCCTGGTTCCACTTGAGTGAAGACGGAGAATGAATGTCAGATTTGCAAATCTGCCGAGCTGGAAACATTGGTGTTTTACATGTTTCCATTTGCATCTGACTTTCTGCAAAACTGTGAATAATTCAGCCTTTAGCTCCAGATTCATGATGCATCCACTTTATGGATTGCCCTGAATTATTAGGTAGTTTAAAAACATTTGAAGGGGTTTGTTTTGGTATTTTATAATGCTGCAGATAATCATTTTTCTTACATTAAACTGAAAATACAAACATAAAAGATTACAATTATCTTAGTGGAATGAATTAAAGCAAAGTCGATCCTCGGATTTCAAAGCCAAACATCGAAAAGCGCTGTGAGTGTGAATGCTTAAAAGCTCTTTCCCTTAAAATCTCTTCTGTTTAAAATGTTTCAGTTCTTTCACTTGAGAGCTCTTTCATTTACAAGCTCTTTCTTTTAAAAGTTTCCCTGCTCACAAGATCTAACTAAAAGGTCTAAGCACTTTTGCTTAAAAGCTCTTTGTTTACAAGTCCTTTAGCTCACAATTTTTCACAAAAAATGTTTTTTTGCTTAAAAGCAATTTCACTTAAAGATCTTTCGCTTAAAAATGTTCACCAACACATTCTTTCGGTTACAAGCTCTTTTCCTTGAAATCATTTCTGTTTGCGAGGCTTTTTCCTTTAACATTTCACTTAAGTACTTTAGCTTAAAAGCTTATTTTTAAACACTTTCCTTCATTTACAAGCCTTACACACTTACAATCTCTTGCGCTTGCAAAGTATTTTGCTCACAAACTCCTTTGCCTCCAAGCTCTCTCTCTCACAAGATTTCACTAAAATGTTTTTGCATAAAAACACTTTCACTTAAAAGATCTTTTGCTCAAAAATGTTCACCAACACGTTCTTTCAGTTACAAGCTCTTTCCCTTGAAATCATTTCAGTGTTTGATGCTTTTCCTTAAACATTTCACTTAAGTATTTTAGCTTAAAAGCTTATTTTTAAACACTTTCCTTCATTTACAAGCCTTACACACTTACAATCTCTTACGCTTACAAATTATTTTGCTCACAAACTCCTTTGCCTCCAAGCTCTCTCTCTTTAGCATAATGGCGTAACTTAAAAATAAATGTAACTACTCCTTAATTTTAATTAACTCATAATTTATAACTTATTCAAGTGAAAATTCTTTTGTCAGCTTATGAAAACCCACATAACTCTATTAATGAAGGATCAAACTGTTCAAGTGAATAAAGAAAAATAGCATTTTTGTAATTTGTTTAGCAAAAAAAACCCTCACAGACTGAAGACGATGCATATCGATCATCATCTTTTATCGTCAGACTCAAGAAACAGATCACAGATAAACTATCAGCTCCGCCCATTTCACATCTTGAAATTAATTTTAGCGTGAGAGATCGGAGGTGTAGCCTGAGAGATCATTCAAATGCGTGAGTCTTACGTTCAAGAGAAACGGCAGCTCTGCAGTTTCACTCGTGGGTATGGATGCGGTAGCTGCGACTACCGCATAAGGCATTGTGGGAAATGTAGTTTTTTTTCGCGTTTTCATTTTTTTTTTTTTAGATACTCAAAACTTTTAAGCTCTCGCGGGCCACATTAGATTACATGTCGGGGCCTTGAGTTTGACACATGTGGCTTAAAAGCTTGTTTTCTTACTATTTCTTTCATTTACAAGCCTCACACGTACAATCTCCTTTGCTGCCAAATTATTTAAAATCTCTTGTTTACACGTTATGTTGCTTACAAGCTCCTCTTCACTTAAAATCTCTTTCGCCAGCAACATTGCCACTACAAGCCAAATCCTGGCACATTACACGAGTAACTAGCGAGACAAAATATAAATCCCACAAAAAAACTTTTGAACATATTCTAGCTTTAAAATGAAATAAAATTAAATCTTTAACCAACAAAATAAATCTCACTTTCATGCACAAACAGACTTGACGTATCATAAAGTAGCAACATTATATGAACCTGAAACAAAATCCTAATGAAACTCTTTAAAATTAAAAACATCGCCGCTATCCACAGCTGCATTTATATTATTTGCATATTGCTTGAACAATGAGGAAATAAAAACATCATTAAAAGGTGTTACACAAACAACAGTCTAATTAATTACGTCTGCACTTTTCACCAATGCATGAATTCCATTCATATTTACAGAATTCCTCCCGTATATTTCTTCTTGGTTTTTTTTCATCTGGATTTGTTTTTTTTTTTTAAATATGCAATTAACAAGAAATGGTTTTAACAAAAACTAGTATTTCCGTGACACCATCACATGGAACCATCTCGCGTGGGACGCTACTCGAAGTTGTGGAGAAGGACACAAGCCCAGCAGACGCACTCAGCGCTAGACGTGAGGCTCACAAAAGCTGCACGGTTAACTGGCGTTTAATTGGCTTTGTTTGAGAAAGGAAACATGTTTGAGTGAATCTTGAAATAGAATAAATACTCTCATTATTACTAATCCTGAGAGGCTACGGGAAGAGAGAGTGTGTGTGTGTGTGAGTGCTGCGGATGCAGACAGTTGGCAAGCGTGTGCACGGCAGCTCCTTAACAATCCCGACACACACTCTTACACACATCCACGCGCGCTGAGGGTCGATGACCCGCATATATTAGGTGCACCATCGAATGCAAATGAGCCGCGGTTGCTGATCTCTGCTCGGTTGCTCCCTACACAACAATGCGTTCTCAATCTGGGTTTGAGTCGAGGCTCGATGTCGTGGTGTCATGTCACGCCTACAGGCCTCTTCATGATGTACGCTACATTAAAAAAGCTCAGCAGTTTGTAAATGTTGCATTTCACGGCATCGGACCGAGGTTGGAAATGCACTGAAGGTTAGTTTGAGGTCTGCTTAGAGAAAAAGGCTGGAAACAAAGAGTCATCTTCCAGCTCACAGACTGCTCCAAACATGTCGCAGATGGTGCTGGGATCAGGGCTCTGTGTGGGCCACGCATCACTTTCAGCACTTTTCCATCTGAAGATAGTTCTGAATGACTTTGGCTGTGTGTTTGCGGTCACTGTCCTGCTGCAGATTACATTTCTGTCCAGTCACAAGCCATGCTAGACAAGCATGTCTCGCCGAGAACACCATTGATCCTGACTAAATCTTCAAATCCATTTGCAGAAAGGCAGCCCCAAATGATCAAGGAACCACCACCATGCTTCACTTTTACTCATTATTGTACGGCTCGATACAATTACTCATAGCATAGTAATTTTTCTACTCGTTTTTGCAACAAGTATCTCGTAGAAAATGTTGGGTTTTCTGGGGTTTACTGCATTTTTGGTACCCCATCTCCTTAAAACCTGGGCCATGAGTGCCACCTGTTTCGGGTTTTATCTCCCCGAGATCATTTTGAAAATAAAAATGCAGCAAAAATTGGCGTGTAATGCTGCGCAGAGTAGCTTGGGGGGTGGAATATCGAAAGAGTGGTGCTTCGTACTGACCTGTTCTCAATGTAACCACATCACCAGACAAACAGCCCCTTCTCCTGTTCCCGTAGTTTTCTCGAGGAAAATGCTTGCTACAAATCCATAGTTAGCAGTTGTTGGTGGCCAAACAAGCGCTCAAAGCCAGAGTTTAGCTGACGGGGAAAGCCGTGCCTCACCTTAAATAAACAAATGCAAACCCCTCTGAGCTCCAAACTGCAGCGCGGCCTTGAAACTTTGCAGGACACGTCAAAAGATAGGCGTCATTAATAATTAGGGGTGTAATACTATATTGTGGCACAATTTATCACAGTACTACATTGTCACAAAACGTGGGGCTAGTCTAGGAGCAGAAGTGCTTGTGATTCTAGTCACTTCTGAAACTTCTTTGATCTTTCTGGATTATGTAATGTTTACTAGGAGGCAATTATCATTTACTCTCCTTTTAAATGAGAAAGATTATAAAGTTTACTTTAAAAAAAGATGACTTAATTCAAACATTAACGCCGCCCCCTAGTGGATGGGGGTATCAAACACTCTCATACAAATCAAACTATTACCTTCTAAGCTTTGTGGTCTCAAAACATTTAAAATTCCATTTTTCCCAAAGACGGTTTGTTATATAAACTGTTTTAAAAGTTGGGTTGTGGAATACTGTGATGCCTATCGTAGACATAATATCGATGCAACGGAATGAATAACTAAAGTACAGAAGAGTCGATAGATGATGTCTAGGACAAAGACGTGTTACTTCCTGAGAAATTTCTTTTCAAACAGGAAGTTAGAAAGCGCAAACAGAAGATACACCGTTGCACCCACAATCAAATGTAACAGACAATAAATTTGTTTTTTTAACTTCTGAAATATCATACTGTTTGCATCCTTGGCCCTTTTAGGTGTACGCTTGTAAATAAAGGAGTTCCATCAGCTCCTCTCTGCTACAGAGACTTAATAGGAGATTAATTCTGTTAACAGCCAGTTGACGGCGAACTCCAGCACGAACGGAGCAACAGAAATCGATGAAGATCTTCGAAGTTGAACGGCTCGTTTGAGCACCCGGGAAAAGCTCCATTGATTTTCCCTCTCTCTGCATCTTAGCCTTGTTCTCTTTCAATAAACAGCAGCCAAAGAGTGTGAGTGAGTGTCTATGATGCCGATACAGGACCGCTGCCTGAGTTTGAGGTGCTGGAAAGGGAATTTTCCTACCTCTAGTTCAGAGGGTTCCTGCTCCTCACAACTGAAGCCATTCGCTCTCTCTGTGCGTTCGCTGACAATGGACATGCATCCATGTTTTATTCAGCTCCCCTCAGATCAATAATGCACTGTGAAGAAGAGTCCTGGAGAGAGGGAGAGGTACGAGAGTCAGATCCTCACAAACTAAAGCATTCCTCGCTCGAAAGCATCAGATTCATTTAGTCAGGGCTGGAAAGAGGAATCCTGGTTTGAATCTCGTGTATTTAAAGTTTCCTGGCTCAAGAAGAATATTTCATAATTTGGTCGTGCGGATTCGAGATGAGGAAAAGAGAAATCAAACTTTGAGTCAAAATGCAGAGTTTAGCCAGAAACAGACATTCTGTAAATCCTGCAAAGACTGTGTAGAGTTTTAAACATCATCAAAATACCCCTTTCATCTGTAAAAAGCACTTGTGAAAAAAGTTTCAGAAATGTTTACCGAACAAAAGAAAAATCTAATATTTTGTGCACATTTTTCCCCTCAAATGTTTTGTGTTTTTTAGTTTTTTTTTTTTTAAAGACGCTTGTTTAATTTGTAAATGTAAGACAGAGAAAGAACGGATCAGGCTTCTTGATGCATGTACTGAAGCATCGGTGCATGCAGAAATCCGACTGACACCACTGGCCTTCTTCCCTCTCCTAATTAGCATGAGCGTACGACTGTATTTTATTTGCAGATGAGACTGAGGTGGTGTCCGCATCACTCCTGTGACCCAGCTCACCACACACACACACTCCGGGTGGCTCTGAGATGGCACCCTGACATACACAGATCAGCATAATGAGCTACAGTCACCACAAGAGGTCAGAGGTCAGAGCTATTATACCACATCTGCCCATTAAAACCCGGCCAGCCCTCCTCGCCCCCTGATCTCCTCAGCCACAATTAAGAGCACCAATCACTGACCTGAAACGCTGCAATTAATGGAGAGAAGTTTGGTTGATTTAATAGCTGCGAACAAACAGAAGTAAAGGAAAACAAGGCAAACTTTCAAACCGAGGTCAGCGATTGGTTCGTGATCATTAAAGTATTCACATGTCAAAGTTCAGTTGAGCCTGCTGGACTTTTAGTTTGTAATATTACAAGTTTACAGCTTTTAAAAGATTTCCACCTGGATTTTTGCATGGCAAAGCTGGACTTTCTAATAATGATTATTAGTTTAAAAATTAGTCCATTGCGAAAATGTAAAATATCGTAAAATCTTCAGAAAAGAAAAGCGATAAAAGTGAAGTTTAAACACTAATCAAACATCTTTTTTACTAAATATGTCAGTGGCCACATTTCTCAAAAATATATCTCAGGTTAAATAAGTTAATAATAATAATAATAATAATAATAATAATAATAATAATAATAATAATAATAATAATAATATAATAATAATAATATAATAACATATCCGACTTTAAAATCTTGTGTAGCAATAATCAATATTTCAAACTCAAATATTGTTAAAAAAAAAAACTGCATCATTCCTGTGATTATTTCCAGAAAAAAAAATAATTAACCCCAGGCTGGTTTCTTAAAGTCGAAATGAGCCAAATGAGTCAGTTTTTTGAACGGCTCTTTAAAGTGAACGGATCCCAAAGATCCGGCTCCCTCCAAAGAGCCGTACATACTATTAACCAGCAGTTGGACACAGGTGCACATAATAAAGTGAAGCACGTGAAAATGTAACCAAGAAGTCGTATTAGGGAATTTTAAGTCACATCTTTTGATCTGGTGTTGGACAAAATAATGTAAGTATATATATTTTTTGCTGTAATCATCTTATGCTGATTATTGAATTGAAAAATAGTTTGAACAATCGTTTTTAAATTAGAACTAAAGTCACACGGGCGACTCGAAACGGTCAAATGTACTGTTTATAACCTGTTTCTGATGCTCTTGAGTTTACCAATAAACATTTATATGAAACACAAAAGAAAAATTCATTACCACAGACCCCGTCACGTGTCTTTGATGAATCTCAGGTGTGTTTCAGAAAGGGCGGCGTGCTTTAGAGTAATTCCTTCATCCATTTCAACCTTGTCGAGGTGTTTTATTCAGGCTTTTTTAGCTTTATGGGGCCAGGGAAGATGACAAACGCTGCTGGTGGAATCAAACGAGCTGCATGAACTTTATTTCGAGCGGCGGAGGATCAGTACATTTTGATTGATATCGAGCGGATCTGAAATACAGCGCCCTCTGATGGGGGAAAAACTGAGTATTTATTTTAAATACACTGCGTGAAAGCCACCGAAGAAATGTGATAACACTAAATGGGCCGTTACATTAAACTCATACTGTCCCTGCCGCCGTCGTTGTTGTTTCTCTCATAGATATTAATACATAGATGCCCCGTGAGGCGCTACCGTCCCTTGGACTTGTCTTGCTATGCTCTATCACATGACCATGATGTCACCAATTGTTGATTTTTCCATGGCAACTTAATAAAACTACACGTGATATATGCATCGAGGTTCATGTTATGTACTAAATTACAGGACAGCAGCCTCCTTTTTTAAATTTCTGGCTAATTACAGCACAATTGGGTATAACGGTCAAATATGTGTAAAATCATGCAGCTATTCCTTTTGGTACAGCTGTAACATGTATATAATTTATAACATGGATCTTTAAAAGGAAAAAAAAAAAGTCTAACATTTCCCACCGAAATCAATGGTAGAGCGATGGTGAACAGATCGCCATTTTACAAGCCATAGAGATGCCATTTCAACTTTAGGAAATCTCTATTTTGTTGGAATTTACATCAATGAAATACTTGCACGTCGATTAATGACGCACTTCCTTCTCGAAGTAATATCGCTTGTTGAGTTCCAGTTTCTATTAGTGTGAAGAAAACGTTCAGAAAGAGTTTTTATAGCTTTAAAAAAAACAGAGGAAGGTATATGACGCATGCTGTCGTGTTACACTGTGTTCATCGCCTACAAAGTTACAAAGAATTGTATGTTTTTACAGTCTTTTTTTTCTTTTTGACTGTTTTTTGGCACATACGATAGAAATCAGTGAAGTTATTTATTGTTATTTATTACACATTAACTTATTGAGCGCTAATGTGAAGAACGTGGAAGTGGTAGTGCAAGGTGTCCATCGGTGTGATCTAACCTATGGACTTTTAGCATTTTAAGTCTGAACTGTGGCTGGATTTGTGTTATGCTAAGTAAGAGTGTTCAAGTTCAAGCGTCACATAGTGGCCACAAAAAATACACAGTATTTCATGGCAAGTGTCCAGGGAAAGTGAAATGTAGAGATATCCTGGATTCCTTGCGGTACATTTTTGATCAGAAACTTCACAGTTGATCCACAGAGAGCTTAAGTAGTGAACTAATTTTTTTAAAATGAGTTAATAGACTTGTATTTGGCTTTAAAAATCAATACGTGTTTCAGCTTTCAATGAACAGTGACCTTGTCGGTTTTAAGTACATTGAACTTAGCTGACGAGAAACTTTCATGCACAGAAGGTTTACTAAAACATGCGGTTAGGTTTAGTGAATAATCTAAATCCTCCCCTTAGGAGTGAATGTTGCCCTGACAGGTCGCCAGGGTGTACCCCCGCTTCTCGCCCAATGTGCGCTGGAGATAGGCACTGGCCGACCCCGTGACCTCAAAATGGGAAAAAGCGAGTTGGAGAATGAATGAACCAGCCTCTCATTTTTGGTTTGCTGGTAGGGGGCACTGATGAGCAAACTGCAGAGAGTAAATATTATAGTATGTAAATTACATGTGTATATGTTTGCAATTTGGACCCGTATTTAGAGCCCGCCGCACGAAAGTTTCTATGCCGCTTTATCCTGGTTAGGATCACAATTGTTGCAAGTTCAAGTATGCAAGCTGTGTGAACTTCTCCAGAGCATGATTTAATCGGAGAAGAGAAAACATTTTATATCATTGCATTTTAATTTAAATTATGATTCCACAACTACCTTGTTTTTATGGGACACTTATCCTAGAGACGCAGATCTGATGTTGCAAGAAGCCATGCAGGACCTCTCTCTCTCTTTCTGCTAATGTGAGTGTTCAATCGAGATTAAACACGTTTATTATTTGCAGAATACACACTATATAAATACTATACAATCTCCATCTCACACAGGGTGACTCTTGTTTTTGGATTGTTTGATGCATGTTCTTTTGCTTCTACAGTGTCTTTAGTATTCAGAAACAAATGCATGTGTTGGTTTTTACTGAGCACATTATTCGAGGATGGCTCCGGTGCCATGCGAGTGTGTGTGTCTACTGTACATGTCAGAGGGTTCACTGACACAAACGATCGATGGCTGGAGGAGATCTGGAGCCAATTATTTTCAGCTTAATGGTCCCTCAGGTATCAGCAAGAGGAACAACAAAACGACGGCAGCAGAGAAAGTCCTGACAACCCTGCCGCTCTGTCACCAGCGTAACACAATTCCCATGAGCCTCAGCGGGGGAGCGGGACAAGTGGTCTGATTGGCTGCGAGGCCCATGGGTGGGGAGGCATGAGTGTAAAGAGGATTCAAGGGTTGAGATGGTTTTCTTTTGATGTATTTTTCGGTATGAGAACATTAACATAATGAGTCTTCATCACTATGAAAGTCAATAGTAAATAGCTGTATATGTTGTTAAAAAATGAGCATTTTCATCATGATGCGCTATAGGAAGTGTCCTGCAGTTCATCGACTGACCACTAGAGGCTGACTCAAGAAGCAGGTCCTCGGTTACAACTTTATAATGTGGCTCAGTCATGTTTTCCCTGTCTATCTCTTGATTTAACCTTCAAGAAAACTCTGAGGGGTGTGATTTATTTCTATTTTTATTTGCGTCTATTAAGCCTCAGTTTCCAGATTTATGCACTTAGTGTTTTGAGTGGCAGCCATTGACTGTTTAGAACCGGTTAGCTTTCAGCCACTCGGGTATCTGTGCTACAAATACCCGCAATATATATTTGATTATTCTAAAGTTACAAAATTCCAAGATGGCAATGGCTTGTAATTCCCAGTGTGAGATGGAAAGACCCTCGATTCCCATTGAAATCAGTGGGAGAAAGAAGCTGAATCCAGACAAACACTTTGTTCAAATTGTTTATGAGCCGAGCGTCAAGAGAAAGCACTCTCCTGCAGTGGTGCTGTGGGGAAGTGGGTGTTTTAATAGACACACCTCTTTGAATCTTTTCTATCAGTTTTCACCATTGTTGATGCTGCAAGTCCATGAGGAAGCATGATAGATCATGTGACCAGTAACCGAGCATAAAGGACCTTTGAAAAGCAGGATCATATCTACAATTACAATTATGAAATATTGCTTCTCTGGGTAAAGGCTTGAAGACTGTCCCAACGGCACTTTTGTTTATCTTTAATCCAGAATACACTTTACTTTGTGCTTCAAATATTTTGAGTCCTATTGTTCTGAGATAGAACCAGAAGTTACATCACAAACAGAAAGATACATCGGAGCTAGACTCTTTGAGTCAGGGTGTTGTTGATCCCTCTGTTTTCTGATCCTTGAAAGAGCTGCTTCACGCTTTTAGACTCTCTTTCCCCTCCCCCTCTCCCTCCTTTGTTCTCTGTTAAATGTTTAGCTTTTAAAGCTAATAAAGCTGGAGTTTTATTATATATTCTTAAAGCTATATATTTCTGTATTACAATATTACAATATTTCTGTAACACCTGCAGCACAACAGGTTCTGATTGGAGGAGAGTTGTCATGACATCACCAAAGCACTTTTAAAATCATCTCAAAATGACCAAATATGTAAATTGAGAGAACATACTTTTGCTCTCTCCTTGGCCTTACTAAAGATCCAAGTGATGCAACTTCCTGCTGAAAAACGGACTTATGGAAATTCCCCAGTTTTTCAGCAGGGGGTGTTAGAAAGTATAGATTTGTGTATTATGTATGGATTTACATATCAATGCAAAAGAAAAGTTCTTTTTGAAAGATCTTAATTGTTTTATTTTATGGTGAAGTGTAGCATCAGAGACTAGGGACAAGCAATAAATGCTATAAAACCAATTTTTGTTTTTTTTAGTATTTAAATGTATTTATGAAGCAATTTTAAATATAATTTATACATATAAAGTCCCAGGCACAGGAATGGCATATATTTGGAGGTGATGATCCTTCCATAATAACAAGAACAGGTGTGTATCTGTGTTTTTAAATGGGTTTCATTATTCCAAAACTAGTCAAGACATTTCAGCTCAAGGCACAAACAGAGTGACAGACAAGGGGCTCTTTCTAGAAAATGTACCACTTATAAAGGCAAGCGACAGCTTCTTTCACTGACAGTGTGCTAGTTTTCAGGCTGTGTGTTGCTGGGTGGTTCGTCGAGGTGAAAAATGCGGATTGTGTTGGAGATGATGTGAGAGCTTTGTGTGCTTTACTTTGCAGTCAGCAGTAAAGCTGGCTTTCTTCTCCCTTTCTCTCAGGAGGATTTTCAACAATGCAGCGTCGCACGGCGGATCGTAAAAGCAGCACAAGCTCCATTCATGCTTCCAGAGAACATGCTTCAGACCCTGGAGGTTTCGTTCCTCCGGGAGCAGACAGAGGATGAGAGGTGATCGCTGGGAAAGGGAACAAGAGTTGGGAGAAAAGACACTGGTGTCGTCGTCTCCTCAGACCCGCGGCTCTTTTTAAAGCAGTCCCAGAAGACCTCAGAGGAGCACTGAACTCTGGGATGCCTCTGGCTACACTTTCTCTGCAGCTTAGGCATCATCAAGTATTTAGCTGCACTTAACACATGCAGGTTAGTATCAGAGGTTTGGGTCTCTCTCGATCTCATTTAATATCCAACCCAAAACGAAGAGAAACCAGTGCATCAGTTCACGTGATTTTATAAAGAAAAGGTAGAAGATCGTATTCAGTTCCACAATGGTGCCACTAAAGGAATTATGGGAAATGTTCAGGGTCATCACTCTGTGCAAGGGCATAGCAATCACGGAGAAAAAGTATTTGAACCTCAGAAGGGGTTAAATATTTAACATTTGCCCATTGGAAATTAATAGGAACACAACGAAACTATCTTGAGATGAAACATACAGAAATGGGGGATTGTTTATGTAAATAACACAAATAACAAATCCCTAGCAACTAAACTGTTTACCCTAGCAACCAAACTGTTTACCCTAGCAACCAAATGTTCTGAACTCTCTCAGCTTTAGTAAATGATAAAGACATGGTGGTTGGTTTATGTAACGTATAAAGACATAGTGAACATCATATTATGTCACTGACCCCTCCATGGCAACCAATCTGTGTACCCTAGCAACCACATTTTCTGAACTCTCAGCTTTGGTAATTTATAGACATGAGGGTTGCTCTATATAACTTATAGTGACAAAGTGAACATCATCGTATGTCACTGACCCCTTCATAGCAACCAAACTGTTTACCCTAGTAACCAGTTTGGTATAGCACCTCCTTGGCATCTCAGCCAAAGTAAATCATTGGGGACATGGGGGTTGGTTTATATTACTCTTTTTGGCACTGGGGAATTTACTATGATGTCACCGACACCTCCATAGCAAACAGACGGTCCACCTTGACAAAGATTGATTTTTGCTTAAATTTTAAACTTCCGTCCAGTTAGTTATTATTCTCAGGTTTGGTGCAGTAAGTTCAATCTTCTCTAAGTTTTAATTGCAATAACTTTGTCAGAAGACTTTCCTCTATTAAAATCTCAAGTATAAAACATTTCTATTCCATTTTCATTTAATTAATTACATTCTATAATGAAAGATGAACAAGTCCTAAAACGTTCCTTTATTGTTCCATCAGCTCGTACATGTCAAAATATCCAGCACTTTTTGCGTTCGGCGCTGTACTTCCCGTTAGTGACTTAATACTTTCAACAATTCCCTCCAAGCTCCAGCAGCTGTTGCCGATCTGAATCAAGTCCATAAAAGGGCAATCAAACAATTAGGAGAAACAGAATTAAATCAAACGAATCTTTAATAAAACAGAGGAACTCTGATGCCAGTGTGTCCGCATTATCAACCGTGACCTGCTCGGTAGTTTTCAGAGCAAGTAATTGTGGTATTTTTAGCTGCTAAACTGAGCATCATCATCATTTCAAGGCGCTCAGAATTGGTTCTCTAGCACTAACAGCTAGAAGCAGTGATGGATGAAGCAGGAGGGAGAAGCAAGCACAGGGGGCAGCCTGGTCAGCCACTGGTCAGAGAGCAATGACCGCAGATCCCAGAGGCTTTGCTACTGTGTCTTGTACAATATGGCGGGTGCACAGAGTAAGCTGGGAACTACGCAGACGAATCAAACTGGGGCTAGCATTTAAGTACATAAATGCAGACTTAAGAATGTTGTCCTAGAAATATTTATTGGACTAGAAGATAAAGAAAACATTCATCCAAATGTAAATCTAATAATCCACAAAGTAAACTCCTAACCTCAGAGTTATTTTAGAAACTTGTATTTAGAAACTCGATGTACTTTTAACAGAATTGATTACACAATTGTATGTTTTCTTACATATCAGTATACAAGACAATCACAAACAGAACAGAAATGTATTGCGCAAAAACTAAAACATTTATCCAAAGCTGAAGCTAAGTTGATCATCGAAAGGCTGAAAAGTAGTACAGAGATATGGTCTGCAGCTACAGTGAAGCATGGTGGAGGTTTCTTGAATGTTTGGGACAGCATTTCTGACCCAAAACATGCAGCAAAAGTCACAAGCAGAAATGTGTCTGGATGGAAGAACCAGGCTGTTGTGAGTTGCTAGTGTGGCCAGAAGGGATTGCTGACCACAAAGTCTGTGTGTGTCCTCGTAAACCGGGGTAGTTAGGGGGACACTGTGCAGTATGTTAAAGATTCTTTGAACTAAGGTTCCGAGTCTCTGTAATTTAAAAAAATTTCAGGATTTTTTTTTTTTTTTTTTCAAAAAGAGAAACCGTGTAATCCTGGCATTCTGCCCACACTCACCTCCTAAAAACAGTGTTCAAGTTCAGATCACTTTGTCTTCTGTCCAGCAGCAAACTAAACTAAATCGTAAAAGAATTCGAGCAAACTTTAATGTTGGCTTGTAAGTATCACTTTTATTATAAATATTTTTATTAGTAAAATGGACTGGTTATTTTTTACCAATCCCTTTGTCTTGATCGCTTTCCAAAGCTGAGCTGGAGTTCAGAAAAATTGGTTGCAAGAGTAAACGTTGGTTTTTTATTTATTTTTTTAATTATTCATTTGTTACTGTGATTAGCATAAGTCAATGGTAAATACTTTTGCATAGTGGTTGAGTACTTTCGAGTACCTCTTTAAGGAATAATGAATCATTTCTTTCTTTTTCTGATACACAAAGTGACATTGGTTGAATCAGTGTTGACACAATTTCCGCAAGTTGACTCAAATCAGAGAGAGTTGTTCCTTGAGGTTGTTTCTTCTCGGGGGGTGGAGCGTTCATTTAAAGCTAATCGTCCGTAAATAGTATGCAATTGTACTTGGGTTCGATTGTGTTAACGAATGTTCTTTCCCTGTTATGAATGTTGAGCGCCTTGGAGCATCTCTGCTGTGTGTTTGTGTCTCGGTCAGAGACCGATGACCACAGCCGCCGGTGCTCTCACTAGGGGCTTCATTACGCCGAGTGACAGGCCCTCCTCTAAAACGCCGTCTGAGGAATACACACTCTGCGTGGGACAAAATAAACACCCGTCTTCGAGTGGGGGCACCATAAATTATTTATATCACCAGCAGAACAGCAGAGACGCTCTTAATATCGCTACCTGCTCGTCTGGACGCGTAAAAGATGATTTATGTCTTATGGCCACATTAAATTTCACTTCAATTGGGCCTTGTGCCTTATGGAGTCTGGGGAGACACAAAATGGTGGTTATAAACTGCTGCAGTTCTCTGGAAACAGAACAGAGATGAAATGCGGCCCAGTGGAGCGATCCTGATTTTGTTTATTCCTGCACAACATGCTTCGGTCGAAAAATAGAATTAGGATTTTAATGTTGCATGGATGCACTCGTGCAAATTCTAAGAAATCTGGGAGGCCACTGCAGATTTGATTAATAGCTTTTTTTTGTTGGTTGGGATGAAATGATTAATCCTAACATGTAATGTTTATGAACATACTTTAGATGTTTGGTGCAGGTCTTGCAGTGATGTCAGTAGGCCACACCCCTTTACTGAGACTGAGTGGCAAAACAAATAAATTTAAAAGGAAAACTGAAGAAGCTTATTCTGATGACTGCACGGTCAAAAGATTCCACAGATGCGTTCCTGATTTCTAGAAAAACACCTCATTTACATGTTCATTACAAAAGTGATGCTAAAGTTCATGTTTCATGATTTAAGGCTTCACAGATTTCATCCGGTGAGATTGGTTCAGAGACCGGTGAATGCTAGTGATAACTGTAGGGTTACACTGATTTCTCAAGTTTTGGTTGTTCCACACATAAATAAGCATCGAGCACGAGCTGCAGAAATCTCAAACAACTCCTCCACTTTAATATTTCATGTCCCCATTAAACATTAGTGATTTTGTGTTGAACATGTGATAGACCCTGGAGACGTGTTGCGTAAATGTGAGGCACTGTTAGAGCGCTGCTTGTTTCTTGTTTCCATTCGGAGCAGAGTTTTGTTTATTAGATGTACAGTGATGGATCTGAACCGTGCTTGGGCTTGCTTCAGTTATTATCTACCAGGGATGCAACGATATCCATCAGGGTATTTACCAAATATAAAAATAAGTTTCATAGCACTATTCCAACTATTTTATTGTCTCATCTGGGATTGGAATGAATTTAAAATTGAAAAGTTCTAGTTTGGTATTAGAGCGTGTAATATCATCCTGCCACTAGGGGGCATCTGTAATTTTTAGGGTTATTATGGGGTCTTGTGTAATATATAGAGAATGTTTTCTAATCCTCTTGTTTCCCAGTAAAAAAAAGAGAAGTAATTGCCCGAAAGAAAATATTAAAAAATACTTAAAGAAGTTTCAGAAATGACTAGAAGAGCATGACCACAAGAAGCTACCTGGAACACTTGAAGAGGATGACTGGAGTTGAGGTGAGTAGCAGGACAGGAGTACAGCAAAGAAGGTCGATGGAGCAATTGTTATACCCAGAAAAGACTTGGAGAGGATCCAAGAAGTCTAGGAGCTATCATGGAGAGTCAGGGTGTGGGAACCGTAGATTGGACAACTGATGAGGTTGGTGGAAGAGGCTTTTAACAGAGGGAGATGGATTGGAAGAGTGACCTGAGTGCTGACTGTGTCTCTTTTGGGGACGCTGGATCCCTGACAAGAAAACAGATCAACGCTTAAAACTCCGAAAGCAAATATGGTACAGATTTCTTAATCTTTATTATCGTTTAATCCTTTTTTTTTCTACAATGGTCTTCAAATAATCTTGGTTTGCATCCACTGGTAAAAAAAGAAACTCATTTGGCTTTTAAAACAGTTAAGGGTGAGTACGTTTTAATATTTGGAAGAGCTATGACTTCAACTCTTTCTCCGCGGCTTTCTAATTTCCACACATTTGTGCACATTACTCATTTTTAATGGATTATAATGGCCGTGGTTGGTGGCAAAGGGACCCTTTTTACCTCTCCTTCCGACACAAACAAAACTGAGAGAATAAAAAGGCTTTCCGCCGAGATCAATGCTGGCGGAGGAGAGAAGAGACAGGTCTATTTCTTTGCCTCTCCGGCTCGCTCTATCTCTTTCTTCTCCCCAGCTGGCTCCGGTGACAAATGGAGCGGGTTGAGAAGTGGCCGTTTGGTGTCTGGCATCAGCCTTCCAGTCTTCAGGGTGGGGAAGACAGGCCGAGAGGGGGGTCCTCAGGGGGCCTGCAGGCGAAACCGACCCCCATAAATCAGTCTGTTTGAGTCGGCCTCACCATCCATCTCAGCTCTAACGTCCCAGAGGAGAGAGAGCGAGAAAGAGAGAGGGAGCATCAGGGAGGTTTTCCAGTGAGCAACCTAAATTCTCAACTTGCAGCATACTCTCAGAAATAACGGAACAAAAGCTGTCACTGGGGTGGTTACTTATCAATTGGCACTGGCACATTAAAGGTACACATTTATACCTTGTGTACTCTACATGTTGGTGATTTAAAAAGCTTTTTATTTCTTACAGTTACCATTTTCTATCATTTGGAGACATACACTGAAGTTGTTCCTGTTATAAAGCGACTAATGGCTTAAAAATAGATGCTTAGCAGTGTAAAATGCCATAAGGTTTATCGCAGATACTTTAAAAATATGGACAATCTGCCATTAAGCCATTTGCAACTAAAAATAATTGTAATTAAGTAATTCTTGAAAGTCTGCTTCTCGTCTATATGCGTTAAGTATCCATTTTTTTGTCCACTATATACAATCAACAAAAACAAAAAATAACATTGTTGAAGATGAATTTGTTTTTAAAGCTCTGCAAAAATTACATTTACTTAAACAAGAAGGTCATGGCTTATTTATATTCTGCAGCTATGCACCAGAGGGCGATGGAGGCACCTGATTCATCAGGCTGCATGGGACACACATGGTCTGTTGTGGTTAAAAAATTTTAACTAGTATAATTTTCAAAAAAAATGTACTCAAAGGTTAGGTCAATTGTTTTAATACAACTTCAATGCTCCACACAAATTTTAGAGCTCAGCCGATCACAAAACCCATTACCTCAAACCAAAAACTATGTTTTTTACAGCAATAATGACAAAATTGTAGGCACTTTTAACATCTAAACAGATATTGTGAAAGGATCCATCCGGCTCGAAGGACCAAGCTGTTTGGATAAATTCCCAGTAAACAATGAATAAATTACACTGACAGATGAGTCTGATCAGAATTTTATTTGCAGTTAAGTCAAATTAAAATATTTAATCAAAATTATTGTTATTATTAGTAGTAGTAGACAGTAGAGTTTATTTACTCTAATTTTTTAAATCAACACCAGGCAGATCTAAATGTTTGCACTAGAATTTACCACCATTTTAATGGATCTCTGTACGAAACAAGCTAATGTTAGCATAAGCTAACATTGGAGTAGGCATTAGCATTCCAAGCTACAAACTCAACTGTTCTGTCTGTTCATAGTGGTGCATTTTTACCAAGATGCTGAACAGAAAGTTACTTGAATTCATTTTATATGAGTTTGACATATTTAAATATGTTGTTTACGCCAGAGAACAGACAAAAATCAACAGCTGAACATAAAAGTTAAAATCAGATGAAACTGTGTTGCAGTTTTTTTAATACAATTATCTACCCAAAACCAGTTAAACAAACCCTTACGAGCATCTAATAATCAAATACTTGTTTATTTTTTCAACCAGTTGCAATCATACAAAATCCTTTGTTGCATAGAGAAATTTGACATGCACAGCTGCATGAGGTCTTTTCTAGGCTACATTTAGACATTGGAGAATCAAACCCATGACCTAACCCAGAAGAACCATGTTCCACACCAAATCACGAAACACTAATGAATCTGCTGCAAAGATACAAGGATCCATTTGAGTGAGTTCAAAAGAACGAGTAAAAAGAAACCTTTACCTATCCAAAAACACCAAATCTGATGTTTTACTTGATAAAAATTGCATATAAACCTTTGGTTTAAATGTGGTAAAGCCATTTATTGTAAAGCCATAAAAGATGATGAGGCACTGACTGATGTTTATGTCTATGTGTTGTTCTATGGTGCAGGCGGTTATTTGTGGGACTGTGAGATGTGAATGTTGTGTTTCCCCGAGGCCGAGGCCGTATATGAAGTGACTGATGTTCAAACACACGAGCTCAGAGACCTTGTAGATGGCATTGGCTCACAGCATTACTGACGGCTACAAGACATCTTCAAAGACACCAGACACTAACAAAGGCTGGAACATAGACTCACACTCTTCAGCTCCTTCCACTGATGGGATTAAAATCTGGAGACTTGTTAGGTTTCTCGATGGTGTCGGAGGTCATTTCAATTCACGACCCATTTTGAAGTCTCTGGCTGAGGGAAAGAAACACCTGCCTGAACTTTTTCCAGGTTCCCGAATCGATCTAAAACACCCGCCCCAAGGAGTAAAGAGTCTCGTGACAGACCGGCATCATGCACGCAACGACAAACATTCTGCCACAGTGTCAACACAAGGATCACCAGCGATAGAGAGCAGTGTGCACATGAAAGAGAGAAGGATGGAGAGAAAGAGAGTTTTCAAGAAGTTGCCATTACATCCCTCTTCTCATGGTTGTGAATTTTCAATGCGGTGTTGGAAAAGTCTTTCCCTAGAGTAGCAAATGTGCCAAAAGCAAGCCAGTAAATAACATTCTCCATTCTTCAAATGAATGCTAATTCCGTACTGTATCTCTCTCGCTCGCTCACTCTTCTCAACTTTGTTCACATATTGATGCGCTCTGAAATCAACTTCAAATGGGGCCAGCGATATCGCTGAGAAAGGGATCCCTGATTCTTCTCCGTGTCCTTTTTTTCTTCTGCAGCAATGCCCTGAATGGTGGTTTCATTAGCTTGCCGCTAATTAGCCTTCTTCTGCTGATTTGCAAGTCGATGACGGTGGCTGCAGGACAGGCATCTTTGAGGCTTCACCCCTCTGATCTTGGGGGTCTTCCAAAACCCCCTCCCATCCGTCGAGCACCCAGCCTTCTCCACAATTAGTACTAAAGAAATTCGTGTTCCTGCTCGCAGATACATTATTCATATTGTCTCTGAACGTAAATAAATCATCACATTCTAGAGGGCTGAGCTCAACCGATCTCTTTTCCTTTGCGAGCCGTGGTTGACTTTGGTTGAGTGACCTTCACACATTTCCTTCTCAAATGCCTCCGCGGCTAGGTCAGCGAACCAATTTAATACAAGGAAACGCAACCAGAGCTCCGGACAGACATCTAGCTGCTTAAGTCTACGATTACGGGATCTGTGTTTGTAAACACGGCCGAGTTCACATAGTCCCGAAGAGACCAGGCCTCATCGGGTTGGGATTTCTGGTCTTTGCCATTGATCAAGCTTTTCTGGGAGAAGCGCTAACTGGACAGACACACTGCAGTCATTTCAATGATTTAGTAGCTTCACTTTGTGCTATTATTCATTGGTCTGAAGGGAGGCCGGGTTTGGCTGAGAGGCCTACATGTTTTATAACCACTGGAGGGCAAAGCTTTCCACCACTGTAGACTCTTTCACACATGGAGATGTGCTGTAAACACAAACTCAATGTCAATGTGGAGATCGGAGAAACCATAAAGCTCTTTGTACTCCGGGGTCTTGCCCGTACCTCATGGCTGATGCTGGGCATGTCAAGTGGTTTCAGACAGGCAATCCGGTCTCTGACCTACTCAACAAAGAATCAGACTTTACCAACTTTACAATGGCTGGTCAATGCAGGAAGTGCGTGGTAGTCAGTGTATAAAATGGGCTGTTGGATTGCAATGGTGTACAGTGGGAACACTGATTTGATTTTGAGATTTGAACCCCCAATGTCGAACCAATTTGCTGCCCTGGGCAAGGTTTAGCCTGGGGATGTATATTGAGGAATCGCTGCGATGGTCTGACTGGAGAGAGTGTGGTATGGCGGTATCTGTAAAATGCCGGTCAGTGGAGGGATTCTGTGGCCGGTTTCAAAGTAAGGATAGTGATGGTAATCCCAAAGGATTGAACGTATAACAACAGAATGTGGAAATACGGTGCTCAGCATAAAGGAGTTCACCTCACTGCGTTTGTCAGAAAACCTTTAGTTTCCATCTCATTTTCTATGAGTTGCTATTGTAACAAATCACACAGCCAAGCTTAAGACAAAATAAATTAGAATGAACATGCGTCAACCACAGGTGACTCATTCAACAGGAGTCCAGCAGACAGGGGACTATAAAAGGCATTTCTTAACAAAGAAAAGCCCCTCCGATTTCATGCTGTCAGCAATGGCTCCCCATGGAAGAAAAAAAGTCACAAAATCTGAGAAAGGAAATAATTACTTAGCACAAAAGATGTGGGCTACGAGAACGGAATCAACCAGTCAATGGAAGTTAACATATCGACAGGAGCGTCTTTTGATGAGAGGGGTTGAAGATAATCGTGTGATGTTTAATCTCATGCCAACTCTTTCCTTTCGGGAAACCGCTTTGATTTACTTAATAATCTGAAAAGACCCTGTCAGATGCTTTAAAATCTTTTACAGAAACCTACTGTTGATGTTACATCAGTATTGCGGCTGTTTATTTGTCACAGCGCCGTTTACCTGCATCACCAAGGCTTTCTGCTTGTGTTCTCAGAGTGCTTTGTGAAAACAAATAAAACACTTTTTAAAGTCTTTTTCAGCCAAATGTCCTAACTGGTTTCTGTGGACGAATCCCCATCGGCAAGGACACAAGGGGCAATAATGTAAAACATTGATGACGGTTTAATTTTGCTCCCCTTTTGCAGACTCTTTGTGGAATATGCCATTAAGGCTTTTCAATGGAGTCATTTTGAGTAACAAATACACAAATATAAACACACGGCTTCATTTTTCTGTCCAATTAGAGCGAATATCGGGCATTTCGAACAGTCCCTTGTTCCATTTCGGTTTCCATAACTGCTCTTCAGAGAGGGAGCGTTGGCACCATTTTGGGTGATTTGTTGCACAGATTGACTAAGTCTTTGTGGAGGACGGGGGCTTTGACTCATTGAGTCAGGGGTGACGGGAATGGGGCACCCCACGGTTTTAGCAAGTCTGCTGAATTACTAATGAAAGAGATGAGGGGGGAAGTGACGAGGGAAACCAGAGAGCAGGACCGAGACAGACACCTCATCTGAATCATTTACAACGAGCCCAATTATAGATCGGATCCGTTGGCGAGCACGGGAAACGGGCCATTTTTAAAGGCAACACAAATCAATGAGAGCTGACAGTAATCTGTTTGACAGAAAGACCTGTTAGGGGTTTGAGGGTCATTACCTCTTTGTCGACCGATGCATTACAGCGATGAAACATGAAATGGAAACACAAAACAGTGGGAGGCTGCATGCCATCTGCATCGCGGCCCATGACTGCTTGTTTGTTAGCCCTAAAGCGAGCAGGCATCTCAGTTTTACCAATTTCCTTCTCGTAAACTGCTGAGGTTAGCGCCCCAGTCCACCTTGACCCGCCTCTCACCCTGGTATTATGTTATTGCACTTCACTCACCCTCTCGCGCGGGTCTCCTGCTAATACCAAACCATTGATAATCATTTGCAGGAGTTTTCAAGAGCTGTCAAAGTTCACAAAGCAGCCTGACTGCTTGGAGGGATAGCGAGGTGGAAGGATATTGATTCCCGTTGAATCACACACCAGAGCTCATAACGCAGCCTGTTACAGATCTCAGAGCTGCCAAAACCAGCAATTGTCTGTAAACACCATTAGCATAGATTTGGGTTCCCGCTTTCTACTGTAGTTGTGGTTGTTAGCCATGGACAGAATTATTGGTGCCCCTGAAACGTTTCCAGAAAATTTAATGAAATATATTACATTACACATTTTGTGCTGTGCACCTTTAACTGTGTTGGAACACAAATGGTCACACAAAAGTTTTGGGAACCTTAACACTTGAAAAATAACTTTTAGCATCAGTTTTGGAGCACTCTACTTTTGCAAACTGCTCCAGGTCTCTAATACTGGAAGCACTTTTTCCCAGCAGCCTTTGAAGATCTCTCCAGAAGTGTTCGATAGCATTTAAATATGAACTCTCTTTGTTGAAGTCACAATCTTGGCGCTGCGTGTATGTTTGGGCTCATTGCTCTGCTGGATGCTGGACGCAGATTTCATGAAAACAGTTAATAAACTACAAATGCATTCATTTAAACTGCCTGTAAATAATAGTGAGTCTTCAGTCTGGATTTAAAAAGCGCAATGTTCAGAGAACGGTATGTTTCCAATAGTAGTCTAGGGCCTACAACTGCAAATGCCCCGTCCATGGGACCCCTAACATCCCCATATCAGAGGAACAAAGAACTCTCTAGGATATTAAATGAGAGCATCTGTGTGACTCATGAAGGCAAAAGTGTCTGGCTTCAGACTTCTCTGACCTTACTTTCCTACTATTGGACCACTCCAACCACCACTGGGTAGCTATTTGAACAAGTTCCTTGTGATTAAAACTGTTGTCCTAAATATTAACTATAAAACTATTCAGAGTAAACAATTATTGAACTTGAACCCTTTTTTAAAATTGTTAGTACCTGTGGTTTCGTGGATAATTGTTACATATTCATTTCTAAGTAGAATAATACTGTGTTTTGTGATTGTAGGACACTGAAGACCAGTAGAGGGCGACCTCACGCCATTGTGATTGAGGGTTACCTGGTTATTACGCATAAAGAAATTTTCTAGATTAGAATAAACTAGAAAAGAGCGTATGTGTAACGAAGACGTGTTGTTCCCAGAAATAAAGTACCGTCAACTTGTGCAAAGTGTCAAAAGCAAACTTTATTTAAAGATGCAAAGATACCTGTTATAAATCTTATGTCAAATTAATTTGAACCTTAAATTAAAAAAAAAAAACTACGCAATTTAAATGTAGTTGTTTCTACCTCTATTCTATCATTTCACTACCGCGAAAGAACATTTAAGAGAGTGAAAAAAAAATCGATTTTTACGTGTCTTGTGCTAGCCAATAGGTGCGTTCGACTTCATGCGGCGCTGCGCAGACCGATCGGCGGCTGACTTGAAGTAGTGAAGTTAGGCTTAAAAAGTAATAAAATGTTCATGTTTTCTAGCCCTGCTAAATCATACACTGTAAAGAAAGATGGACCACGTGACCCCGCCTACTGCCATTGGGCTCAAATGAAGCCATTTCAGATCTGGTGAGGAGGCTACCATTGACAGCTCCACAATCTGAAACAAAGCACTCAGCCAATCCGTGTCCCCTGCAGTTAAAATGATCATTCATGCACTTCCTCAACTGTCAGCTCTACAGTTCACCCCCCCAGACTCTCCATGATCTTTTTCATTGGTTTTCTACTCATCCACTCCATCTTGCAGTTTTAAAGGTCCGATCTGAAACAGAAAAAAAATCAGGTTACATTCAACTGGGAGTGTAAAAGTGGATTCTTTGTCCATGCTTAGTGTGGCACATGCAGACAAACAAGATCCCTCCTTTGAATTCACCTGCAGACAATCACCCCACGCAAACAACCAACCAATCAGAGTTCTCTGCCAATCTATCTCTCTCGTTTAAAAGGACCATCCATGCACCTCCTCAATTGTAAGTTGCATGGTTCACACCTCCTGACTCTCCTTGATTGCTTCTTGGATTCTCCCATATGGATTGCTGTGTCTCTTCAGGATTTTGAACCATCACTTTATCAACTCTACGTTACCTTGGTACAATGCTCCAAAGACATCGTGGGAAGACATCTCTGGCTTCTGAGTCCCACTCCCTTTAACGTACATCTGACCTGTAAAAAAGTGTCCTTGTCCCTTCTCCTTCCTCCTAGCCAACACGACCCTATGTTGAATTAGCACTGCAGTGAAAAGACTTAATTCAACTCACATTTTGTTGCATTTAACACTGAGACAGTGTTTATATGGACCACACGAATTCATTTAACACTGGGATTTATTCTGTGTACCTTTCTAAAAACACAGCACTGCTTTCCTGTGAAAGCTTTGGTACTTTTCTTTCTGAGAGAGCGTCCACCAGTTTATCCAGCACAAAACCCCATCTGTAGTGGCCTGAATCGTGGATCAGAAGACGCCAGAGGGTCTTATCAAAACCCAACCCGAGGGAAAAGGAGAGGGAGGGGAAGCCTGGCTCAACCAGCCCTTGGCGGCTTGTTTTGGGCAGCAGCATTTCCCCTCCGCTACTGGTCGCCATCTGCCACGGTGCTGGTGTGAGGAGTGTCAGGAGCGATGTGGGCTCGATCCAGGCAGCTGGAGTGATGACGGCCCATGTATCGGCAGGGGAGTACATCGATTTCCTGTCGGCATGTTTTTACGCTTGCGTCCAAAAGCTTAGGCAGCTGGCTCTTTGCCGTGCTAAGGTATCAAGTACTGACTTCAGAGCGTGAAAGTACCTCACAAAAACGATTTCTGATCTGGTATAAAGAGTTTACAAATTATTGATGATAACTAAAATAATAAATGTGAAGAAAACACTCTTTTAAGCTTAAAAGGACCACCAAGCACAGATTCCATCTTTATTTTAGGCTCGTTCGCTTCCTTCAATATTCATCCAGGTGAAGCTATCTCAGGAGACAGGAAGTGAAGGTTGATTAAGATTCATCTGTACCTTCAAACTGCATCCTTGCAAGCTTTTCTATCATAACACAGACCTATACTCTTCCAGAAAGCCTTTAATATATTGTGTCTTTGCACGGTCGAAGGGTCTCTATTCTGATGCTAAAACCAGCTTAAGCGATGGCACGGTGGGAGGAGATGATCTCAGTACCCGCGGGACCTAATTAGTAAGGCTTAAAAAGCATCTATATTACTATTAGGTATTGATTTACATCAGGGAACTTTGACTTTTTTGGTACATCTGTGCATGCTGGACCTCATTCTTGTGTAAATTAATGAGCGAAGCAGGAAAATGTTGTATATTTAATACTGCTGTGAATTAAACGAATTAATGGGATGCTCCAAAAGCTGACCTGCAGACTCAACGATGAGAACGGGGTGCTGTATCCAAATAATTAGAAAAGGATTAAAAGATGCAGCTACTTTGATGTATACTTCGGGCTGAATCAGAAAAAAAAAACTATTTATTATTAGTTCACAACCAAAAGAAAATAGTTAACCTCTTCAGATCCTCAATTTAGAGCCTTTTCCATGTACAACAATATAATTTAGAACAGTTTGCACATAATAAACACAAACATATGGAGTGATGTAGACCTGAATTTAGATCTATTCTTATAAAATGCAGTCTCTTCCAGAATGGCGAGATTAGCACAGGTCAGATAGTGTTAATAAAAACCAAGTTAGCTTTCTTTTCACCTTTCAATTATGTATTATTTAAACATTTAGCATTATTAAACAGGTCTAGTGTCAAAATGCACGTTCTTATCTTTTAAAGTACACTTTCCAAGAGTAATGCTCGATGGGTCCCCCTATAGTCAAGAAGCGGTATTTTCTGCATCAACTAAATCATTTGTTTACAAGCTAGCGATCCAGGTAAAGCTTCTGTTTTTATTAAAGGGTTTTTTAAGGAAAGAAAGAAAAACGAACTTTGAACATAGTGCTTACTTTGGGTACATTTAAGATAACGGTTGACCATCGGCAGATTCGTCAGATTATCCGCTCTTTCAAGCACTTTAACATGACTATTTAAATACCCAATTAATTCGGTTACAGCTATTCAAATATCATATTTTTATCTAAACGAAAAAGTAATATATATAATATACCATTTTATGTATTATATTATTATATTACAACTACTTCTTAAAATGTGATTGTGTGAGAGATGAAGTAAAGATGACTCGAGCTTTATCAGCTTAATGAATGTTTGTCTGTAATACTATAACAAATCAAGCCATGTCATCTACTTGTGTTCATGCGTAAGCATTTACTCTGAATAAAATGGCCAAAAAAAACTATCAGCTGTGTCCTGGTTTGAGTGGCAATGTGAATAAAACAAATAAAGCAGGAGGAGTCACAGTGGCCATTTTGTTTGTAAACTTAGTTTCCACTAGGTGTCACCATACAAATATGTTCCTCCTCCCGCTCTATTCCCTAGAAAATACTTAAAAATGGGTCAAACCAAGCTAGTTCTTGCTACTGGGCTTTCTTAGCACTAAACAATTCAGTTTTCTCCAGAATAATCTGGAAGGTCATAAAGAAAACATACTGGTGGTACTGAGATGTCTTGACACTCTAACAGACTTATATGCAATTATCTAATATTCTAATAGTTCATCTACTATGTTTTAGACAGCCGTTTGTATCCTGGTAGGGATGTTTGAATTTTTCAGAGGTTTTTTTTTCTCGTTTTGATTTTTATTTAAATCACGACAGTCGCTTTATTGTAAATTGTTGTGTTACCGAACATTGAAAGAGCGGTTGAATTGATGAATCTACGGATGCTCACGTCTAGGTCAACGGATAACGCGTCACTTTTTGGTAAAACATTTGAGAATTTTCTTGTTTGTGCATAAACGGAAGACTGTGATTTCAAAATTGCGAACCAAACCAAAAGTTACATAGTCCCCAAGAATGTGGTGAATGTGTAATTTAAGCAATGGTTAGTAGTTGTATCACCATCAATGTAGTAATCCCTTGGAAGTTACCACTGAGATGCAATGAGAAAGTGCTTGTGGAAGACCTGTGATTCATTCAGGTTTATCTCATCTATTAAACAATATTATGCAAACTACAGCAGCTGATGAATAGGAAACCCTCCATTTGTTCCCCCCCTACCTGACGCTCTTTTAAAGCACTCTAGTGCAATCTTGCATCGTTTGCTGTAAAACAGAATCCCATTTGCCCTTTGTCAGCACAAAAGCCTTGGATATGAAGGTTTGACTCCTGAGTAAGCAGCGATTCTCAGCACAGCCCCCTGAGACACAGGAAATGCACAAAGGTCCCTTCCTCTCGCCCGCTTTCATCAGCACACCGGTTGCCAAACAATCACTTTAAGATTCATCAATTATTCAAATCGAACATGAGCGGGAGCACTGATAGGCAGCAGGCAGATTGCGTTTTCAGAACGAATACAGAAATCCTGGAGATTCCTGGTTTGGATGTGGACACTAAAATACATGAGCCTTACCTTAAACCTTTGCGGCCTGAAAGAAAACATTTAGAAGAATTGTTTTATACATTTTAAGAACATGGACATTCAGTGGGTGGGGCTTAACCTGTCTGCAGACAGGGGTACTTGTTTTGGTTGGACTTCATGACTCATTAACATATTTTATCTACACCCAATGAGAAGGCACGTGGATGTTCAGTGGGTGGGGCTTAACCAGTTTGCAGACGGTTCTTGGTTTCGTTTTGCACTGTTTAGAGTGAAAGACTTTTCAAATCATCATAATTTACCTACAACCAATAAGAAGGCACATGGATGTTCAGTGGGTGTGGCTTCATGTTCAGAAAGTGGGACTTAACCCATCTACCAACACCAGAACTTAGTTTGGTTTAGCACTGTTTAGAGTGGAAGACATATCATATCTCATCAACATAATTTACCTACAACCAATGCAATGCTTGTGGACATTCAGTGGGTGGGGCTTAACGTTCTGTGGGTGGGGCTTAATCTACCTGCAGAGCGGAGTACTTAGTTTGGTTTAGAGTGGAAGAGACATCATGACTCATCGAATATTTTAACTAGAACCAATAAGAGGTCACGTGGACGTTCAGTGGGTGGATCTCCAGGTTCAATGGGTGGGGCCGGATGTTCAGTAGGTGGGGCTTAAAACATCTGCAGTCTGCAGATATCTACACTGGTGATGGGGCTGTGGCATTGATGGGTGGGGCATGGCGTGTAATGAGTAGACCTCAATGCTGTTGGTGCTTAATGTGCATTAAATGTGGATTTTGATCATTTGAAATCTTAAGATATGAAATATCATATTTCTTGATTGAAACACAAAGTAAATCGTTTAAGAACTGCTCAATTTTTCAATATGGCAGACACCACAGATTTACATCATTTAACTTGTCCTTCCATAACTGGTTTGAAAATGGTGTAAATGGATGTGACGGTTAGCCGGTGCGCTGCTGTACCCAGAGGATGCCGTGTGCGTAATGAGCAGCTTTTACAGGGATGAGTTTGGCCAGAAGTTGTCACAGTTTGCAGAATGCTGTAATTATCTGCAGGTGCATGATGGCTGGTTAATAGGGTCTGTTCTGGATCTCTGACGGGGGCTTTGTGTGGGCTTTCAGGGTCACTGAAGGGGTTCACAAAATGTATGTCTATGTTTTATATAATTGCTCAGCTGTCTTTACTTGAGTCACACAGGATTTAAAAACGTTGCAGAAAGCAAAAAGCATTTTAAAAATTTATGGGCTGTTGCCAAAAACCTCACCATCAATATCGTAGTAGTAAGGCGTTGTGGTGCGTACTGCTCAATTTTTGATTCACCACTCATCTCTCTTCCTCACACACACACACATACAGAACTGCCCTCCCTGGATGTTTCCTTATTTTTCAGACCATTCTCTGTAAACCCTACAGAGATGGTTGTGCATGAACATCCCTGTAGATCAGCAGTTTCTGAAAAAGTCACACCATGCCAAGTCACTTAAGTGACATTCTGATGCTTGGTTTGACCTGCAGCAGATCGTCTTGACATGTCTACATTAGAAATTAGCAGCTGGACAGGTGTACCTAATAAAGCGGCCGGTGCGTGTTCAGTGATTCCTTAGTAATTTCCCTTTTCCTCATTTTATGAGAATGCACCGTACTTTATTTACTGTGCTACCAGGAGCAAAGCTGCTTTTAAGCGTGTTATGGTTTAGCTTAGCGGAAACATTTTCTCGTACTCGAACCTGTCACACCTGTGAGTGTATCTCGTGATGTAGAACTTGTGACTTTTCAACCTTTTCTGGATTCTTGACAAGCGGACTGGAATTAAACACAGGTTTGCACTTGTCTCTGCTTACATACATTACATCAAGGGCGTGAAACTCAGCTCATGGAGGGCCACAGCCCTGAAGAGTTCACTTCCTAGTTCCTACCCTGCTCAGAGAGATGCACACCTGAAGCTTACAAGCAGCCTGAAGGACCTACCGAGCTGCACCAGGTGTGTGTGGTTGAGGTTGGAGCTAAAGGGTGCAGGGCTGTGGCCCTCCAGGAACTAAGTTTGAGACCCCTGCATTACACACTTCATTTATATAAGTGTACTTGTCTTTTTTTCACGTGTCAGGCGTCGACTAATCTGTCTGACACTAACTCATGACCAATGTGATTTGTTTTTGACAATAACATCGTTTTACCTTCCTAAAAATGGAAAACATTTCTCCCCACTGAGCTTGTGTTGGGAGTCAAACATAGATAAGCACTGCCATCTTCTGGAGATGAAGGCAAAGGGAAAAGTTCCTTAATGAAAGAAGTCTTCGTGCCATCGGCCGTGCAAAGCCAAAGTATTCAGAGGTGCGTAGAGCCCTGTTGGAATTGTTCAGAGCATTATTGTTTTGTGGCTTGCATGGCTTTTTGGAGGTCTAAACTCGTTCGAAAAGTCACAGAAAATGGCCTTATAGCGCCACCTAATGTACTTCAGTTTATGGTACAGTTAGTCGTTGGCTAAAGAAAGGCTCACACTTGTTTAGGGTAAAAAACTTCAGTAACAATGATCGATAGAAAGTCAACAATTAAAAAAAACACTTTTGCTTGTGAGTATCTGTATCTGTTCATCTTCAAACTCCATCAGTCAAAATTATTGACAAGATATTTGTAGTTTAATGCAAAAAAAAAACAGACAAAAGACAAGACAAAATAGATTTTCAAAAATCTACATATACAATGGAATATACACACTTTCTGTTTCTCTTTTTACATTTAGAGCCTTTTAAACGGAGTTATCGTAGAGAATTTATATCAGAAACATTAAAAACACGTCCCATTGTTCTCCCTCTAAAAGACAGCGCTTGAAAAACTATTGGAGACTTTAAATAAAAGGCCAAAAATACATCACCGTTTTTTCATATCTTTCCATATTTAGAAGAATCACGATAAATGTGTATTTTTTCTGATAAATATAAAGGCAGCATTTTGCGCATGAATTAATACAATAAAAAACTTAATTGTCAGCCTTTAAAAAACATTCAGAGCAAAGTCCATCTAAACTGTGAATGAAACATTGAGAAGACATTTTTTCTTGACCCACATCCCGGTCTCTTTTAAATGAGCATTATTTAAATAGTTTATTGCTCATGACCACGGATTCAAATATACTGGTTGGATTATTTAGCAGCTTAGTCGTTGTCATTATCAATGTTGCATTTTTTATTATTGAATAAATATTATTGTTTATTATATTATTGAATGCAAACGTGATCTTGTGCGGTGTGCACGGGTTCAATCCTGTTCGTACGACTGTCAGTTGTGGATCTGGTTTGTTTTCACTCAAGCCTTAGCACTTGCTTAATCCTTGTGATTAAGTCTTGACGGGGAAGCAAAAGCGCACCTTAAGGGTTTAATATTCATAAGAAGGCCTCATAGAACAGGTTCTAACTAGTTCAGAATCCAGGGTTCTCACAGGTTGAGCATGTGACACACACACCCACACACACACACATTATATAAACAGTTCTCACACACCTCACCTGAAGAGTAATTCAGATATTGGCCAGACCATCAGCCAATCACAATAATGGAAGATCCTGAAATGATAAATTTATTTGTTGTCTTGGGAAAATCAGGAATACGTAGGATATGAGCAGTGAGTCATACATAAAAGTGCCTGTAGGTGGCAGAGTGAGTCGTGTTTGCTCCAGTGAACCGAATCAGTTATGAGCCAAACAAGTGGATTCACAGAATAATCTTCCAAATATTCTAACAATCACAGAAGAGGATTGTTCCCTCAGATGCACTTTTGTTGAGCCTAATGTGATTTTTTTCGTGCAAAAAAACTGGGACATAGGTGAGTTTATCCACTCGCTTATCGTATGGAAGATTTGATATCAACCATGATCATCAGAGCTTCAGTTAAAATACCAGTCATAGAGGTCATGAACCTCTTTATAGTTTTTGTGTCGAGCTATATAGTCACAGGCCGTGCAGATCGCCAGAACAAACTCCTGGTGTTGTAGAATTAAATGAGGAGTTGGAGTGAGATGTTTCCTCCAGTTGAAGTACCTTCGATAGGCCTCTTCATCCTTATCCAGATGGAGCAGATACTCCGCGAGTGACTTTGCATCTGGGAAGTCGTTGACGTGAATGAAGGCGTCTCCAGGAACAAAGTTTTCGTAGTTTTTTCTTGGAGGTCCCAAAACCACTGGAACGGTTCCTGAAGCGAGCGGTCCGTTGATCTTCTCCGTGATGTAGTCCTTGTGGATGGAGTTCTCAAAGGACAGGTAAAACTTGCAGCTGGCCATGGTGGGATAGTAGTCTTCATAATTGAGAAATGTTGCGAAGGCCTTTCCAAACATAGTCACCTCGATGTATTTGCTGAATTCGAAATAAAACTTGTTCCTTGTGGCGACGCCGGTAAAATCAAAGTTGTTACTAACGATCCAACAAACCAGTTTGTCCTTTTTGGGAATCACGAAATCCTCCGCTGGCTGTTTTCTGGTTTCCAAAAGCATCCTTACTGGGATATCCGCGTCCTGTCTGTAGCTTAGAGTCAGGTTGAACAGGTTTTCCAACCCTGGAATTTTCTGAGTGTTGGTCGGCGATTCTAAATGGAGCCAGATCCATTGTTGGAATGGAGGACGAGGAGATGGCGGAAGGTTGAGCAGGTCCCAGTTGATCGCTCTGTGATAAACTATGACAGCATCTGAGCTGCTGTAGAGCGATCGGTTGACCGTCAGTTCGCAGTTATCGATGTCATAAAACTTTTTGCAGTCGCTGAATTCAAAATGGTAATCCTGAGGCCACACCCACAAGAGAAGAATTGGTTTCTCAGATGCTTTCTCCGTCAACGTAGCGTTGCCTTTTGTCGTGTCTCCAGAGTGACGTTCTTTCATGGCATACAGAGGGAAACAGGTTTTGGGTGGTGAGAACCACAGAAACATGAGGCTCAGCGAGATGATGGCGGCTAAAGCCACTATTAGAGCCAGTCGATTGAACACAGATCCGTTTGAGTTTGACATTTCCAGCTCACAAGAACTCGCTATTTTCTGCAACAAGACGAGAAAAATGCAAGACATCATGAGTTGTGCAAAGAAAAGCACCTCTATTATTTAAAAAAAAATTAAAGGCATAAACAGGTTTGATACTAGGATCAAATTTTCAGGCAAATTGAGATTTTTTTCGGAATCAGCTCTGCTGGTAGAACAGATGTTTAGTGGATGTACACCCTAGAACAGAGCATCTCCCTTTAATCATTACGGTCATCTTAAGAAATGTTTTTTAATTATTCGACTCATTTGGGTGAAGGCAACGTGCAAATTATGTCAATATTGCGTCCATCGCTCCAAGACTACCTCTGCACATTTACTCGACTATTTCGACGTCTAACCAAGACCTTATTTGGACGTCAATATGCAGTTCAACATTTGGACATCGGACTAGGTGCGTTTTTTTGGATGTCTAAGACATGTTTATTATAAACTGGATTGAACCAATTTGATTAAAACACCAAAGGCGCTTAATTTAAAAATAATCTGTTGTGAAAAGACACTAAGTTAAGAAGCGCAAATCTTCTGTCTTCCTGTTTGTAACGTGGGGCGCATGTTAAAAATCTTGATTTATTCAAGGTTTACGAGGTTCGTCGTTTATGGAAAGTATTTAAAATGTGTTCGTGCTGTTTGTACCTTTGTTCCTGACAGAAATGATGTATTTTGAAAAGTTGAACCGTTGTCTGAAGTCACACCTCCGTGTTGAGAGCAGAATTATATTTTCATGTAATATATTCACGTGCATGAGGCTTCACATTGTTGTGAACGTTTTCGATGGTTCCATTTGTTTGAAGCTCATTCAGTTAAGTGAAAATGTGTGTAATCTTCAACATAAGGGATGCAAGAAGTTATAGAAAATTATAAAGCGTCCTCCTGAAATGGGACTAGAGTTATGCACAGAGTCTAAAACAGTACAAATTTATATCTATATTAAGTTTAGGTTTGATGTAGAAAAGATGTCTATAACAACTTTTTACTGGACTTTCGGTAATCCGTAATCCGGCATCTACAGGTGCAGAATTGACAATAAAGCTGACCTTGTCATGGGGAAAAGTAATCAGCAAAATAACTTTAGTTTGACACCTTTCCTTGTTAAACGCAGACAATTTATCACTTGTTTTGAGACTCGGACTCAGGAGAGGGGGAAACATCGATGTAGATCTGTGGGTAACTTTTTATCTGACTCTAATAAAAACGTGTGCTTCATTGTTCCATTGAAACCTCCTGTTCAGGTCGGTATTTTTCCAATTTTCTTTTTCACTTCTGAACCTTTCCCACTCACCCTTCCCCAATCCCTTTTCCACTGCCCCTTTCAGTCCAACGCCGCCTTGTCCTAACACAATGGATGTAAACTGGCTCGTGGGAAACAAAACTAATAAATATTTACAGACATTCAATGCTCCAATCGAGAGGAGAAAACACCACACCAGGTGTTTTACTCCCCTGGAGAACGCAAAACTGTCCAACTCAGTGAAACATCTACTCTCCCAGGTGATGGCTTTTGAGCAGGACAGGACACGGTAAAAAAAATAAAACCTCCTGCACTTTTAATGTATCAGTTCATGACATTACATAGATTAAATAGAGACAGATATAGATTCTCCCCACCCATTGATTCTAGAGAATATAGACTGACGTCAAACAAAATGTGGGCGAGGTGGTTAAATGTCAATCTCACATCAGAACCAAACCAGAGAGCAAAATGTGTTTTGTTTTCATTTTTAAATTGCTTAAGAATGATAAATAATATTAAAAGCCATAAATGACGCACGCTGAGATGCAGCAGAACTATGTCTATAACATTTGATTGTCAAGACTCACAAAAAAGCAAAAAAAAACTTTTAAACCATGCTATTTCTTAACTATTACCAGCCCAAATATTTCTTACATTAATCATAATCCCAGTTACTTTTTTAATTCTATCCTCATGGACACTGATTATGGGGTTACTCACCGAATGAAAAATCCAGTTCAGTGTCACCAAGCGCCGAGTTTCGAGACGAATGGTCAAACCACAAAAGTGAGTTTCTACATGCTTTCCATGCAAATGAAGAATGTGCAAAAAGCTGCTTCCATCAACCAGAGAAGGTCTAAGAGGATACTGTGACAGGACAATGACGTTTCATCATGTAAATGTTATAAACGTATGTAAACGTATCACAAGCTGTTCTGACCTAACCAAACCAGTTTATCCAGTTCATCCCCTCACCAGTTTATACCCTAGCGAGCACAAAAGAACCAAGAAACCGAGCAGGAACTAGTCTTCCACTACTTTCTATTGCAATGGAAGAAGAGGAACCATTTAATTTTTTTTGAGAGTTGTTGTTTTTTTTTTACAACGCTCTTTACAGATTTAATACTTGGTTAAACTTTTATTTCAAAACCTATTCCAGTAGAACACACTTAAATATTACTCGTGGGTGTGGTCCAGCGTATTTAAATGTATAGGAATTGTGTAATTTTTTCTTGTTACTAGCTCTTCTGTTATATATAAATATAGCCAAATAATTATAGAACCATTCTTTTCATAGAATTATATTAATTATAGAAATTCTACAAATTCAGTGATGTACCAAATACGGGTATTTTTACACCAAACAAATACAATTTCTGAAATCATTTGAGTAACAGGATAGTATTTGTAAATAACTCTCTGAGATATCATCACAAAATCATCAAATATGTAAATTGAGAAAACTTACGTTTGAGCATCCTGTGATCTTCCATTACACAGAGATTTACACATCAATGTAAATGAAAGGTTCTTTTCAAAGATATTAATCATCATATTTTACAGTGAAGAGACTGGGGACAAGAAATAAATGCTATTTTTCAGTGTTTTTTATAGATTTTTATCAGTATTTTAAATGTCATAGCTAAATTTTGCAGTAGTAATAGTATGTGGTACACTTTGCTTTGTAATAAAATGTTTATGGAGCACATGAACATTCAGCTTGAATTGTTTGCTTAAATCCTATTTATACGGCACTTGTAAATGAACACCTTGTAAACTAAAAAAAAATCTATGAATACCTACATTTTAAGGTAAAATCACTTGTTTTTGAGCAATGAATGTGAAAGTAATTGTGCTGATCATTGGTTTTAAACTCAACATTATCTCTTGCTATGTTTTCTATTTTGGGTATATTTTTCAAGCAGCCAGACGAGTGAACCAAGCCATCAGCAGCCTTGGCGTCTGGAATGTGAAACTGAACAGTGTCGTATAGATAGAATAGTTGTGAGATAAGAAAATATGGAGATTATTGAATGTAAATATGGTAAAAGACATGCATCATAATGTTATTTTCTTTCACAAAGTACACATTTGTTACAAGAATATCGTCCAATAGGAAAATAAAACAATTCTCATTCATGGCGGCACCTGGTGATCTGACACTTTATTTTGTGGTTTTTATAATTTAGTTTTCCAGAAATTAATACAGTTATCACTTGAATGCATCTCCTAAATTAGAACTGGTCATAGTGCATGTCGCAAAAAAAAATGTCGCCACTGAAAGGTTGAAGCTCCTGAGGTGTCCTTTAACAGTCCTTTATTTAGATTAACGTGTGAGCTGTCCTGACTCCTCATCATTTCCTCTGATTTAATCATTGCAGTGAATGATTCACGCAACAAAACTCTTTTTGTCTGACCACTTCTTTTAATCTTTTCTCTATTTGTAGCTGATGACTTCTGCAGAAATCCTGTTTGTTGTATCTCGAAATGAAGCCTACACTGTGAACTGCAAATGCTCACAGCACAAAAAGCATTTGTGATGACCTCAAGAAAAAAAAATCTCCATTTTTAGTCTTTGATCGCTGTTAACTTTCAAGATTGGGGTTAACTTCAAGTGTGAACTTGTTGGTTTACCACTGAGCTTTTGCCAGGTCAGTTGATGTTAAGGGAAAACTCTTTTTTTTTTTACTAAAAACCATGTCGTTTTAGATTTGTGTTTCCTTTGGATGATATTTCAATCATAAGAAGCTATTTAAAGGAAACAATAAAGTGCAAAGAGAACATTTTCTCAAACCACTATCAATTTCACATTTTTAGAAAAGTTTGAACTGGAGTCCCTTCTGGGAACGTTTTCCATGGATACCAAGAAAAGAAAAAATATAATGAGAGCCTTGAAATCCGAGAACAACTGGGAGTTCTTTGTTATACCAGCATCAGTTTTCAGGTGGGGTTTGGCTGTAAACAACAGATGTCTTCTCCATGTGATCAATAACCAGCAAGGTTTTCACTGCCTTGAGACTTCAACTCTTGCATCTTCTAAAAAACCATATGCACCTCTGACTTCTAATCCTCTAAGGGGAACAAAGCTCTGACGTAATGGAACAGTATCAGGTGAGTGTCTTCTTCTGAATCCCATTAAATCACACTCGCTCGATGATGCCACAGTTCTGTCACCTGACGCTGCTTTGTCTTCACTATAATAATTGCGAGTATGAGTTTCTGCTGGGAGCATGAGGAGCTTGTCCAGCGAATGTCCTCTCAATTTGGCTGTATGCAGATTATAGGTTTTGCAAGCAACCTGAGACAGGACACATACCGGAAGCTCTGCCGGGGGATGCTTTACAGAAAAGACATCCATTCGAAACATCTCCTGAGGTTCCTGGTGCAAGATGGATCGACTTTTTCTACAACTCATTGTTTCTGCAAAGAGGTTGGTGTTTTATTCACTCATTTGTAAAATTTGGGGGTTGAATGAAAGGCTGTGGTGGGAAACGGTAAACCCAACAGGACTCTGGGGAAAAAGCATGGTTGCTACACAAGAGCTTGAGCTACTGGTGGCATCCACACGATCTGCTCAAAACCTCAAGGGGTGTTTTGAACTCTTATTATAAAATACGTTCCAAAAGTATTGACAAGTTACCACAGATGCATTAGTGTCACATGACTTTCTTTGCAATAATAGACACAATGGCCTACATTTTCATATTTTTATCTTTAAACCCTCTCTCATTCGTCCTCTACGCCTGTGTCTGATCTCCTTGTCTTTTTTTAAATAAAAAAAAATGTAAAAATAGCACATGAGGAAATCATGTGTTATGCTGTAGAAGGGTGTTTTAAAGCATCTCAGCAATGAGGGAACGTTAAAGGTAATTACAAACAAAAATATCTCCTCGCCCACAGTGACAATATAAGTCATGCTAGCAAAGGCTTTAATAATTATAACTGGAGTAGTTCAAAGAATCACAGAATGAATGAAACTGGATTTTATCTATTGGTGGAACAGACAGCAATTACAAAGAAATGTGTTTGAGAAAAATGTTCGTCATTAAATTTTCGTTTCTAAATGCTTTCTGTTAACATTTTTTAATGTAGAATGTACATTAGACTTTCAACATTTTTAACATATGTTTGTAGTGGTTTGAAATGTTTGGTTAGCCAACGCCTGCACATACAATTCTGTTCACACTGAAGCTGTCAGTTTTATATCAACAGCTTATACTTTTATATAGTTCATGACTGGAGGATTTTAAATAAAGCTGGACAAACATAAAATAACTTGATGGATCCGTCACTAGCCTCGTGATAGCTTCCATCTGCTGTAGCCTGGGTTTACATGTTCTGTAAGATTTCAAACAGCAATTATAGTGTCTCTCACGGGTGAGAGTATGCAAAGGCGATAACAAATCTATCAGGCAATGAAAATAAAATGTAAATATTTAATTGCTCACCCGGAGCACCATGCAGGTGCTGCTGCAGCAGTGTCCAAGGAAGAGAGAATGTCCTGGTTCCTGATTTTTTTTTTCGCCATGTTGTCATGATCGCAACCATTTTTTTTTGGAACATGGTTCTTTTGAAATTTTCATACATTTCAGGGTTTACGGCTTTAATTTGATGCATTTAATGGGTTGAAAGCAAGCCAGTCTTGGAGCTTCCTTGGTTTTTTTTCTGGTTAAATTACTCAGTTTTGGCTTATTTCAAAGATAAAAAGTTCCTCAAGCCTAGTAAGAATTTTCAGGTAAAATTACCTAATTTTGGCTTATTTTAAAGATAAAAGGGTCCTCAAGCCTAGTAAGAATATTCAGGTCAAATGTCTGAATTTGGCACTTTTTTAGCAAAAAAAAAAAAAAAAGGTTGATCCTGGAGGAAAGTTTTAAGAAAAGTATAACCTTTTCAGGTTTTTGAAAGGAAGTTGGGCTTAATATTGTGTGTGTCCCCTAAATGAACAAAATCAACCCAGGGTTTTTAACAATAACAAATCTCTGCGAAAAATGCTCATGGTAATATATTGTGAGCAACTTGTAGGTGAGCAGTGCTGTGTGGCTTGATTTTGGTTAGAGTTTTAGAATGAAGTTATTAACAACTTTCTTGACAAAACAGGTTTTGCTCTTTGCAGACGGTCCCTAAGCGATCCTGGATCAGTCCGCTGCGCATACACAGCAATGTATTTCAGTGAATACGTGGAGGAAGACGTATTTTTACAAAAATAGCATTGTAGCTTGTATGTTACGTAACACTGATTACAAATGGGTAACGTTTGCCTATTTAGAACGTCTGGGTCTCGAGCTATTCAGCAGAAGAAGCTAAATTTGTGACTCCGCAGCAGATGAACAATGGAATATACACCTCTTTGTTTTGGGGTCCTACTGACCCACAGTTTTGACTATCTCTGACATTTTATCCGATTGCTAATGCTAGCTAGCTTGTATCCGTTTCCTTTTTGAATTTGAGTTTCGGTGGTTGTGAGATTCTTGGAGGCTCTCCGCTATCTCCGAGCTTCATCAGGATTTTGAGACTGAAACCTTATCGAGTGAACCGAGCCCTGCATAGATCTCTGAGTAATGAATAAATATTGTGAACAACTTGCGTTTGGCTCCTCGTGCCTCCCTAACATGCAAGGGATACCGGACACGTGATGTAAGGGATACTGGACGTCTGGCAACAGGTGGCAGGAAATTTCTTCCATTTTCTCCAAAGTTCCAAAACGTAACAGAAGAAACTTTATTATTTATTTATTTATTTTATTTTTTTTTTCATTTTTTTTCTAGTATGTTGCAGTCAATACGCATCATCTCTGTTAAGATTCTTAGCTTGTGGCAACAGCTTTACCCAATTCTCTTTCTGTCCATGTAGAATTGAAGAACTTGGCTCAGTCCGCGGCTCAGTCGGTTTATAAAAGTAATATCAACAAATAAATCCAGTGAAGTGCCTCTCATTTAACATTTGCCTTCGGGCAAAGCTAATGCAACTCTTGCCAACTATTTGTTCTGTATTTTAACACAATGGTGAGTCTTCTGAAAACAACTTTCATAACGACAATGTTTTTTACTGTTGCTTTCGATTATGAGGCATGACTCACCTCAGTCGACCGTTAGGATTTCATAATTATTATGTGTGCTACCATATAACTAAAGCCCTTTTTAAAGAACACAAAGCCTGCTGAGGTATGAGGTGAAGTTCTTCCACACCTTTCACAGTAACTCGAAAACATCAAGCCATTGCAAAGCTTAAAGTGATTCCCGCAGGCAGCAGATGCCATTCATTGTAGTTTTCAGGCGTCTCAGACTTTATATGTCTACGAACACAGTCAATCCAGTTTTTCTACAGTAATAAGTTTCAAGTCACAGACTGTAAAATTGCTAAAGGCTAAAGTGTGCACAAAAACTTTGATTACCCCAATTTTTTTTACCCCAATCCATCAAATCCCTTTTCCCACCCTTCCACCTCTCTCTACCCGCTTCTCTTCCTCCCACAATACGGTCCTGTCCTTTCAAAATAAAGCCCCCAAAAATGAAGATGTGCCCATTAGCTTTAAGACATCCCTTTATGGTGAATTACCCTTTTTTTTTTTTACCAGTAATATTTATTTATTTATTTTACCAGTGCATTTATTTGTACCCTAGCTGAATTATCTTCATTTGAGCTCAATTCCAAGTTATCTGAATAAAATGCTGAAAATAATCAACAGAATTAATGTAAACGTTGTTATCAATATTCAAAGGGGAGTATGTTTTTTCAGGCTTTCAGTCTCCATATAAACTTTTGCGAGTTAATGTTCAATAAATGTTAGGGGTCAGTGACATAATATAATGTTTCCTTTGTCACTATAGTTAAGAAAAGTTGGTTGCTGGTTAGGTTTTGTTGCTAGGGAGCTGTCAGTGTTTAACTTTGTTATTATGATTAACACAAATAAACCCCCATTTCTTTATGATGTTTTCTCTTTGATCATTGAGAACAGTGTTCATTGAAATGCAGAATTGTGGTATAATTTTGCTTAGCTTGAAATATATGAAGCTTGTTTAAATTCAATGAGTATAAACCTGCACTCTCTGTTCCATAATTCAATCCGGAAATGCCTTGCAGGCAAACAGGTTTTAGTTTTTTTATTTATTTTTATTATTTCTATATCGTTTTGTTATTTATTTATTCAATTAAAAAAAATCAAACAGGTTTTCAACCAGACGGGCAGAAATATGTAAAATTATCATGATTCCATGAAAATAGAAAGCAAATACCGGTACTTTTTCTTTCTTTTCTTTTTTTTAACTTAATTTTTCAGTCTTATTGTTGTTTAAATTTAGAATTAAAATGAGTAGACTTAGCAATTAACATAACTGATAAAGTCAATATTATTATCCCCCTTAAGAAATTGTTACTATCATTAACTTTAGAACAAATAATTGTTGTCCAATGGACTTTAAGCTGAGGATTAGTATCTTGCAAAACAGCTGGTGAAATAACATTTATCATGGCAAAGACTAAATAGATTTGGACCTGAAAGAAAGAATCGAAAGATATGGTTAGACATTATTAAAGTGGTTTCAAGTGTCAAGAACTGCAGAGAGGAGCATTACCAATTCGTTTAAAGAGACCAACACAGTGGACAACAGCTTTGAATATCTTTTCCAACCCTGAGACCCTGGATAAAAAAAACCTCAATCACACTTCTTTTGATTAACTAACCCGTTGCTTTTCTTCAGTTCTGCTAAATGCATAAATAGAAATGTATTTGGTTAATTCAAGCACTCCATCCATCAACATCTGAATGAAATGGCAGTTTTTGGGCGAGCCTCACCGGCAAAGCAGAGAACTTGCAGAAGCTTGTCAAAGTACAGGAAATCAAGCCAATTTACAATGGTGAGAACAGCTGAGAAAAACTTTACAGTAAAGCAGGTTATTCTACTGTTTCAAGAGCCCAGATTGCCAGTTCGAAAAGTTCATTATCCATTTAAAAAAAAAAAAAACAATAATCTTTTAATGCACGTTTATTTTTACCAAATTTTTAATGACTCTGTATTTAATTGTTTTATGAATTGGATACTGCGTGTCACATGCATCGACGAAACGGATGTCTAACAACAAATATTACACTACTGTTATTACTCATATACGTACATAAATAATGCAAAAAGAGCATTACAAGTCCACAATACCTCAACGCTGCTTTATCACGATGTGAGGAACTGAGAGCACAAACGCGGAGCTAAGGGTAAAGTAGTGTTTTACTACCCAGTGGGTAGTGGTGCCCTAAAATGTAAACAAAACCCCCGTGAAGAAAATGGATGGAGGGATTGTTCATTTATTCTCTCTTTTTTTCAAGCCATTCATAGCTTTTTAGTCAATAAATAATGTTGTTCCTGCTAATTTGAATAAAGGTTCAGATTAAAAACTGAAAAATGAGTTGTTAAATAACTGCTAAGATGTTTACTTAATTCAAATTCTTTTTCAATTCCAAACAATTCTAATTATTAACTTATGGTACTAGTGTGATCGCAATTAAAAAAAATCAAATCAACACTTTAATCACGCAAGATAAAGTCTTGGAAGTACTGGGGTGTGCGCCACTATTGATTTATGTAAAGTATTGTCGACAAAAGCATTTATTTACTTATTAGCTTACAAGAATTCCACTTATAGTACATTTAATTCATTTATATTTATGTTTAATCCATAACACGTTGCTTTTTACTAAACTAAACTAAACATCAACATTCTACTTTAATCTATTTAAGCCAATCGGTTCTTTGAGTAAAGTTAACTTGTTTTAGAATCTAGAATGAGGAAATCTGATCAAATGACATGTTTACATCAGCCATGGGTGTGATTATTTTGCCAAAGGCAGATAATACACATACGTGTGAAGGATGCGTGGTGAAAGATGAGATCTGTACGTTTCTAGTCACGTCTTCTATTGAGTCCAATGATTAAAAAGTCTCCAAAAATGTGAAACATGAAGGACATGAGGAAAATACATATTAGTCTGTGGGTAACCAAACCCTTTCAGAAATGTTTTTCAGACACACCTGTGTACGTCTCAAAACTCTATTGTTTTACTGTTTTTTCTGCTGCTCTAACTGTCTACAGCGTCCTTTCCATGCATCAGTTCAGCACAATCATCTCCTTTGTTTGGCCACAAATATTCAGCAAACACAGATCTTGAGCCTGTTTCTCTAGGTTTTCTTCAGTAAGTCACAGAGTGGTATAGTGCTATTATTTTCCTTTAAAGTATCAGAATGAATCCTGGCTTTAACTTTATTAGTAAAATCTTCTCGGTTCTTTAATCTCTCTTTAAAAAAACATTCTCCCCACCTTTTAGTTAACACCTGGGTTCACCTGAATTGGAAAGTACAGATACCAAACTGGAAAAATGACATTGATAAACGTTAAGATGTTTGCTCAGGTAAAATTCTCGAAGTACTCATCATTTTTGCCCTTTAAGTATGAAACTTTTTTTAAGGTAAAAGAATATGTGAGGAGAAGTTTAAGTTGGTGAGACACTTTTGTTCCATGTCATTGATTAGCAGCAGTGGGATCCACTTGATCATTAGCCTATTATCTGACAAGCTCCTCCTGAACTTGATTGAAATATCATTAAATGGGACAACTTTATAATAATATAAATAACTTTACATGTCAACAATAAACACTGTTCATTTCTAGGGCTGCGTTACACTAAATCCTTTCAAGTTGTACCAAAATAGTAAAATATGAAATAAATATCACCCAATGAGCATGAATTAAAACAATATAAGTAGAAATACAACGTGTAAATCTCCTGTAAAATAAAACCCATGAAACAGCAGGAGCTCAGGTGACACCCACCCCTCCCTTCAGCAGAAACCGTGGACAGGAACGAAGGGATCGAGTGATGTCGTATCTCCTGGCAACTCCTGGCAGCTTAAAGGGGAGGCCGTCTAAATAATCCTATGGGTTTATACCTTTTAGAATAGATTTTCATAGAAAATAGAAAAATGACATTTTTCAGTTTTTAAATGAATAAATCTCAGGGAGCATAGAGCTACTTCCTGGTTACAGTGATGTGCCTCATTAAGCCAGAACAGAAACAGAAGTGCGCCTCGATTACCCCCTGGAGTTCAGATACAGTTCATTTTTTAACTCCTCCCCCCGTAGAAAAGGAATGGGAAACAAACAAAACTTTAAAATGTTTGCTCTCTTAAATTATCTAATTTAAGATGATGCTGAGTACGGTTTAAAGCTTGACTGTAAGTCATTCTGTGTTTCGCCCAGAGGCTACATTCTTCCAAGATCTCAGGAATGCAAGTGAACACAAATACTCCAGTTTAAGAGTTACACTGATTTACACTACAGCCCAGTATTTGTCAAGATCTCAGTTTGACCCCAACGGTCCCTTAGGGAGCGTCTGCGAAGTGCCAAACCACAAATACATTTTGACCAGAAAATGCTTAAAAACTTCCTGCTAAAATGCTCCAGAATCAAGCCAAAATCACATTCATTCATTCATTCATTTTCATACCCGCTTCTTCCCTTTCGCGGTCACGGGGGTCTGCCGGTGCCTATCTCCAGCACACATTGGGCGAGAGGCAGGGGTACACCCTGGACAGGTCGCCAGTCCATCGCAGGGCAACATTCACTCATTACAATTTTTTTTTTAGCCAACGATTCCTCAAATTATTGCATTTATAACCTGAAAATTCACACGAAGCTCCAGGAATAGAATCCTATAAATGAACCAAATTACCAGGAAAATCACCCAACACAGATCAGAAATCTCAAAGACTTGTTTTTTTAAACCTTAAAATCCACCAAATTAAAGCGTTAATCCCTGAAAGTTCTGAAACTTTCACAGGAGCCATGCTCCAAACCGTGACATCGTGCAAAGTGGTGAAAAAAATCCCGAACCAAAACATTCTCCCTCCCGTCATGGTGCGCCACGAGCTCCTCATGAACAAATGAAGCACCTGCTTTAAGTCTGTGATAAGAAAAAAAAAGTTTATAATTTTACAAGTTTTCTGGTTAATTCTTCTCTGAAGTCTAACATTTTGCCTCACTACAAAAATTGAAATCAGAAAAGTAAAAACTTATTTAGCTTAAAATTGTATATTTTCCTATTTTAAGAAGTAATGTCTGAGCTTTTAGGGTGTAGTTTATTTAGCTTATCTCGAAAAATATGACTTGAAGAGAAAACATTAGTTACAAGACTTTTAAAGAGCACCAGATACAAGTTTCAATGCAGTTATTCTTTCTTTTTTGTCTATTTTTAAAGATCAATCAGCATTGGTTGTCAGCTAGACATTTTTGCTACTGTTAAGAAATCTAGCTGATATACAATGAGTTAAACTAGTTTTTTTGCAGTTTAATGATGTATAACAGTTTTGGGGATGACTATACAGATCATCACTTTTTTTTCTCAAATACAAAAAGCTGAATCTTTCCTAAAAATGGGAATAAATTCTTCGACATCCCCTTGATTTTATTGTTCTACTATGTTTTTACGTCTTTATTTTTATTCCTATCTAGTTTATTTTCGTGTGTATACACTGTACTTCCTTAACTATTTCTTGTCCCTGCCCTTTTTGGTAATATAATAGTTCCTGCTACTATTTTAGAACAACCCCATAGCACAACTATAAAAGTAAGAAACATTGTAATTTATTCACCATAAAACGTAATTGAATCCTTTAGTTTCTGTAACATGATCAGCTCAGTATTTCGATATGTTCTTGTTTTAGTTAACACCTTTCTCCCAATATTTGATTTACCATGTTGTATTTATGCCACTGGGAGGATAATATTAGTGTAATTCTTTTTGGAATCCACACTTTAAACCTGTACCTGGTAACAAAAGAGTGTGTTTGTTGAATTGTGTATCCTCAGGTTTGACCAGTATTGAGACTGAAGTAATACATCAGAAACCAGATAAACCAGTCTCATTGTTCATGTTAATGGAGAATTCACGGCTGCTACGTTTACATACGGAACACTGATTGGTCTCAAAAGAACTGGTTTGTTCATTAGCCAGGACAGCACCATTTGAGCTCGGGTTGTCTAAGAAAGCAACTGCCCCTTTCTTTCAGGACCAGGAGGTGAGTGATGTTGGATTTTTGTGATTTTCGGTTGTTTTTTCAAGAAAATGTGCCTCTGTTTCAAAACTGAGCAATTTCTTTCACGCTTTTCCTTAGAAAACAACATGACGGCCTTAAAGGGGATTCCACTTTCACGTCTTATTATTATCGTGGTAATCGGTGGACTTGTGTCCCTGACAATCTTTTATTACATCTCTTCGAGTCCATTCCTTTGCCCTGCTACACTGATGAGCCCCAAACAATACACCGAAGAAAACAAGAGCGAGTCTTTGACAGTAGCAGTCGATAAACCCATTCTTCTGCTGTGGTTTTGGCCAGAAAATTACTTTTTTGATTTCAGTGACTGCAAAACGATTTACAACATTGACGGCTGCCATCTAACAGATGACAGAGCTCTCTACAACAAATCTGATGGTGTCCTCATTTTCCATAAAGCGATCAGGTGGGATCTATCCAACCTTCCTCCGTCTCCACGCCCGGCATTCCAGCGGTGGATCTGGCTGCACGTGGAGTCACCAACGAACACCATCAAAATCCCAGGTCTGGAAAATCTGTTCAACCTGACTCTGAGCTACAGACATGATGCAGACATCCTTGTCCGGCATCGCTTAACCATCAGAAAGCAACCAGCGGAGGACTTCGTGATTCCCAAGAAGGACAAACTGGTTTGTTGGATTGTTAGCAACAATGCTGCATCAACAGGGGTCGGCACAAGAAACCAGTTTTATCAGGAGTTCAGCAAACACATCGAGGTGACAATGTTTGGAAAGGCTTATGCAAAGTTTCTGGATTACAATGACTACTATCCCACCATGGCCAGCTGCAAGTTTTACTTGTCCTTTGAGAACTCCATCCACAAGGACTACTTCACGGAGAAGATCAACGGACCGCTCGCTTCAGGGACCGTTCCAGTCGTTTTGGGACCTCCAAGAAAAAACTACGAAACCTTTGTTCCTGGAGACGCCTTCATTCACGTCAACGACTTCCCAGATGCAAAGTCACTCGCGGAGTATCTGCTCCATCTGGATAAGGATGAAGTGGCCTATCGAAGGTACTTCAACTGGAGGAAACATCTCACTCCAACTCCTCATTTAATTCAACAGACTCAAGAGTTCATTCTGCCTATTTGCAAGGCGTGTGACTATATTGGGAGACACAGGGAATATAAAGAAGCGCATAACCTCTATGACTGGTATTTTAATGAGAATTTTTGAGCTGTTTTGAATGAGCATTTGTTTTTTGGTTTGGTTCGATCATTCTGTACAGAATCAATAGTTTTTTATCCCTAAAAACTGTCAACAAAAAGGAATCAATCCATTTTGAAAATGTCCCGCCCACGACTTGGTCATGAACATGGCCGCCATTAAAAAAATGAAAGAGAGGCTCTGGTGGGAAGAAACCTGAAACAGACGTAAAGAACCATGGCAGTGATTACAAACCTGGAACTAATGCTAAGATATTTAATTATATATGTTGAAATTAGGCTGAAAATAAAAGTTTTTTAGTTACATCACGGGTAGAGAAAGTAATATTAAATATATTACATTATCGCGCAGATAATGACTGACTACACCAAGTCCACTCCAGAAAGAGTAAAAACAGACAAAAATAGACTGTTTAGTTCAAATAGACTTATTTAAATAACTCCCCTTCAGAGTTGATTTAACTCTATATAGAGTGGGACCAAATACACTCTGAGTAGAGTTAATTTAACTCTTAGGATTTTACTGTGTACAATGCATTCCTAAGAGGTCTAGGAACTTAGAGGGGTCTACGAGGGAACTTACACAACAGACGTCCTTTTTCTTGATTTCCTTCATACTATTTCTCAATTTATTCCCAACGAAGTCTAACTTTCATTCTAAAGTATAGGCCAATGATTCGAAAACTGTTGTGCATTGTAAACACAAAAGCAATCCGATCAATTCTCTGCTAACCAAAGAAAGGAGTTTCACCAACTGTGCAAATCCGTTTCGTTGTTTCTAGGCGTTAACCAGTGTATTGTGCAATCTCAGGTGCCCCTACAAACATATTTTCATCGAAACAAAATAAAGCATGTGAAAAGAAGGACTGTTTGGGATCATTAAGAGAGAAAAGAAGAAAAAGAGACGCGTAAACTGTGCTGCGGAGTTACGGATAGGAGTAAAACCGTACATTTCCCCTCCGCGAAAGTTGGATAGTTTTCTACGCAGCGCACAATAGTCTTTATTTTTTTATTGCGATTTTCCCAGTCTTTTTGTAATTTACTCGAGAAAATTCGTAGTTTTGAGCCAAGCACGCCAAACTATGCGGTTCCGTTCGGTTTTTCTGATGTTCATTTTTTTTTAAGTGGAAATAATAAAATGCAGACTAATTTATTTATTTCTTTTTTGTTATTTATGAAAACATAATAATAAAAGCTAAAACTTTCCAGTTTGTTTTGTGAATCTTTAATGTTAAAATAGTTTTTTTTTCACATTGAAAACCTGATACTCCTCCATACTGTTATTATTTAATACTGATTTATATATGAACCTATTAATAATTTGTTGGCAAGTGAATTAACCGAATTGTTCATCTCTCGTTGACATTTATTCTCCACATCTGAAACTGCTGGAGTTGTCACAGGAGGAATCTGATGAATGAGGAACGGTCCACAAAGAAGAACAGCTTTTTTTATCATTAGGGGTTTAACAATATATCACTATACAGGAATGTCACGACACGTATCATGGAGCTAGTGGTGGATAGATATGTCTACACGGTGAAAAAAAACACAAGTATGAGAACTATTTATGGAAGAGAGATTAGCAGAGCTCTCTTAACAAGAGATGTTCATCTTCCGTGAGTTGCTTTAATGAGTTTAAATGGTGTTGCTGCCCCCTAGAGGCTGGATATACACACTCGCGTTCTTAGTTTCACGGTTCCTACATTGTATCATTTGCAGTAAATTGAGTTTTTAAAGGTTATGTTTTCACTCTAGGTTTTTGTCTTTTTTAAAACTATAATATTGTGATATTGTGATCGTTTCACCCCTACTGTTCATAATGGAATCTGGTGTCCCCTTTCTGGGGATTTGGTTGATGTATGAAGAACAAATTAACCATTTGTAGCTTTGTTTGTAAAATACTTTAGTTTGACATCAATAAAACTATTTTGATAAGCGGTTTACTTTTTTTTACCTTCACAGAGAGAATACCTCGAGGCAGTCACAGGTACATCCACTATTTTTGTTTACTAAATTAAAATGTGAGAATGAAAAGTGGTAATTTTCATAGATGCCCAATATAAAATACTGATTTGTGTTATTTTCTATACTTTATTAAAGCTTGGTTCTGCCTCTCAGAGAGTGTCATTATTACACTGAAATACTTTTTTTTTGTCAGCGATTGGCATACAAATAAATATAAAAAAAATTGTAATAATAATAAAAATAGAATAGGTGCGCTTTTGTTCATTCTCAAAATTGCAGTCAAATCTTTTTCTGGATAAAAAAGCACACTTTTCTTAACTACCACAAATAAAATGTTCAACTTAAAGAAATGTATCACTGTAATACAGTCATAAAACCAATTATTTTTCGTAAAAATAAAAAGTTTAAGTAAAATTGAAAAAAAAATCTCTAAAAGGTTGTGGCTCTGCTTGACTTCTAAGCACGTGACTGGATTGGCACTCTCCAACTATTGGATAGCACACGACACTTTCCTTATATATATTTTTATTATTATTATTTTGTTCTTTCGCAGCAACGCAAACGCGTTAATATTAGAATATGGTATACTAATCCTAAATTGCGTTAAAGTTAAAATTAATTTGACATGAGATTCATAACAGGTATTGTTGCACCTTTAAATAAAGTTTGCTTTTGTTGCCTAAGTTAAGAGTACTTTATTTCTGTATGTCTCTTCTCTTCAACGCTTGTATTTACCAGATAAACCTCAATCACCACGTTGATGGAGTTAGAAGGTTGTCGGTTCGAGGCTCGCCGGGTGACCCTCCTGGAAGGAGTTTGCCTGTTCTCCCCGTGCTTGCGACCTGTCCACGTGTACCTCTCCCCGCGCTGGGAGACCCCCGTGACCCCAAAAAGGGAATAAGTGGGTTGGAAATTGAACCTCAATCACCTAGCGCCCTCTACTGGTCTTCAATATACTACAATCACAAAACACAAGGTTCAGTTTTATATATTTTTTTAAGTGAATAGCCAGACACTCTTGGAGAAAAGAACTTTTTCAAAAATATAAATAATGATTGTTCTGTTTAAGTGGAGTGGAAAAAATATCAAACAATAGCATGTTAAGTGTATAACAATAGCTCAGTGATTTGTTATTTTAGCAAACATTAACTAATTTACAACTTGCTTTAAAATTGTCATGGTAAGGGCCGACATGCAAAACCTTGGCGAGAATTCAAATGTACAGACATAGTTTCAGTTTGCAAAATGAATCATTTACATTTTATATTTTCATTGGATTGGCCGATTAGCTGAAAGAACAATCATCCCATTAAAAAGAATAATATTCAGTTTAATCTTCTATCTATTTATCATCCTACAAACAAGCAGACCATCTTTCAGTTGTAATACCATTCATAGAGGTCATGAATCTCTTTATATCCCCTGTGTGTCGCGATGTAGTCACAGGCTGTGCAAATAGGAAGATCAAACTCCTGTTGCTCCAGTAAATGAGGAGTTGGAGTGAGATGTTTCCTCCAGTTGAAGTACCTTCGATAGGCCTCTTCATCCTTATCCAGATGGAGCAGATACTCCGCGAGTGACTTTGCATCTGGGAAGTCGTTGACGTGAATGAAGGCGTCTCCAGGAACAAAGTTTTCATAGTTTTTTCTTGGAGGTCCCAAAACCACTGGAACGGTCCCTGAAGCGAGCGGTCCGTTGATCTTCTCGGTGATGTAGTCCTTGTGGATGGAGTTCTCAAAGGACAGGTAAAACTTGCAGCTGGCCATGGTGAGATAGTAGTCTTTAGGTTCAAGAAACCTTGAATAAGCCTTTCCAAACATTGTCACCTCGATGTGTTTGCTGAATTCCTGATAAAACTGGTTTCTTGTGCCGACCCCTGTTGATGCAGCATTGTTGCTAACAATCCAACAAACCAGTTTGTCCTTCTTGGGAATCACGAAGTCCTCAGATGGTTCCTTCTTGATATGCAAATGCAGCCGGGTGAAAATATCAGCATCTTGTCTGTAGCTCAGAGTGTGATTGAACAGGTTTTCCAGCCCTGGCTTTTTCTGAGTGTTGGTTGGAGACTCTAGATTAAACCAGATCCACCGTTGGAATGGAGGACGAGGAGATGGGGGAAGGTTGGAGAGATCCCAGCTTATTGACTTGTGGTAAATGAGAACAGCATCTGCGTTGTTATAGAGCGACCTGTTGTCCGTCAGGAAGCAACTGTTGATATCGAAAATAGTCTGGCAGTCGTTCAGATCAAATCGGAAATTTTCCGGCCAAAACCACAAGAGGAGAATGGGTTTGTCGTTTTCTTCCGAAAGCAAGCTTCTACTCGCGATAGGCTTGATTTCTTTCTTCACAAAAAGAGTTGGACAGTTTTGTGAAAATGAAAAGAAGGAAAAGATTATGATGAAAGAAAGGAGTGCTGATATGAAAGCCAGTTTCCACAGCAGTGATCCATTTGTGATTGACATTGTGATTTCTAAAGAGAGAGATTAAAATGTGATTACTCTTCAGAATACACCAGAGAAAGGTTAGGGCATCTTAAAACTAATCAAATAAATAAAACAACTTCTCACTTGAGAAAAAAACCCCAAAACAATAAAAACAATTTAGGTGTGGTTGGTGTCAGAGAAGGTCAATCTTCGCTTGTTAAGAAAAGTAAGGTGCATAAGAGTCCTTGAGCTGAATGTGAGTTATAACAAACATCCCCATTCCCTGTCTTTCAGTTTAATTTTACAAACCCCGAATTTGTGTCATCTAGGGTTTAAAAGAAGGGATAACCCTTGGAAGTACAGGACTCATGAGATGGCTTGTGATTTTCAAAGTTCTGGCACAAAAACTATATGGAATCAAACCAGAGATCAGAAGTAGACGCATAACATTCAAGACCAAGTTGTTTTTTAAAAATGTCCAGACAAGACGCACACACACGGTTATCTACTCAAAAAAGAACCACCTCTATGTCCTCAGTCAATGCCCTCTATCACTTTTTACTAGTTCAATTTACGTAGGAAATAATGTTATGAGTGGCCCTCTTTAAAGCTCTTTTAAATAATAATCTTACTGCTAACATTGTAATTTTTGTCACATAAAAATAAAACTAGAAATACATTGTGTTTAAACGATTAGTTCTATGTTTTTAAATATCTATGAAACCAACATAAAACCTTGAGTTCAAACTTAAAAAATGAACATAAAAAATATTTCTGTAATATATTTACAGCAAAAATAAGGAAACGATGGAAAGATAATACCTGGAACATGATCCGTTTCTTCCATTTCAGCCATCAAAGAAGCTACCATATAATGCTTTTAAAGATGTTTTAAAAAAAAGATATATACCATCTAGTTGCGTTTGTGTGAGATATCGTTGCGTGTTGTGCCTAAAAGTTTCAGATTAGAGAAAAATACTAAAATGTAGAGTCTCGACAACCTACAAAAACCCCGCTAGATCGCCATTAAAGTTGTTCATGCAATGAGAAATCGTGTTTTAGGCCAAAGAAAACCCTGTATTATAAGCCATTTTTGGAAGTAAAAAAAAAAAAAAAATTTCGTGTTTTTACTTTCATTTTCTGACCTTAACCAGATTTCCTGCGTAAACACGCTTTTAAACATGACTTTCTGACTGTTCAGACACGTAATAACACTTTTATTAGAGAGTAAAATGATAATAATATAATACATTTTATTGGTAATGCCCTTATCCTTTATTTATTCATTAAAATGAACAATTATTGGTAGTACAGCGTCACTAACCTCTATTGTTGACGGAGGATGACTGTCTCTGGTGTCTCTGCCACTCCTAGAGATAAGATTTCAACCCCTTAATTATTTCTCATTTTTGTTGTTGCTTATGCAGTAGTTTGTGTCAGCCAGAGGTGGGTGGTGCGTTTTTCGTTTTGTTGAAAAGAGGAACAGATTTGCACTATTAAACATCATTTTTTTTACATCCATACATTTAGTAGACACTTATCTAAAGCAACAAACAAAAGTCTTGTCGTTTATCTATTTTGATTAAACTCCTGCTACTTTTAATAAAACAATTGTTGTTGGTGTTACAAATAGCTCATACTGCTAAAAGTATCACAAATTGTGTTGAATGCACTGATATAATATAGTTTCACTGAAAATAAATATTAATAATTTATTCAAGACAGAAAGGTCTGTTTTTGCAGAAAACTGACATTAAAATACAGTTTTTACATATACAGAAATTCAACAAATTTATTGCAAATACCAAAATATGCCAGTAATTAAGTAGTGAAAATGTGAAATCTAAATTTAATAAACTTCCAAGAGCTTGAAGGAGCATCTAAGGATTCTTATAATTTAACGATGAAGACATGGGACTAACAAAAAAGCAGTCTTGCATGCCTCCCAGAGTTCATCAATTTTCATCTTGCATGCTTCTTCTTTAGCCATGCCCCAGTCATGCTTAATGATCATGTGACTGGGCTAGCCAATCCTGAAGCAACTTGATCTTCTTCGCCTTAAGATGGAAGCATGTGATGGAGCGCAATCCTGCTGCCGCATTTGGCCTCTTTTATGGTTAGAAATAGAAGAGTTAGTTAAGATCTATTTAGACTAATAATGATGACATGCAAAACGTTATTTTATACCTATTTTAGATGCAACTTGTCTAGCTTTGGGAAGAACTGGATAACTTAAATATCTTTTTTTTTTTAATGTTAACCTAAATTGTTTGAGGATGTATATCCTCATTAATTGACCTATAAAAACTGAACGGTTTAGGACTAAAAATATGCATATCAAAGTATACATATAAAAGTAAAACACAATTTTTTTTGACAAATAAATGCATTAATTATGATTTATTAGTATTACTTATTATTACAACCCAGCGGGCACCTCAACGTCAATTTGACATCAAACATTTTTGACGTCTTATGCAAAAAATAAATAAATAAAAATAAATAAAATATTTTATCAGCAACTTCCTTTTGTTGACCACTGCAGATAGCACCTCTTCAAACTGAACGCCAATTCATATAAAACTGAATAAGAATCAAGTTTGGCTCATTTTTGACGTCAAATTGACGTTGAGGTGAATAAATAAAGTTTTATGCAGACGACCATATTATCTTGTATTTCCTTTTGTTGTTATTTTGTTGAAGTTATCGCAGAAATAAAGAACAAAGTAAAGAAGGACTAGATCTCTTTAAGAAGAAACTAGTACCCGGACACTAGAGGGCGTTACACTTACTCACAAACCGGAAAGAGATGGATGTTTGTGACGTCACGGCCATGCGATGTGTTTTTTTGTACTGTAGCGGAGATAAAATAAAAAAGTAAGACCTATCACTTTTATTTTCAGCTGAAATGAATTTTAAAATAAAGGTCATGAGTTTTATTAGCCTTTTCATATTTTTAGTTTAAGCATCTTTAGCGTCTCCTCCTACACCACGCTGGGAACCTTTTGAGGTTTGTTCGTATACAAGTTATACAAATATAATTTAAAATATTTTGATACAAGTATTATTATTTCAGAAATATTACTGTAGTCTGTTTTTAAACTCCAAGCCTTTAAAGACAAATTTGCATTAATCCTGGTATTGTTGAACTCTAAATGTCTATGAACCATTGTACTGCTTGTGTGATAGTTGGGTATATTTTATCGTCATTTGAAATGGTGCTGGGTTTATAAATGTGATCTAATCCCCAAAATAACAGACACATATACACAACAATCTGAATTTATCTGGTAAATGTTTATTATTTGTTTGCTTTTTTCAACAGAATGCCAGTCCAGTGCAGTCGTTGTGAGGAGAGTCGAGCGGTTCTCAAGCGTCCCAAAACAGGACATTCTCTCTGCAAGTCCTGCTTCTTTTGGGCTTTTGAGGAGGAGATCCATCAAACTATCCTGTCCGCCAAACTCTTCAACCGTGGAGAAACGGTAGCCATTGGGGCATCAGGGGGTAAAGACTCAACTGTGCTGGCTCATGTGATGAAGCTCCTGAACGACCGCTACGATTACGGGCTGAATCTGTTCCTGCTGTCTGTGGACGAGGGCATCACGGGGTACAGGGACGACTCTCTGGAGACGGTGAAGAGGAACCAGCAGCAGTATGAGCTCCCGCTGAAGATCGTGTCCTATGAAGAGTTGTACGGATGGACCATGGATGCGATCGTGAAGCAGGTGGGCTTGAAGAATAACTGTACGTTCTGCGGAGTGTTTCGAAGGCAGGCTCTGGATCGAGGAGCCATGATGCTAAATGTTGACAAGATCTGTACAGGTTTGTATTTAACTTAGACATTTTTACAGAAAACATCTTTCTTTACTAACCCTTTGTGACTAGCCATGGAACCAAGTCTACCAATGGTCCCCTTTTGCACTGGAGCGAACCTGAAAAGATCCGATGGTTAAGCTGTTTTCGGTGTGTTTTCCCCAGGCCACAACGCCGATGATGTGGCGGAAACGGTTCTGATGAACGTTCTCCGTGGAGACATCGCTCGCCTCCGTCGCTGTACCGCCATCATGACCTCCAGTGATTCTGATGGCTCCATCCCTCGCTGCAAACCTCTCAAGTACGCCTACGAGAAGGAAATAGTCCTGTACGCCTACTTCAACAAGCTGGATTACTTCTCCACGGAGTGCATCTATTCTCCCAACGCTTACCGCGGACACGCTCGCGCCTTCCTCAAAGATCTGGAGTCCATCAGGCCCAGCTCCATCATGTCCGTCATCCACTCTGGAGAGACGCTAGAGTTGAAGGAGGGGGTGAAGCTGCCCGTGCAGGGAACGTGCTCTCGCTGCGGGTACATCTCCAGTCAGGCTCTGTGTAAGGCCTGTGTGTTGCTGGAGGGGCTGAACCGAGGCCTTCCCAAACTGGGGATTGGGAAACACCAGCGCCTACACGGAAAGATTCTGGCTCAGGAGCCGCTGACGGAGAACGAGGAGAGGAAGCTTCGGTCTGTGGACTTCTGAATTTCAAAAACCAAATGGAGCTTCTTTATTTTAATGAAACAAGTTTGGATCCAGAGTCCAAAGGGTTTTAAACTGGTTTGTGGGTGAACAATTCCTTTGAGTTGCTCTGGAATGAATGTCTGTAGCATGAGAATGTCTATAAAGCATGGGTCGTCTGCTGTCATTGAACTTCAGCCGTTGGAAAGGGAATGAGACACTTTGTGTTGATCACAACTTAGAAATTCACCAGTTATTTGTTTTTATTATTAAATCAATAAAATAACTTTATTTGAACCTTTGTTTGGAGGAAGGGAGAGTCGTTGAACCTCAAGAACACTGAGGTGTTCTTCTATAAGAAGATTTTGAAAGACATCATCAGACTGTCTGCAAGAAAAGTGGATTTGACTCAAAGCACACCTCACTTCTGCTGAGTGAACTCACAGAAAGCTCAGACATGAATCCAGAGAAAAACTGGAGCACACTGAAGTTCAGAATTTATACCAGAACACCAAAAAATCTGGAGCCTGATAGATCTGCTTCGGACAAATGACCTGGTTTCCTCGGGGGACATACTCTTTTTAAAGACTTGAGCAAGCAAAGGCTGGTATCCAGCGAAAGGGATTCACTTTTGACCAGTTTTACGAATTGTTGGTTATATCTTTATTTATTTTTGTCCCCCCATTAAACGATTGTTTTGAGTAATCTGTGTTTAAAATCTATTATTAACCTTCACTTGGGAAATTTTTGACAAATGCAGAATTTCACACGGGGTTAATAATTTATGTTATCAGAAAAGGCCCCAAGGGGTCACTGCAGTGTCGGGATTTCGTCCGCTCGCCGCTCTCTCGAGGGTCCGGTAACGTCCAGCCTCACAGACCCGAGTCTCCGAGGAGCAGCGAAACTTCAGCTCGGACTGGTCCCCAGATAAACCAGCTCCACACTTTCTCTTCTCCGTTGTTTGGATTAGGAGCAGAGCCTTCTGGAAGCCCGCAAACATGGACGACTTAGGTAAACGCTCTCGTATAAATAAGTTTGGAAAGAGAGGAGCATTGGGGAAGGGAGAGAGGCTAACTGCAGTAGCCAATGAGCTAACGCGAGATAAAAGCGCTTCAAAGTAACACTTTCTTCAAACGCGACGTCGGAATCCGATACAATGTTTCTGATTTCAAACGTCGCGTCCCGCTCAACACGTCATCGTTTGCGATGATAATATTTCACGCCGAGCTCCGTAGAGATGTTTTCCACATCTGTGGAGACGTTTTTCACTTTAAAGAATTGTGTTTTACTAATCTTTTGATCCACGGTGCTTGTTTTTCCATCATTGAAATGGAATTTAACTTATATTGATAATATATTTATATGTGGACTTTATACACTACTTTACTTTGTCAAAAAAGACACACCGTGTATAGTTAGTCCTATCACATTACAGTTTTTTTTTCATAAAAACAATATCTTAACTTTAGTACGGCCCCGAAATGTTTTATTTAGGTCCATGCTAAAACATCTGTATTTAGATTGTATTTGTGATGTCACAAACCTTAAAATCCACCCACCCCTAGCTGCAATCTTCAGTGGTTGTCCTCTATTTTTAACAATACAGAGTTAGCAGTGGATTATGTATTTTGAATGGTGTTACATTGTTTCTCATTATTTATGACTTTTTTTAAGGATAACAATCATTGTTTATGATGCCATGGGGGGCGGATAAAAGTGTTTTACATTTTTTCTTGTTAAATGTAGTATTTCATAGACTTTATTCTCATAAAACCACAAAGAATCAGACAAACGTTAAGTCCACAGTGGAATTACCAGGTGTCTGCTGTCCCTGGACTGCACTTCTTTATCAGACTGTTTGGTCTGCCAGTTTTTCAGCTGGAGGAAAAAAAACATGTTGAGTTACTGTTGGGTCTGACGATGAGGGTTCAATCTCTTTCTGGATTTCAATTCTGGTTTGCAACAATCCGTTCAAGAGCAAAAATTTAAGTGTTTGAAAAGCAACGCGCCACACATAGAAACAATAGGGTGTGCAACTCATTAAAAAAATCAGTAAAGTATTAATACCCCTCAAATGTAATAAAAAGGTAAAAATAGTCAAAATGTATTGATTTTTATTTTTTGCTTTATTAATTTGGCTGAGGCTTTTGTTGGAGTTTCACATTTGATTAAATAATGACCCATAATGTGTTCACATTCAGTCAGTCACCTAATGAGATTTGAATCAACTCCTTCTTTACAGAATATTCTTTACATAAAACAAGCTTTAACTCTTCTTTAACAAAATGCTAATAACTTTAGCATAAGTCTATGGCGTTTTACATTGAAACATTTAGCATCGTGGCTAACTGGCGTTTCCCGCGAGAAAGTCTGATTACAGAGGAAAAAAAACAATATTTATACTAATATCACTTTAAGTCAGTGTGATTAGACTCAAAGATTAATAAGAAAAGAAGAACATAATGTGAGAGAAAGAAGATGAATGCTCCAGAAACAGAATCCAGATGTTTAGTTAAATCAGTGAAATAACAAACGGTAAAGCTTTTAGACCATTCTTAACATGATCCGAACAAGCATATCATTACAAATTTTCTTTGGTATTGCTATATATTTTTTTCAAATGTATCCAGCCATTTATTTCCAAAATTGTAACGGTTATATTTTTCTGTGGTGGGAATCCAGAGAGGGAGGAACTGATTCACTCGGGGGTCAAAGGGCGAATGAGAGCAGTTTTTCCATCCAGCTGCTCAGTTCGAGGAGCTCAAAGATGCACAATTAGCCTGTTCAGAGCACAGGACTTCTGTTGTAAATGGAATTCAAGGGTCAAAATGTGTTGGGTTCACTAATTAAATATCAGTGTTTTCTTATCTGCTCCACGGATCCTGAACATAAATGCCTTCTTAGTTTTAAATCGCTTTTCTAATCTGATGTAGGTGCTAACTTACTCTCCTGATACCATAGCCACTGAAACAGCATTTTTATCATTTTCCTGGAGGCAGGAGCAGCAGTACTGATGGGCGGGGCTGTATATTTACATTAAATTTCTGACTTTGGCAGATGTTTTTATCTAATGTGACTTGCATTTCAAGGAACAAATCAATCGGTTCTTGTTGTCCCTGGGATTCGAACTCGTGATGAGGTTGAGCTGAGGTACAGGGATGACGTCATAAACCTACGCAGAACGGATTTTTCAGACACTCTCCTTCCCGTTCTCGCAAAATTCAGTCCCTTGGTGCTTTACAGTGTTGTTTTAAGATGCGTTGGGTGTCTTGTTCGTACACGAAGCTGGTAAATCTGTAAGTGAAATCTCAAAGGTTGCTCGTTCTCTTTAAGAGGTCTTTTTCAAGAGGTTGTAGTTTCTTGTTTTCCCTGTTTTTGCAGATTTGTGTCTTGGCATGAGGTTTCCATTGGTTTTTTATATTATCTCACTAACTTCTCCATAGCAACCAGACAGTTTACCATAACAACCAATTCGTTATATTACTATCTCAGCTAGGGAAAATCATAGAGACGTCATAGGGTTTGGTTTAGATCACTCATTTTTGCATAACAACCAAAAACTCTATCTTAGCAACCAATCCATTTTGGTTTTTACTAACTAGCCAACATCATTTTGCGTCTGAATCAGCTTCTTGGTTTTACTGTGCATTCACAGGTCCTGGGCCAGTTCCCGAGCAATAGACTTGACTGAACATAAACTTGCTGTTTTACTTCACCTCCAATAGGAGTCGCCAAATAACAAAAAAAAAAAGCGTACACCAAACATAAGTCTTTGAGAAATGAACATTCTCCGCGTGAAGTACATCTTAACGTGAAAGCTGATGTAACGCGAGGCTTCAGAACTTTTCACATGGATGTAAACACTTTTTACAAATTATTTTTGAATAAAGATGTTAGTTTGTATGAAAGATGTGTTGACAGTGTCACACCGCACAGTAAAAAACGCAATACAAAAAAAACAAAGTTTTAAACACAAAACTTGAGGTGTAAAAGGAAGCAAGAGACCGACATCGACCGAAACACACTTCCTGAGGAAAGAGCCGAGAAAGGAAGTGGCTTTGTGTGGAGCTCTTAGGTCATTGTTTAGAGCCACTCAGGGGTTTCAGTGTTTCAAACATTACCACTTTAACCCTGATATCTGTCTCTGTTCTGATCTAGTCTGTGTTCTACTTTCTCCAAAAAGCAGATAAGAACCCTATCAGCATATAATAACTAATTAACTGTGAAGTAATTCTTCATTACATGCGTAATAAAACCTCTCCTATAAGCACTACTTACGATTTATGTCTAGCAAACGGCTTGTTGTGCTTTTCTCCTGCTTAGAATAAAATCGTCTTTGTTTTCTTCAGAACCAAAACTCAACCCATCTTTGTGCAAATGTAGCCGTAGTTTGATTTTAGACATCCAGTGCATTTAGTTCCTACTAGTTCCCACCATTCTCCAGTTTAAATTTCATCAAACTCAAGCAGTTATGTTTGGTTTAAAGCATTTATCTTATTAAACGTTGGCTGTCTGATGAAAAATCTGGCCTGGGGGATTTCGTAGTGGTACAACCGGGGTGTGATGGTGCTTATTCCAGCATTAAAACCGACTCAAAGCTTGTTATTTTTAAGCTTTTTGACCTAACTGTTCCTTTAAGAGCATTTTTTGTGGTCAGCAGGGGTCTTTCCAGGTTTAACGCGTTGAACTCAAAGGGAGAGTCAGCCAGACTCGTTTAAATAACTCTCCAATCCGAAATACATGAACATGAGCTTTTAGCAACGGTTGGACGGTCTCACACTTTAGCCTCTACGTCAGTGTCCAAAATAGCTGCGGGACCCCCAGTCTGCTTGGCTTGATGTCCTGTTGGGAAGAGCTTTTATTCTGGGTGCCGAGTATCAGCTTTCTGCAGGGGTGGAGTCGGCTACTTGAGATTTCTGTTGAAGACTTCCATCAATCTTCGCCTTTAAAAGCTCATCTTCAGAAGATGAAATGAAAGCAAAAGATTAGGAATGACCCATGCTTGCTTTCCACGAGGGGAGAGGCCTCAAACGGACACAATGATGCACGATAGAGCAATTATTATTTTGCATATAGAAGTTGAGGAGTTAGAGTTGCGTACCGGGTCTCCAGAAGCTCTCCATGAGTGGGTTTGCAGAAACCCAAATAAAAATATTATGATCCAAACAGAGGATTGAAGCGACATCCTCTCATTCTGCTTTTTTGCCGAATTAAAACTCTCATGTTCAAATCACCACGTGCTTTACAGGATTGTGATGTCGCAAACTGTCTAGCTTCACTATAAAAATATAAACATGCATTAGAAATTTAGCAAATAGTTAAAAATGGTATGTTTCCTGATAATTGTGCTCGTGTTTTTCTGTTGTGCCGTAGTTCACAAATTTGAGTGTAATGTCATGAAAATAATGTAATAAAGTAATGAAAGCACTCAAAATAAATCTAATGTGGTTTAAAATAATTTAGGGCAACTTTTTTTTACAATTTTAGGACATACAACTAGAACATTTCCCTGTTTCTAAAAATATTTTTGTGGGTTATTCTAGGGCTGTGCAATAAATCGCAATTGCAAAAAAAATCAGCAATATCTAAATCGCACAAGAATGCAGTTTTATCTGATAATTTATTTAGATTTGTATTCAGGTTGATTTGTAAACCAACCAGAGCTGACGCAACGCACCGGCCAATTACAGCTAAGCCGAGCAGGAGAAGGATGTTAACCAATCAGAGATCACCTTGCGCACAATGAATCTTTGTTTTCCTGCCACCAGCTCACCTGAGAGAGTGTTTATCACTAAGGGAAATGTGGGGGCATGCTGAAAACCAGAAAGGGTGGACATACTGGTTTTTCTTGCATATAACCTGTGAGAGCAATCTGTTTTTTGGTTAGTTTTAATTTATGGTTATGACTGGAATTCAAGTCAGTGCATCTTTTTTTCATATTGTACTGTACAACTGTGCACAGTATGCTTTTAACTAAAGAACAGTTGCCAAAATCGCAAATAAAATTGCATTTGCGATATTCATTAAAAATAAAATCACAATATGCTTATTTGGTCCATATTAATAAACCAGCCCTAGTTTATTGCAGTTTTGGCATTTTCTTCAGTTAGTGTTGATTTAACTACATATACATTTTTTAAATATGTTATTTGGTGGTAAGAACAAGAAACATTTTGAAGCAGTTAGCTCACTGGGAGAGTTGGGGATGGTACGAGGTCTAGTTGGTGATTCAGTTCAAGTGCATTTTATTTGGCCAAATTTGAAAATAAAAAAAGCCAATTGTGGATTTCTCGAAATGAAAAATCATCCATTGGCTTTTCCAAAGTCTGCAGTAGAGACTTCAATATTCGTGTTTGGGTGTGTAACCTAGATGGAAGAATATTAACGATGCAATCTATATTTTAACGGACTGTTCCTCAATGAGGTTCCATGATTCAACCACAGACCTCCATTATCCTTGTGTTTGGCTGCTGTCGTCCCATGGCTTCACTCTTGTAATCAAATCTTCCTTTTATTTCTTTTGTGGCTGCTTCAGAGTCGTCCCGCTGGCCCCGTCGCTCACCCTGTCTGTTATAAATATCAGCCTGCGTTTGGTTAAATGGGATTGAGTTTCCTTTGGAGAGGTCCTCAGCTTTGGCCTTTGCTCTCCAGCCGTTAAAAGGCAGAGCTTGACCTCTTCTGCCCAGGGCCATCTTGCCTGAAAGTATTGTTGCTAAATGATGCTTTTAAACTCCATCGAACCCAGTTGGAAACACTGGACCTTCCAAAGAGCTGACTTATGGAAAATCACCCACTTTATATCTCATATGCCAATGGAAGCATTCCAGAGAAATAGCTCAGAATTCCAACAGTATATCTGAGAATTCTGACTGCATATCTCATATTTCTGACTTTGTCTCTGAATATTTACTATATCCTGACATCATATCTCAGAATTCTGACTAGATGTATATATCTCAGAATCCCAACACTGTAATCGTAAAATTCCCATTTTATAATTCAGAATATTTGACTTTATAAATCTAGAATATTTCAGAATTCACACTACTATGAATTTTGATTTTATCTTTCAGCATTCCAAACTTATATCTCAGAATTCAGACTTTATCGTCTGACTTGAGAAGACGAGCAGAAGGGCCGGTAGGTGCACTTTGGTTTAAAACCGTCAATACCCAACCATCGCATCTGTACGGAAATCTCGTGTGATGGTTTGTAGTGATTGATTTCTGTAGATAACACGTGAGAGGAGGAGTTTGTTTCGCCTCGTCTCGGCTGCACTTTTCTGGTATGTTTAGGAGGAGGTTGGTGGAGCGAAATGAACAGCAGCCATTGTGAGGAGATCGCTCTGCATTCCTCGGCTGTGACTGTTCAACCCACACACCCCTCCATCACTCGTTTTCTCTCGCTCTTTTTTATCACATTGTAATCATGCCGCTTTTCCAAAGTATTTAAACATGAAACGAGAGAAAGAGAAAGGTTCCCTTGTTTCGCTTTGATACCGGCTCAGATGGAGACGCACTGGGAGGGTCATTAAGGAAAACCATAAGATTGCAGGATGAATTGAAATGGAAGGACTGGTTCCATTAAACATTTCAGATGAGCTTGTGTTCGAAAACAATTGTTTATATAAAGAAACGTTCCTTTTTTGTCATTCATTCATTCATATATTTATACTATTTGACTCTTTCCTTCTCTACCCCCCCTCCCCAATTCCCCTCTCACTCACCCAACCACCCACTCTTTTTCTCTCTCTCTCTCACTTACTCCATTCTTTCTATTACACTCCCTCCCTCTTCCCCTTCTCGCTCACCTTACTCTCTCACTCTCTATCTCTCTTTCTTACTCTCTTACTCTTCCTCCATTTCCCTCTCTCTATTGCACTCACTCTTTCGCCCATTCACACTCTCTCTCTCTCTCTCCATTTCTCTCTCATAATCTCATTCTTTTTTGAACTCATTCCCTGAAAGAATTTGTGGAATTCAGATTGTGAGTTTGGAAGCGATTAAACTGTGTGACTACCTTATAAAGGAATAATAGGATTTGAGTATTGCCTCCTGTTCTGCTGCTCTGCGCTCACAGACTGATTCCCGGTAAACCAAACCCTGTCTTCAGATAGACATCGCCCAGAAATCATCTTCCACCAAATCTGTTACTAGGTTTCTTCAGACGATCTCAAAAGAAGAGATTTTTCAGCTGTAATGCGATTCCTTTGATGTTTTTTTTTTCCCGTCGCACTTCAAATGTGTTTAGGATTCTGTTCTTTGTCTGGAAGTATCTTGAACATAAAAAGGTTTCCAGCCAGAAAAGGAGTATAAATGTAGCTTTTGGCTGATCACACCATCTCTGGCTCAATACTGACACATGCTGGAGAGCGTCCTGAACCGTTTGGTTCCACTGAATCTCCAGAGTTCAACACCCGAAACAGGAGAGGAGTGTGGTGACGGGAAATTCTGTCTCTCTTCACAACTCAGGGGTTTTGTTCTTGTGCTGAAATGTTCAAGGAGAGATGTGCATTTTAAATTTAGTAAAAGTTTAGCCCACTGTTTAAAAAAAGTGTATTTCATATTTAAAATATTCAAAAGTTGTTTTTAGCTTGAGGCCAATAAAAAAAAATCTAAGATCTTGTTTTAAATATAGGCAGGAAACACGGCATCATCTAGTGTCTACGATTCAAATGAGTGCAGGAACTGAGCTTGAGGGAAGAATGTAATTATTGAAAGTTTTCTTAGAATAATTCTAATGTTTTATCCTCAAAAGTACGGCTAGCGAGAGGATTCGGACGCAGCCTGAGTGAGAGGCGCACTCTTCCGTCATTATGAAGTTATTAAACCTTCACTCATCTTCTCTGCTGCAAACGCTGAGCTGGTTTGGCATGCGCGGCATCGACAGTGTATGTTCTCTTTCAATGGTGTTTAGCACCAGGTGCAGATCCTCCAGGGCCCTGAAGACAGGCTCCGGTTATTTCCAGCACCGTTCCTCTGACTCTCACCCTCCTCTCTGACTTTAAATAGAGCAGAACGGAGCGCTGCCATGCGGTTAAAGAGCCGGGGTTAAACATGGATCTGTTCTGCATTCCTCAGTTTGTGCGCATGCTACTGAAAAAAAATCCAACTAGTTCTAATTTGGAGGACGTCGGGTGAACTGATCTTTATTTTAGATTATTTTATGTTTGAAAAAAAAAAATCAGAAGAAACATGATGGGAGATGTGTTTGAGCCAACTCTGACAGGACTTTCAGTCCCTTGAGATTGATTTTTCAGAAGGGATCTGTTCTAAATTAATTAACTTACACGCACCTCTCCTGAATTCCGTGCTAAACTGAGCTCCGTGTCATGACAGCTGCACGGCCTCATAAAAATGACTCAATACAGGGGCTGGTCGTGTAATTAGAATATCATGAAAAAGTTTATTTATTTCAGCAATTCCATTCAAAAAGTGGATCTTGTGTGGCGTACACCTTCCTTCCACCCACACGGATACATTTCCTTTGATGATGATAGCTGACGGAGCATGTGCAGCGCTTAATACTTAGCTGCGGCTCTTTTTTTTACAGCAGAAATGCAGCGTGGCACGGCTCGGCTGTTGCTCTGATCGTGGCTTTCAGCTCTTCTGATCTTCCTCTTCACAACACCTCGTAGTCTTTCTATGGTGTCAAGGTCAGGCGCGTTTGCTGGCCAATCACTAATCAGAAACCATGGTCCTGGTAGCTTTGGTGCAGGTGCCAAGTCCTTTTCTGCATCTTCATAAAGGTATTCTATACCGAAAAACTTTCTGAAAGATGGATGCGTTGACCTTGGACTTCAGAAAACACAGTGGAACAACACCAGCAGATGACTTGACACCCAAACCAGCAATATTGACTGAGGAAATTTTACGCTGAACCTCAAATGGATTTTGTGCCTCTTTCTCCAGACTTTTGAGGATGCAACATTTTATTTCATCAGAGAACATAACTTTCGACCTTTGCACAGCAGGCGAGATGGTGTCCCTTTTTCCAGAGTGGAACACAACAGTAGAAACCCTTGCATAAGTCTGTTCGTGGTTGCTCTTGAAGCAATGACTCCAGCTGCAGACCAATCTTTGTGATCTCCTCTACAATGGGTTTTGTTTCACAATCCTCTCCATAACAAGATTATCTGTATTACTTATCTTCCACTGCATTCCCTTTGGTTCTCTTTTAATGAGCTTGGACACAGAGCTCTGTGAAAAGCCACCTTATTTACAATGGTGTCTCACCTGCCTTGTGCAAGGTGTCAATGACTTAGGGTTCTTAGGGTTTCAGCGGCCGTCAGTTATAGTCATCGAAATTACAAGATCTAATCACTTAAATAAATAATATATAACTCTCTGCTCTGCTTTTATAATTTATTGCCATTGTTTTGCTTTAACTGAGCTCCCTTGTACAGTGTTCTTGAGGGACCAAGAGCAAATACGTAAAATACAGTATTTATTTAATTTAAGTTCAAATAAATCAAAAAAGACTCTATTGCTAGAGTTTTTGATGGTTCAGAGGCAGTTTTGGGGCTGCGACAGTCCGGCTGAGATCACTGCACAGGCAGCCGTCTCTCTGGAAGAGGGAAAGACACCTCGTTGCCTTTTAAGGGCACTTTCTGTGTGAGTTTCTCCCCGATGATGTGAAAGGAAGTTATACGTGTGCACTTGGATGCACTCGACTCAAGCCTCACTTTAGCTTTGTTTATTCTTTTTTATTAACGTAACGCTCTACAAATGCTGTATCACAGGAGAGATTCCTCACCAAACATGGGAGTCTCACCCACACAAGATTTCAGTGCTTGCTGGTATGAGAATAATGATTCGTAACGAGAGGAACGAGCTCAAGAAAGGAATAAAATTTCAGTGTTCACAAGTTTACAATAAATAGTGTTGAGCTTAGCAGGGAATTTAGGAGGAAGGCAAAGTAGGGAGAGCTTGGGTGAATTCCTCAACAAACATCAACGAAGACAAGGATGTCCAAAAGATGTTGTTCTACACGGTAAACTCTCTAAATAGAGTTAAACTGACTCTAAAAGGAGTGCTTTATTATTCTATTTTCAGATTATTTACTGTAGATTTTGAGAAGGAAAGTTTTGTTTGTAAGTTCTTTTCCATGGTTTTTCAGAACTGCATCACTAATGACTATTTTAACTCGAGAGCGTTTGGACGAATTTTACTTTTTGCTTCTGATCCGAAACGTTAGATAGACGTCTCCCTGTGTCTCCAGGGTCTTTAAGCGTAGAGAATGCTGTTCCATCATGAAAAGAGAGAGTATGAGAAGCTTGAATGCTGCTTGCATGACACATATACGGGCTTGCGGAGGGCTGACGCAGGATCGAATCCCATCCAACCCCAGTCTCTCAGCCTAATTTTCTGTCCCTCTCTGCTGTCCTCTCTGTTCAAAAGCAAAAAATCAATAAAGGCCGCAAAAAGAATTTGAAAAATGAACTTTTAAACTAGATTACGATTAATAAAGGATTTCATTAATAAATTATTTTTCCCCTTGAAGTTCACTGTCAAGTTTAGTAAAGTATATGTGCAGCTCACAGATTACACGTAAGAGATGTATTACTTGGTTGTTAAATAATTGAAGGAAAAGGAGCGGGGTCATGTGACTCCTCATGTTTTTAAAGGGAAAGTAAATTAAATTGGAAAATTGTGATCAATTGTGGGTTCTGAATATCGACTAGAATAATCGGCCAGCACTACCAGGAAGTGGTGCAAGGGGTCAAAAAATATTTGTATAATTTAAAACACTGGAAATAAAAGATCAGCTTTTCATCGCAGCAAAAGAAAGGACCACATCGGAGACATGTCACCATATTTGGTTTTAAGCTTTAAAAATAACCTTTAATAAGTTTCTTTCGTCCTCTTCAGTTTATTTTAATTCCTTTTATTGTGCTGTAATGTGAATGTTGTCTTTGAGTGCCCTGAAAAGGTACATATATAAAATGTATTTTTGTGTTTTATCTGTCTGTGGAAGAAAAAAAACAGGCACTGTGCAAAAGTATTTGACTCTAAAGATTTAACATTGACTTATGATGAAAATAAAAAGGAGACACAAATATCTTCAAGATGAAAACATCACAGAAAGAAGTTTCTAATAATAATAATAATATGTTTTTTTTTTTTTAATATGGCGTTTTTCTTGTGACTCAAGGTCACTTTACGATGAATCATATTGAGCCAAAGCTGCAAGGGTATGAAAGAAAATATTATCAACAACAGAAAATTATGATCTAAACATAGTAACAACTTTATTTTACTATGTTCAGACATAGACAGCTCCCTTACCTACCAAACTTTTTACCCTAGCAACCAAAATTTCAGAAATCTATCTCAGCTTTGGTAAATGATAGAGACATGGGGGTTGGTTTATACTGACAAACGGAACATTGTTATGTCACAGACCCCTCCATAGCAACCAGACTGTTTACCCTAGCAACCAGTTACGGATAACTGTATCTAAGCTTTGGTAAATTAAAGAGACTCATTGTGACATAAGCAATACTTCAAAGCCACTTTTATGAGCAAGCATCAAAGTTTGGTTCTGGTTATTATTTATTGGTTTGCACCTACTACAGTCATTCAAATATCGAGCGACCGTTTCAAAAAGTGACAGTAATGTTTTGATTTTTATCATTATAGTAGAGCATGGAGCTTGCAACACCAGAGGTTCGAGTAAAACATGACGCACCCTTCTGTTTTTCTTTAATACAATATACGTCACTCTGGAAATAAAGCAGCATTTATTAATGGCTAGGAAAACTAAATACAGTTTGCTCTTTGTTTTAGGTTAAAATGCTGCTTCCAAAAATTATCCACGCTTCCTTTTCATTTTGTTTCATAATGAACAACGTTGTTTTAAAATATGGCTAATGTTGCTGGGAAGGTTCAGATAACCTCTGTAACCAGTGAGGATCCAGCTCTTGTTTGTTGGGGATTGATCAAAGCATCTCTGTTGTAAACCGTACATCGGTATGTTTTTAAGTCATCAGGGCACGAAGAGGTTAAAGAACGAGGCTTGATGTCTGTACCGCCCCTTCCCCCCCCTCTCTCTGTCAGACACACACATACAGTCCAGACCGTCACACTCACAAGTGAAGGAATATCAGGGTTCATTCTGGAATACTCGTTAATCTTCGTGAGTACTTTCTTATTTCTGCTCTGGCTGTGGGAACTTCTCGAGCGTGCAGTTGTGGGACTCTTGCGTGCTGAGTTTTGACCCTCGGGAAAGTTCTGGAGCAGGACAGAAACAGACACAGCTCCCTTTCACTGGTAAAAATAGACAGAATCCAAGAAACGGCGGTTTCTGGTTAAAGCTGACTGAAATAGATGGGACTTCTGCAATGTGAGTGGCTTCTAAACATGGGTTTGTGATGACTGGATGAGATTTAGAAGTTATCTCTCTGCAGAGGCAAAGCTTCTGATTTGCTGTCATGCAAGGGATCCACCTGAATCGGATCGGATCTACACAATGGTGTTAATCTCTGTCCTGCGCTTCAACAGCAAAATACACACAGTATTGTGTTTTCATCTGCATTCTGAAGATTGTTTGTCTTCACATACACACTATAAAATCTAAATGAGAATAAACAGCAGAGAAAAGTGCTTTTTTAGTTGGTTTAGTAGCTAGTATTTAACCAAAGCATTAGATTCAGTTCGTTGTATTGTTCAATTATTTACAAAAATATTTATCAATCTTTACGGATCCATCTAAATCCTGAATTCCCTGTCTAAGCTTTTCATGTCGCTGGTAAAAACTGGCACAGAATATCAAACAACTACCAAAAAGATCCAGTTAAAGATGAAATGTAACTTTTGGAACTTCTAGATACTTTTTCCTTTGTGTTGCTATTGTATGATCTCCATATTCTCCCAAACTGCTTAAAATGTATAAGATTTCTATAAAGTACAGTTTTTCAGTTTTAAATTCATCGACTGCTACCGGGATTAATGTTAATTCATTATAGTTGTCTATCGTATGGTGTGTGACATGTAATTAGGAAGCATACATAGGAATCAGAATCAGAAGGAGCTTTATAGCCGAGTAGGTTTGCACTTACAAGGAATTTGCTTTGGTGACAGAAGCAACCAGTTGTACATTTCTAATCAACAGGAAGGAAAACAAAAAAAAGGAAATAATTAAGAAGAATAAAATAAAAAAATAAACATTTAACACGAGAAATAAATAAATAGATTAGGACCAGTCATTCATCCCATAGATTAGGTACTGTTAAACCTAAACAATGGTTCCTGTTTGGAAATTTTACCTCAGGGAGCTTCATAACTTTTATGCTGTGCTCTATATTGAGGTCAAGTTAAATATACATCACAATTTTTACACCAAAAATGATCGTTTTGAAGAATAGTGGCCCTTTTCAGGTTATTTTCTGCTCGATTTCTCTGCAAATCCAGGGTCACCGATTGGAGCTCCAAAAAGAGCTCTTAAGTTCTGCTGTCTGATTCGCATATTTGTATATTCATGTGATAGGCTGTCTATTGAAAGCGGAATCCTCAGTGATGGCGAAAGGTAATGACAAAATACATACTAAGAAAAATACATACTTTCATAATATTAAATAGCTCAATTTTGTTTGCTTTGGACTTGTACCATTTTTTTGGGGCTAATATAAATGCGTTTCGTATTCATAAACAAAATATACATAAACAAAATAGCACATTTTCTTAATTTTCATATCTCATTACTGAGTTCTTTTCTTTTGGGTCAGCTTTTTTAAATAAACAAAAGCAGAAGATCTGAGTATGGCATGCTTTCGTGTCTGGTCTATCTCATTCAGGTCCCCGTCTGCACATGTATCAACTGCTTGTGAGTACAGAGAAAAAGAGAGTGAGAAAACACAGAATGGTGTTCATCTCTGTCATGCATTTCAGCAGTAAAATGCACACAGTAATGGGTTTTCATCTGCATTCTGATGAGGTTTTTGTCCTCATTCAAAATCTCTAAATACAAGTGAACTGCTGCGTTTTATCAGTAAGTGTATGTAACAGCAAGGGCACAAAATGTAGTTCCTTTTTTAATTCTGTGTCCATGAAGTTTTGTAAGCAATAGAATGCATTTTGAGCATTTGAATATATATTAACCTTGTATTTTGCTTGGGTTTAGAGGTAAGGTTGAAGCTTGAGGTCATTGGCTTGGATAAAAGCAATCTGCACACTATTAATTAAATGATAAATCCACAACAGAAATCTTTGTGATTCTACTTGGTTCAAAACAACGGCTATGACATTGGCTGAAATGTGCTTTTTTGTGTGTGCTGAGTTTTATTGTGATGCATAGTGACTCTATTATTACACTGCTCTGAGATCTGCAGAGAATTAAAAGTGTACAATTCTGTCATTGTATCGAAGCTCCCAGACGCTGATGGAAGTGTTGACAGGAACTAAAAGCTTTTAACTTGCCAGCTGACCAAACAAACCTGCACGCAGCAGACAGACACTGAAACACGTTTAATAAAGCCACTGGTGAAATCTGAAGGCATCTAAATGCAGAGGTTGCGTCATCCATCAAAGGGCACATTTGTAGCCTGATCTTCATCGTGGAACATAAAGGTAGTCTACTTTAAATGCTTCATATCTAATATAGTTAGGGTGAGGCCTTCCATGGGGCATATAATGGACAAAGTTTGTTAAAATACACAAACGTTAAAGATGTGAAACCTTGTGCCCTTTGCAAAAGTAGAGATTTGGGTTGCTATGGAGTGACAATTTTTCATCTTACCAAAACAAGTTATTTAAACCAACTCCCATGTCTCTATGATTTTCCTTAGCTGAGATAGTGATATACTGTATTGGTTGCTATGGTAAACAGTCTGGTTGCTATGGAGGGGTCAGTGACATAATATAATGTTCCCCATGCTGATTTAAGTTACATAAAAAAACCTTATGTGTTCATCATTTACCAAAGCTTAGATAGAGTTAGATACATTTTGGTTGTTAGGGTAAAGTTTGGTTGCCAGGGAGGTGTCAGTGATGCCATAACTATGATTTTTCGTAAACAAAGCACCATTTATCTGTTAAATCAATGGAAAGGATACAGTCTTCAGAATCCACTGTCTTATTCATCATTTGATTACTGGTGTTTGAAATGTACTTGTAATATAAAGTGACAAAACCCATTTGGGTGATGTTTTCTTTTTATCTGGTGCATCTGGAATGGCATTGCTACCATCGATTGGCTTTATTTAGTAACATGATTAAAGATGTTGAGAAAGGTTGGAATGATGGACTGAAAATCATGTCTGGCACTCTCTCTCTCTCGTTCTTGGCTGAACAATAATGAAATGCCACTGTCTCTGTTTATTTTAATCCTGTTGTTCACTGTTATTTTTATCATGCTGGATGTGAAATGCCACGTGCCACGTAAACATCCAGTTAAGACAGAGTTTAGTCTCTAAATATTTAAAAATAAATGATTGTTCTTCCTTCCCAGACGCATTGCTGGCAGATCTCGAGTCGTCCACCGCTCACATCTCCAAGTGTCCCGTGTTTCTGACTGAGGAGACCCCATATTCTTACCCCAGCGGGGGGCAGCTTTTTCAGGATGAATCTCCTCCACCGCCGTTACCTCCTCCACCTTCAGCCGAAGCCCTGAACGGATCCCTTTCACACCGACCCGAATCGCAACAGGTTGAGATTAAATTGACTCCTTTAGATGCTGTTTAGTATTTTGTACATAAATGTATATACCTCACGTAAATCACTACTTTGGAAATATGTACAAAAAGTCCAAAAATTTATTATTTCTCTGATTACCTCTGATCAGTCTCAGGGCTCTGTTCATAAAAGCACGTTGTCTCGAGACAGCAGTCCACCAGCCACTCACACAGAAGAAGATCACGTTTACAGGTGAGCTACAGACTTATAAAGGTTTCCAGTGCGCAAATGCCTGAAACTGCAGTTCATTGACTGACCAATGGGGGTGTTTACTGAAGAGTTAAAAGGTCACCTGTTGAATTTTAGTTTTGGAAAACTTTTTACTCTCAGTTATGTTTTGTTAGATATGCCCTTCAAGAATTATGAAGTGGTGAAATTATTATTTTATGTCTAAATAAGTAATTAAACCAAAATGTGCGAGATCTTTTGATGCATCAGAGCTGACAGAACAGTAAAGAGCTCTAAAAACTGCTTTTTTTATTGTCAGCAACAAAGTTGCCTGAATTACAGATACACAGTCAGTTGTGGACATTGGACCTGCCTCGGTAGTGATACACTATACACACAGTTCCGCCTTCTCTTTTGCTAATGCTATCAGTCAAACTACAGCAAGCTAGCTACATAGGAGCTGAAATCAATTTCATACTATGAACATGAGGAAATACAAGAAGATGCTCTGTTAAAGCTACTAAGTAGTATTTTATCTACAATCAAAACCTATTAAGAAAACAATAGTGGGTACAAAGGAGCAAGCCAGTGTTCTTAAAAATACATATATTTTTCATCTTAACTGAAGTTTTGTTTATAAAGGGACAGTTGGCTTATGGTTTTGTACATAAATGGGTGCGAAGCAAAGCTCTACCCACAGAATTTAATACAGAAAGAAATCCTGCAGGTAAAAGTCTTTCTAATGTGGTTATCAATGCTCTGTTGGTTGTTTTTCTATTATTGATTATCTTTTTTACATTACCAAGTGATGTTGAGTTCTAAAGATCTGAACTGAAGGAGACACATATAACCCTGAGTGGTGGATTTCTTTGATCCAGTTTTCCTAACAAGCAGAAGCACTCTGACTCCTCAACCGCAGCCATGTCTTCTGCCTTGGGAAGCAACCTGTCTGAATTGGATCGTCTTCTTCTTGAGCTCAATGCTGTGCAGCAAAACGCCCCATCTTATTCAACTACAGGTAAAAACATCAAGTATGAGTTTAGGGACACTAATGGCCCTTCTGAAGCTACTTAATCTCTTGGTTCGTGCTACATTTGTATCTGAATGTTCCTAATGACTCTCTACATGTACTATATGTACAAAACTTTATCTTAAACATTCCAATCTACAGAGGATGCGGCTCCTCCATTGCCACCTTGCAGTGTTGCCCACTACATCCAAGAAAATGGAGCTCACCCTGGCATTACATTAATGCCAACACCACAAGAAAAACCTCAGAGGAATGGAACTAAGGGAACAGATGAGGGGCGCCCCACAGTGGAAAGTCTTCTGAATGACTTGGAGAGTTCTGTGCCTCCAACAACGTAAGAATTTTACCAGACTGTAAAATTGTAAATTTGCAGCTTTTTTTTACCAAATTGTTTGCATTAACAGGCCCAGCCCTTGTGGTATGACGAGCAAATTGACCAGTGGGCTTGGGGACATGTCTTCTGAGCCTCAAGGCAGGATATCAGCAACCTCTGCTACACGGGAACTCGATGAGCTCATGGCCTGTCTGTCAGATTTTAAGGTGCAGAGCAATGTGAGTGTGTGTTTTGGCATGAAACTTGGAATGGATTCACAGTGCGGGCTGAAGAGATGATGTGTAGGAACGTTGTAGACTGGCCAATCTATTTTCAGGAGATACATGATGATAGTCTGTTCTGCTTTTCCAAAAATATCCAATTTGTCAAGACCAATACTTCTAATAGTGTCAACAGTGTTTTTGGATTTATGGTTGGGAAAGTTCTACCTCTACTGACTTAGTTTTGCTTTGAAGAGACCACTAGCTTCAAACTCCATCTTTTTTCAATTTCATTTCCCTTATAAACTCTCATAACGTTTTTCTTAATCATCACTCATTCTCTACCCTCCTTAATCTGTAAATCTCTTTTCTCTCTCCCTTTTCTTTCCCTGTCCTCTATCCAGCCGAGTTCTTTGGGCTCCTTGAACTCTGAGCCAATATTTGAACAAACTACAACCATTGCTGAAATCCACCTTCCTCCTACAAATGCCATAACCAATTCCCTACCCCATGTTCTTGCAGTGGAACCAAGACTAAACTCCCTAGATCTATCTCCTTCTTTTAACTATGATTTGCTCATTGTAGAGGATTCTGGTGAACCGGGGGCTCCGCAATTCAGGAGTGCCCTTAAGACTTCCCCACAGCTGTCTTCACATGGCATATCTAGTCCTAGTTTTTCTCCAATGCCTGACATTGGTTTGGATTCTGCCATCGATATTTCTGCTTCCCTCCTCTGCTCTGAAGTGGATAGTCTAGTAGCACTCTCTCAGACTATAACCACAAATACCTCACCTTTCAGAGAGGAAAGTCCTTCTGCCACGTCTGTTAGCTCAGAAGTGCAGTCTTATTCCTCTGTCAACAAGTTCCCTGGTACAGCAAGCCCACCAATGGTCAACAGAGTTAGTCCATTGATGAAACCTGCATACATTGATAGCAACCTAAAACCTTTGAGCCCAGTACCATCAATTCCAAGATCTCCAATTTCCATGATCTCTGAATCCCCCTCTCTTCCCAAACCAATCTCGCCCCCTCTAATACTACCCTCTTCCACGTCTCAAATGGTTCCCAAGTCTCCAAGCCCTAGGCCAACATTTGAACAGCCCGAGCCAGATGTTTCTCTCCAGCCCCTTAATCATCACATTTGTGAACCCCCCAACTATGATCCCTCTCTCGATGATGCCTTGGACAAGCTTCTTGCCATGAGTTTCAGCAGATCTGAGAATGAGGGTCAAATCACAACCTCAACAGCTTCCCAGCTCGGCTCAGAGGCAGCTCCGGAGATCTACGAGGAGAATATAGTGGCTACAGATCGCAGCGAGAGTCATCCTGATACTCACACAGAGAGTGAAATGGGAGATGGTCTTTTGGAAGATCAGTCCGATTGCAGAAGTGATCTCGACTGGGCTGACATGGAGCTGAAGATGGCTTACGAAGGACCTGATGGTTCAATGACTCCAATGACTGAGGCCAGTTGGATGGACGACTCTCTCACTCCGTCTTCTTGCCCTGGGACCCCAGATGCACAGATGGATATGGCTATGGTCCAAATGGCAGGCACAATGGACCGGATCTCAGCCTCTGGACATGTATGGGAAAGACTGCAGAGTTTGTTGCATGGGAATACTTTGGCGTTCTTTCAGGCAAAGCTTGTGATGGTTTAATTTCAAGCATCTAAACTGGCATGACCAGTTTTGCTCATGCATGGCCACTTTCCAGGAGAGCTTTGCTCTAAAGTTTTACCAATCTAACCGGCAACTCTACTTGAGTTTGATGAAGCTATTGGAAAGAATGTGAGGAAAGATGGTCTTTCAAATGCATGATTAGAACCATCCACACTGAATTGAGTTTTAACCCTAACTTTTCTAACCCTGTGTCATGAGTTACTGGTGCATACCTTTCACTCTAATAATTGTACATTTGTGAAAGTGATAACCAGCCATTGTGTAGATAACAAGAGCTAATCTCCTGGACTGCGTCTGAAATCATTCATTGATTTCTGCTTGTTTTGAGTGAAGGATTGTTGACGACTCTAAGAAGACGCTAGTCATGCTGAATCTCAAAGACTTTGTGCTGCCATCCCAGATCAAATCGGTGATTAGGCGAACCAAGGAGATTCAAAATGTCCACCCCATGTATCGTGATGGCCTGATCCGTAGGAAGATGGGCCCCTTGATTTTCCACAAGAGCAACTCCCAGGATCGACTCATTGAAGAGCTGCAAGGCAAGTTGGGTATTGCCCGTAAAGATCGCCCAAAGAAACAGCAGCCAGATGATTGGCTCACCGAAGGCGTCATTGTAATGTCCAACCCCAAGCGCTCACGGGAAGAGAACAACAGGGAAGTGGATAAGGTAGATGGAAGGATTTCCGGATTCAGCAAGTTCTGTTCCATTTGAAAGTTTCCTGTTATCATCTCTGCTTGCTTCTCCTTTTTTTCCTTTTCCATCTCTCTTTTCTTCATCCTTTCTCTATCCTATTGGTGTTTTCTAGATAATCATACCTCCTGAGTCTCCTCTTCCTCAAAGAAAGGTCATCCTACCTCCCCAGTCTCCTCCTGTTCCCCGCCACCTTCCTCCAGTTGAGGAACCAAAGTCTCCCCCTCCGACAATAAAATACACTCCAACTCCAGTGCTCCCACCCCCACCCCCTGCCCCTTCCCCCCCTCCTAGAGAGCCCACACCTCCCCCCCAACCTATTCCTCCTCTAGTTCCACCAAAAGCCCCAACCCCTGAACCTGTGGTATTACCAGCTCGTTCCCCAAAGCCCAAACATGCACCCTCACCCACTCCAACCCCTCCTCCTGCCCCATCAACCCCACCCAAAATGCTGATGTCAGTGGGATGCCAGACGGAGTACGACCCAGTCTTCCCACCACTACAGGTGCAGATGTGATACCATTAGTTGAGCTTCTGTCTTATGATTATGAAGTGTCGTTATGTGACTAATCTACGCAAAGCTTATTTTGCCAATGTAGCCCTACAATTAAACATATTGTATTGATCTGTGGTGTTTATAACGCTGTGAGGAATGTCATCTGTACAAAATTTAGGAGTTTGTTTTCCCTGAATTATTTTTAATCAACGGTTAATTTAAAGAAGCTTTACAAAGCTTTTGCTTTTGTCATTGTGTGTTTCTGTATGGCCTGGATGCGGATGTGGCTAAAAATAGGTGTAAATGTTTTTCTTCTTGTAGATCATGGCTCAGGGCAAGGGTCAACATGGACAAGTTAACAAGCTGGACAACATGCTGGGCAGTCTCCAGTCTGACCTCCACAAGCTGGGAGTGCAGACAGTTGCTAAGGGGGTGTGTGGAGCCTGCTCCAAACCCATTGTTGGCCAGGTGAGGGAGTCCAAGAGCACCAGAGGAACAGAGCAAATCATACATTATTCAAACCTGTAATTTACGGCATAGCTAGACCTCAACTATGAGAGACAAAATTAAAAAAAAAAAACATAAATCACTTTGTTGGAATTTTAACCATTTGAAATCAGATTTGAGGTTTTTACAATTTGCCCTAATCAATTTTCTGTTAAACGGTTTTAGAAAATTGTGTCTTTTTTTTTTTACTGCAAAAATTGAGAACAAAAATACATTTTTTGCGGCAGAATAAAAATGAATAAATCCCCCCAAAAAAGCAAGCAAGACAAAAAAGTCAAAACAAGACAAGGTCAAAACAATGTGAAAAAGGCAAACCTCTCATAAACCGTTTATGCTGTTCCAAACACTTATTGTTCCGTTGAACACAAACCGTATCACAGGTCTTGTACTTACAAGGGCTATCCCTTCTTTTCACCAATAGATGGCGTAAAACTGAGAGACTATCACACATTTTCAAACATTTTAATTAGAATTACCTTCGAAATGTATCATGATTCTTGTAATCTTTGCAATTGTACAATAGCTGGATCATGTCATGCATTCTTAATTCAAAACAGGCGGTGCATGCAGAGACTAAGGTTAAATAGTTTATATGCAAATTATGGTGGCAAATCTGAATTTGTTCAATACCAAAATTTGTCCATGAAGCGTTTTCTGTAAGTCGTCACAAGGTTTTCACACTCTGTTATGAGTGTTCTGGTATTTTGGACCATTCCTCCTGCAGATCTCCTGTTTTTGGGTTCTGTCGCTGGACAAAACAGACATTGGACATGGCTTTGAGTCCAGTGCCTTAAAATGCTTGCACAAATGGCGCTTTTCTAGCCCCAATGTATTTAGTTCCACTTCAGCCTTAAGAAAGTGAGAAAGAGCAGCTCTCCCAGTTTCACCTCTGCTGAAACTCTGTGTATCTGGATAAAAGAGTTGGACGCATCTAAACAAAGCTCTGGTTTGCTCCTCTGCAGGTGGTGACTGCCATGGGCCGCACGTGGCATCCGGAGCATTTTGTGTGCACTCATTGCCAGGAAGAGATCGGTTCCAGAAACTTCTTTGAGAGGGAAGGACAGCCGTACTGCGAGAGAGATTACCACCATCTCTTCTCTCCGCGTTGCTACTACTGCAACGGCCCCATACTCGATGTAAACAAAAGCACTTTATTCTATTAACGTTCCCTGAAAAACGATTCGCCATTGTGAGTTCTGTTCATTTTCCCGCCTGACAGAAAGTGGTAACGGCTCTAGACAGAACGTGGCATCCCGAACACTTCTTTTGTGCCCAGTGCGGGGCGTTTTTCGGACCTGAAGGTAGAATTTCCAGCATTACGGGAAATGCTTCATGAGAGAATGCTTTTAATAGCTTTTTAATACAATATTCAAAGGTTCATGAACGTCCATAACTTATATTTGTGCTTATATTTATTTAAACATTTGTTTTTAGGATTTCATGAAAAGGATGGGAAGGCATATTGTCGTAAAGACTATTTCGACCTCTTCGCTCCTAAATGTGGCGGCTGTGCCCGTGCCATCCTGGAGAACTACATCTCCGCTCTGAGCTCTCTGTGGCATCCAGAGTGCTTCGTCTGCAGGGTGAGTCGTTCACTGGTGGATGTAAAACCAGGTCCTCTGTGAAACTCTGCATGAACATTTATTACTGAAGAGTAAACACAAGGTTTGTGGATGGTGCACATCGTTAAAAACTAAATTACTGGTCCTTTTTGCACTTGTTTATGCAAATATTGCTCCTTTTCATATATTTCCCAAGTGGTGTTTAAAAGAAGGATGGTTTTATAAACACATCTTAAATAAATAGTTTATTCAGGAACATTGTAGTGTGTGTGATGCAAAGAGAAACAAATGTATAATCAAGAAAAAAAACCTTGTCAAAAATGTCTTTGAGTGGGTTCTGACACCAGTGGTTTAACCAGCATATTCTGGAACCAATTAAAAAAAAAAAAAGTTTCATTTAAAAAGAAAAAACATTAAATTGATGCCTTGGATTTATAGCATTTTTTTAAAGTATTTGTTTATTTTAAACATTATTAACTTAAAGATGCCATATTATGCCATTTTAAAGCATTTATAACAAATATTCGAGCCCTCTATAAATGTCACCTCCCACAGTCATGCTTTGGTCACGCCCCCTGCTGACGAACTGTCAGAATTGAACAAAAACATTAACGCAGAGCAGCACTTTAAATTCATCATTGGTAAGAACAACCTTTGGCTCTTGGCATCTGAAAACACACTTAATCTGATTGGTCAGTGGGCGGGGCTAGAATAATGGGTGGTGCTATGACCCGTGAGCTGTTTTTAGCTCACAAAAAAGAATAGGATTCTTCAAACATGCAGGAATAGCTTGAGGCATGTTTTTGTCGAGGAAACAACAATAGAACAACTCTCCCTAGTAGAAAATAAATGAAAGCGGGTCTGAACTTCTCTGTTAAACATCACCTGGGAAACAAAAATACATATGTCGTTTCAGAGGGGGCCAATACTTTTGCACTCAACTGTATTTCAATCAAGCATGTCAATGAATAATAAATGGCCATTGAATGATCGAGCGGAGGTCCTCAGATTGAAGATGTACATCGAATGTGTTTCACCAGGAGTGCTTCACGCCCTTCATCAACGGCAGCTTCTTCGAGCACGATGGCCAGCCGTACTGTGAGGTTCACTACCACGCACGCCGGGGCTCGCTCTGTTCCGGCTGCCAGAAGCCAATCACAGGGCGCTGCATCACCGCGATGGGCAGGAAGTTCCACCCCGAGCACTTCGTCTGCGCATTCTGCCTCAAGCAGCTCAACAAGGGCACGTTCAACGAGCAGAACGACAAGCCCTACTGCCAGGGCTGCTTCATCAAGCTCTTCAGCTAGACTCGCGGCGTGGTGTGTGGTTGGGAGACAGCGTGCGGATGATGTGTGTGAGAGTGTGAGAGTTGTCTGGCTGTTTGTTTTCTGAGTTTGGTCGGCATTGTTAGATAGCTGGGGGGCGTGGCTTGGAGGCGGAGTCTAGGTGGGGAAATCCAAACAAATTGTTGAGAAAATCTACGTTACGTGTACCGGTTTTACCAACTACTTTAACAGAATCTCTTTTCACATTTAACGTGTCAAATTGTCCGAACTACGGAAAATCTAAAGCTCAATTATTTTTAAAGCGTTTCCAGTTTTGCCGACTGAATTCTTTGTGTGTCTAAGCGTTTGAGGCTGAATTGTGTTGAATTGTGGGATGTTGGCGCGTGTGCTTGTATTCTTCAGGTCAGACTCCGGATCTTCCTCGGGCCAGGTTTAACCGAATGTTGCCATAGCTGTGCGTGCTCTCGAGAGCCTGGCTGTTTTTGGAGCACGGTAGAAGAATGTTCTGGTCATGTTTAGAGCAGGAAGTGTGTGAATGTGTGTGTGTTCTGCTCACTGGCTGAGCTGGTGTGTGTGAAGAGTAGGGAGGGGTTCAGAGGGGATGATGGGAAGTGTATGCAGCGGGATGGAAGAGCCTGCAAAACATGCAAATGAAGTGGAAATAGAGCCATTATAAAGACAGTTTACCAAAAGAAAAAAACATCTCGCCCTCTGCTGGTCAAACCTGTAATTGAAAAAAGGTAAAAAGACAGGTTTGTAACAAGAAAGTGGTATAATTGTCATATTTAGGTGAACTAGCCATTTAATAACACCAGGAACTAATATCTAGGTCAAATATCAACCCCAAATAAACTGAAAGAATACTTAAGAATTTGAAAATTACGTTGAAGTTGCAATTCAGTATCCGACATCTACATTCTCTGTGATTGATCGCTAGCTGTGTGTATTTGAGTGGTGTTCAACTTGCTGTACTCCGCTTTGGAACCACACCGGACCATGCACCAATCGTAACAGCTGTTTGGAATGAAGTAGGAAAGATATTGTTTAATTTTGATTTCAAATATAATGTGTATGTTTCAAAAAGGTTATAAGTTTTTAGATTTTTGATTTTAAACGAACAGTACAAGAGTTATATGACATAATTTGCCTGGTAATTCATATTAAAAAGTAAGACAATGCGCAATCGTCTTTTAGTTTCATTTTACAGACCGAAAATCTGTGCCATCAGTGCCATCTAGTGGTGAAAAAAAGATATTTCAAAAGTTGTTCAAAGTTCTGGCAAAATCAAAAAGCACAGTGGATCAAAAAGGGCTCTTGGAGCAGTGTTTTAATACAATTTTCACATTGTTTTGACCTTTTTGGGGGATTTTATGAATTCTTATTTTATCTCAACACTTGATTTTTGTTATAAAACACAGAAACTGTTCATTCTTAATTTTTGCAGTGAAAAAATTGCAAATAAATACTTGACATTGTACTCGTAAACTGAAAAGTATAAAAACAAAACAGAAAAACACTCAAAAAGACCAGAAAACAGCTGGTGACATTGGCACACATACCCTTGTATGCAGAGAAATTATTCTTCAAAAATCATTTAACATTTTTAAATTATGTTGTAAATTAATTGTAAAAGCTTTTTACTACAATCTTTCGCTTAGGGATAAATATTTGGGGTGATATTTGACCTGAACAAGCTCTTGGGAGATTTTTCACCATCGAATTTCAAAGAACTGAAATTTCAGTGCCTTGTTTTTGACAAATTGATCTAGTTTTAAATGACAAACTATACCAAATATGTAGCTTAGCATGATCTTTTCAGAACTGTATCGTGGTTCTGCTTTGGAGAATGAAGTTTATTCCTCGTGAAATGACTTTAAATGAGGAGTTTAATCTTAAAAGAATGTAAGTGACTGTTAATCTATCATTAATGCCTCAGAGTGTATTTTATTAAAGGAGTATATACAGCCTATCTTTCACTGATGATGAAATTACATCATTTCAGCATATTAAGTCAAAACCTATTTTACACTATTTCTTTCTTTTAAATCTTATTTATCCTGTTTATTTTTACTCGGACAGACACATTAATGTTACTGAATAATGTAAAATCCTAAAGGGCAGTATTATTTAAGGCAATCACTCATTATTTTGATAATTATAGACCGTTTGAGCTGCTGGATTATTAAAGTAAATCATTTTCTCTGAATATTTCAGTTTGCATGGAAGTCTTAAGTGCCTTTCAGTTGTTAAATGAAGGATAAGGTAAAAAAAGAGCAAAGTAATGATGGTGTGAATGTGAAATGAAGGTAAAGAATATGAAATAACCTGGTCGACTGGAGCTTTGAAACTGAAACATTGGACATTGAAACTGAAACACCCGAGTTTAGATATTGGGTTGACGGCCTTTGTTTTCTGCCAACATATTGTTCGAGCATCAGCTACCAAACTTAGCAAAGACAGAAACTGGTCTATCTTGAGTTGCTATGTCTTTAAGAAATTCAGTGAAATCACTGAGAATGCTGGGAAATTTTACATTGTTTTAACATGGGGTCAAACTTTGGAAAGCTGTACCTCAAACTGAGAACCTCATAGAAACTTCAAACAGACTATAATTGTGGAGGTTAGCAGCATGGGCAAGATCTTACCAAGTAATTAACCCCCAGGCTCTGAATAGAGTTGACCATTGACTTATAATGGCCATTAAAAATGAATAGAAAAAGAACCAAAATATCTTCTGCACCCTAGCAACCAAATTGTTTACCCTAGCGACTCAGCTTTGGTTAATGATCGAGACATGAGGTTTGGTTTGTATAACTTATTATGACAAAGGGAACATTATATTATGTCACTGACCACTCCATAGCAACTTGACTGTTAATCCTAGCAACCAATTGGGCATCTCAGCTGCTTATTAAAATCACAGAGATATGGGGTTGGTTTATATTTTTCAAATTGGGATAGGGAACTTTGTACGGTGTCACCAGTTTCAATGTTTGTACACAAAAACAACTGTGCTCCATCTGTGCTGAGTCAACCCACCGATGTTTCAGCTTCATTGTCCACTCATCCAAAACTTAGCAAAAACATCAGATTATGATTTTACCTTTTTTATATAAATTTTGAGATTCTTTTCTTTTGATTTTTGATGAATATTTTAAGTGACCCGGGGAGACCTGTCTCATCTGTGTACTACTTTGAAAGTAGAGGATTGTGGATTGTATGATGAATGTTTTTTGATTATTTTCATTTTAATTCATGAGGCAGAGTGCTTGTATTTGAATTTGAATTAACCCTTTTAATTACAAGTACTTATCTGCCGAGACCTTTTTCAGCTTTGTGCCAATACACAGTGAAAATATTGCGATCATGTGATATTAGAAACTGTTGAAAACACACGGTTCAATATTTTCCAGAAGTGTTTGTCATGTGATTTGATTCATGGAAGGAAATTGCTTTACACGGATGCACTGGACAATAAAACTGAAATCATTAAAGGTTTTTCTGCTGCAGTATCACACAGACTTCTTGAAGACACCATGACTCATTTCCACAAGGATTATATATTACCAGAAAATGCCAGAAAATATTTAATTATAGCCAAAATCCAGGTGTTTCAATTTTATCATTCAATCTGAATATGAATATTCACACAATGTGAACACAGCTATGCATTTGTTCATTTCTGTTCTTCTATAACATTTTGTTTTGTGAGTAAACCATGCGGTTATATACAAATAAATGTGTTTTAATGAGTTCCTTCCGTTTGTTCATCAGTTTGTTATCTGATTTAAATATTTTCCGTCTAGGATGCTGCAAACAAAGCATGCTTTTATAAATAGAAAATTTACAAAATGCTAAGAGAATGAACCAAAGTAAAAAATATATATTGGCTGATTTGCCTTCAAACCAGCATCAATTTATATAGGTACAAGTGTATGCTCAATCAATAATACTTAACAGCTTCAATGTCATGCATAGGCTTAAACCCAGTCATGAACCGAAACAGAAACAGCGGTGTACGTGGATAAAACTGGATGAGGAACAGCCAAACTCAATCACCAAGATGAGGTTGGTAAAGAAAGAGAAAGTCATTTGTTATGGGAAGCCGAGCACAAAAGGTAGTGTTTCTGCCACAAAAACTGTCTCTGAAAAGCAGACCATGGTTTCAAGATTCTTTTCAAGAAGCACAAATAAATGGGCAAAGTTGAGGATTGTAGATGCAGTGGCCAGACAAGCTAAATAAAAACAGCTACAAGTTTCTTTCAAATTCTTCAATTTGTGCTAGTTTCTTTCAAATTTTATTACGACACAGCTTGGCCTCAAGCAAAGCGAGGGCTGGAGAAGGCCTGTATGAGGTTAAATTGTGTGTACTTCATCTGTTTTGCTTTACTTTTTCGTTAAATGCTAATAATTCTATAATAAAATAATGTTAGTCATGATTAGCGCCCTCCAGAGGCGCTGCTGAGATCACACGACTCGCCCGGGATTAGCCCAGGTCCAGCGCAGTGATGATTCCGGAAGTGACGACTTAAAGTCTTTCCAGATCGAGGCCGGCAAGATGGCGGCGGACACGCAGGTTGGTGTGAGTCTATCCACGACTGCGTTAACGTTTAAAGTTTTACTTTTATTTTTGTTTTTGCTATTGTCCAGTGAGGTTTTTTTATTGTACTTTATAGCGGTGGTGGAGTGCGCGACTTTAAGGCACGACTGAAGGCACAGCGTGTGTGCTAGAGGAGCAATATGTCAATAATCTGTATGAAAATGATTTACAGAACATTGTTTATAACACTGTTTTGTTGCACATTTGAAATTACACAATAAATGCAGATATATGATGTCTACTGTCTTCTCAAACATGTTTATTTGGGTCATGCCCTTACTAAAGGGTTTGGGATTCATAAAAGCACATTGCTTTATTGTTTTGTTCATTTTCACATCAAGTTAATGCTCACAACGTAACGAATAAAAAAAGATGCGTATAATAAATGCTCCATTAAAATAAAGGGAATAATCACACCCAGCACTCACCCAATATCACAACTTTACTTAAGAATTTGGCTTGGGTAAATAGTAAAATTTAGCAAGTGTATGTTTTCTGTGAATATATATTTAAATAACACTTTATTTGTTTGGCTATCAAATATATAAGAGTTTAAGGAGAAAACACATAAGTTTGACCAAGATCAGAAGATATTTTTTCTCTCATTCCAAATCTTCGTGAAAGGTTGGTCCATAGCTAACTATTTCACTCTCCTTTAAAACATTTAGATTCTTTTGAGCCAATTGAATCCCATTTTTTTAAATAAAGTGTTGTCACTTTATCCAGCGAAAACACTATTTTCATGTGTCTTGGTGGACAAAAGCTCTTTAAAAAAACCAATGAGTTTACCTTTGAGAGTTTTCTGCAGTGGCTAATGTCCTGAATACATCTTTGCAGGGGCAGGTTTCGGACACGCTCAAGAGATTTGCGGTGAAAGTTACATCATCAAGCGTTAAAGAGCGAAAAGAAATCCTCGGCGAGCTCAAGGAGTGTGTGAAAGGAAAGGGTGAGTTCACCTAGATCGGTTTTAATGACACTAAATAGATTAGAAGTGAACAAATCTGAAATGTGTTTGTTCTTGTTGCTTTTTGTCTCTGAAGAGCTTCCTGAGCCGGCCATCAAAGGCCTCTGCAGACTCTTCTATCTCACTCTGCACAGATACAGGTGAGCCTAGAGTCACTTGTTGGTAAATCAGTCTGCTGGTGCGCTGAGGGATTGAGCCAGAACGTATTTCATCCTTGCATTTTTTTTTTCCAACAGGGACGCTGGTTCCCGTCGAGCTTTGCTCTCGGTCCTGGAGGAGCTGCTTCAGTCTCAGCCGGATGTTGTGGTCAGTAATCTTCCTCCGGGGCTCCTCAGCTGTGGAGTGGTCAGCAGAGAAGCTGCACCGGGGTGAGTGGCCGGATGTGGCACAGTTCTCTTTCAGGGTTGTTGCTTTTGAGAAAATAATTGAGATGATGATCTGTTCTCAGGAAAAGCACGGGGTCTGGAGCATGCTGCGCTCTGCCCTGGACCTGTCTGATCGTCCGCCAGGTGTTTCCCTCCGCTGATAAGAGAGAGGGAGCAAACTGGAAAAAACTGGTCAGTTCTATAATTAATATAAATATGATTAACATCATTGATCCAAACTGATTTATAGATGAGGTCAATAGGCCAAACCAACAAATTAACAAGATTTAATGAAATGCACACTTTTTTTTAGCAATACAAATATACTATAACAAAACCAAAGAGAGATAGTCTTTATTTTTAAGAATACTTTCAGTTTTTTTTATATCACAACAATAGAGGTTTTTGTTTAATGGAAATGATGAAGTTCCATTGATAACAATTTCTAAAACAATAATAATTTAAATGGTAATGTTAACTAGAGGGCTAAAGTTTGTGCACAAATGTTGATGTTAGACCAAAGGTTTGCCTTAAAAGTTTTATAAGCAAAATGAAACTGTTGCCAAGGTAGAGTTTTTGGTTGTTATGGAACACTACGACATACAAAGTTGTCCATGTCAATATGAGTAATATTATCCAACCCCCATGTCTTTAGGATTTCCCTAAACTAAGAGTTGAGATGCCACATTGGTGGCTATGGTAAACAGTCAGGTATAGAGAGGCCCTCCCATTGTCATTGTAATTTATATGAACCAAACCCTGTGTCTCTATCATTTACCAAACCTTTGTTGCTAGGGTAAACATTTTGGTTGCTAGGGATTTTTTTTGTAATTTGTAACTATGATTAACATAAGCGAACCCCTGATTCTGTATGATGTTTCAGGTTGAGGTGCAGAGTTTGCTGGTTGCGGAGGCAGTGGGCGGAGCCTCTGTGAACGCGCTCAAGTCAATCACCAAGCACTTCAGCAAGCTCTGGAAGGAGGTGAAGCTCATGCCGTGCTGTCTGAGGATGCACTTCAGAATGTGTCTTGTGAAATCTTGTTTCGATTTTATATCTTTAAAAGCACAGCTCTGCATTCACTACCAGCCAAAAGGAATATGTGCTCCACACTCACCGGCCACTTTATTAGGTACACCAGCTGCTTGTTAACACAAAATCACACCGCAGCAAATCAATGCATTTAGGCAGACATGGTGAAGATGATCTGCTGCAATTCAACCGAGTATCAGAAGGGGGATGAAAGGTGATTTAAGTGACTGGTGGTTGGTGCCAGCTGGTGGCTGGTCTGAGTTTTTCAGAAACTGCTGTTCTACTGGGATAACAGTAACTCAACAAACCACTTGTTACAATCAAGGTCTGCAGAGGAGCATCTCAAACCTGTTGCCTGGTCTGATGAGTCTCGGTTTCTGCTGCAACATTTGGATCATTGGGTCAGTTCTGAAGGCATAGGGGTCCAAATCAGTTCTAGCTAGGTGTACCTAATAAAGTGGCCAGTTAGTGTAGCTCTCTGTGAAAAACTGGAGATTGCAGCCCGTGTAATTTTTCATTCAAACATCACCGCTGCAAGCTGTATGTCGAATAGAAAGCAGTAAATGAACTCTTTTGTGCGTGAAGTTATATTCAGAGTCAACCGTGCATGTTCATTTATAACCTTTTATTCATTTTTGGGGAGTTCAAAAAGGCTAGAGAAAATCACTTGCATCATTTATTTTCGTCCTCTACCACTAACCAATCAGATTAACTGCCCATTTCCATGTAGAGCAAACACACAGTCTGATGTGTCAGATATATAAACGACTGCTGCATCACATATAGCTACTTAAAAAAATCCTCTCGATCGTGTTAATACTGCTTTAAAAGAGACGGTCTGCACAGATGCTTCAATGGGTTTTGATCCGCGAGCAGGGAGCAACGTTTACATCCCGGCGGCTGATAACGATGTGCTACAAATGTTGGAAAATCGACAGATTTCATTGGTCGGCCTCTACTCTAAAGGCAGTGCTGATGTGTCTCTCTATGTCAAAGCAGAACCCGGGTCTGGTGGACCAGTACATGAGCACGCTGCTGACCCTGGATCAGAGCTGTGTGTTCATTCCACTGCTGGGGCTCTGTGTGGATTTCTGCTCGGCTCAGAAAGATCTCGACACCATCAACAAACACAAGGTTAGAGACTTCTTCTTGAATCAACCAGAATGCCTTCAATGACTCTGTTTGTTCCTGCGATATTTCATTTTATCAGAAAAACAAATGCTTTAATTGGAAAAAGGTTAATAGTGTTTTGTAAAAAAAAAACTGTTGCGTTCCAGGCGGCTCTCCTGGATCTCTACATGAAGACGGTTCTCATGAGCAAGAGCAGACCTCATCAGCACATCCTGGTGAGAACCGAGGTGCTCCGGCGCATCAATACAGCGGCAAGATCATTAAACCACAGGCTCCATGTGTGTTTCAGGAAAAGAGCAGCTCTCTTCTCCGTCACGTCACTCATGCCGAGTTCAAAGAGCAACTGCTGCCCACGTTACAGAAGTCTCTCCTGCGCAGCCCAGAAAACTCCATGCAGAGTGAGTGTCACTTCATTCACTTACAACTCGGTGTAAAATTAACTCTGCTCAGAGTGCATCTATTGATAGATAAAAAGATAAAAAAAAGCAAGGAGTTATAATCTGGGAACAGAATGGTTTTTACAAGGATTCTTTTTCAAATTGTTTTTCATCGTTGTTTGAAATGTTTCTTGTGATTTTAAAAAAAGTCTTAAATGTTAAAATATAAAACTCTTCAGAGTAAAGAATTATTAAACTTGAACCTTTTTAAAATGGTCAAAACCTGTTATGAATCTTAATGTTCAAATTAATTTTTATTATTCATTCATAATGAATAAGTTATTTATTATACTGTTATTATATAACGATCTATACTTTAGATTGTTGTAGCAGAATTCATTGTCGATGTAACGTAATAACAAACAAAAAATGAACAACGCAATTTATATATATCTATATATATATAAATTATATATCAATACATCCTCGCTAATTTTTATTTATGAAAAATTAAAAGATACTTTGAGAAATGTCGTCATAGTTACAGCAGATCAAACCAGAGCAGAGCCAATCACTTTAATAGTGTTTAAAAGTGTTTTAAAAAATCTGCAGCATCTACGACCAATGACGTACAGTCACCAGTTTAATTGGTTTTAATTATTAATGCAAATTTATTGTTAATCTATTCCTCAAGAGAGGCTGTTCAATCATTTTGTGGATAAGCTTAAGTTCAACAATGCTTTAATGACTTACAACAATGATTTAGTTTAATGTACAGTGGTATTTTTGTCCGCCCATCCTTCTGTGGTAGGCCTGAACACCATTAAAAGTGATTATTTTAGACAAAATTGTGAACAAGAATTGTTGATCGTACATTGCTATTATGGATGCCCTTGAAAAGTTGGATTTTTACGGATGCCAACATTGGAAGAAAACGGTGAAAACGTAAACGTTCCATTGAATTTGAAAGACGCTGCAGGAAACGGTGACTGCGATCAAACCGAAAGGAAGTGCATCACGTGACTCGGTGCAGAAAACACATTTAGCAACTCCGTAGACGACCACTACCTTTGAAATGTAGAGCTACATCAGACTCCTCAGTAATCACCCAGAAGTGGGTAGATGATGTCATCACAGAGTGTTTTTCTATGATTCCGAAGACGTGTTGGTCATCTTTTTGCTGCTGATCATTTCTGGTTGTGTTTCCTGCAGCAATCTCCTCAATGCTGGCTTCTCTCACTCTGGATCTGAGTCAGTATGCCCTGGACGTCGGGAAGGGAATCTCCAGTGAGTGTGTTCTTCATCCTCATCATGAGATGGTTGCCTGTGGTAGAGGACTGTGTGATAATCACTTTTTTTTTTTTTTTCGTTTTCGAAAAACAGCACAGCTTCTGTGTCGGTACCGTGTTAAACGTTGGTATCCGTTTCAGGTCAGCTGAAGGCCAACAATCCAGAACTGATGGAGCAGGCGGTCTTGGCTCTGCAGAACCTGGCGCATCAGTGCAGCGATGCTAGTGCTGTCCACGGGCTTGTGAAGCAGCTCTTCGCTATCCTCGCAGGTAAGAGAGAGCCAGTGGACGATGCTATAGTTCTTTGTGAATAGTTTTCAATGATTTAAAAATCTAAGGAATATTTCACTTACTGAACCGTACCTAAGAATAATAAACAATGCGGTTGAAGGTGCTGGTGGTAAAAATATACACGGTAAAACACTACCAGTACACATTAATCTTGTGTTACCTTAGTAACACACATTGCTTTCACTTATTTCTGCCATGATTTTAATCTGTATTACGTGTTGAGCAGCTGATAGCCCACTTTGTTTTCCCCCACAGGCTCAGAGGGGAAGCTAACAGTTGTTGCTCAGAAGATGAGCGTTCTCTCAGGTAAAAATCTCTCGTTTGACTCTCTGGACCCTGATTCCTGTATGAATCTTCAGTCCAAACCAGAAATCAGAAAAATGACTGTTTGAAATGCTTCGAGCCACATATAAATTTTCACCGGATTTTACTTCGAGTACGTTTTGACCCTCGAAAATGTGCAGAAAGCCACAATTCTTTGAGCAATTACAAAGGGCTCTACGCAGCTTCGGTGCTCGAGGCCTAATTATTAACCATATCTGTGTTTATTTACATGGTCAACAGAGTGTGAGCTCAGGGCATGGAATTTGGGGTTCCAGTTTACCTTTGTTAGACGTTTTGGTGGAATATTCCATATCTGTCCAGTAAACTCAGACTTGTTCCTAAATGATTCAGTGATTTGTTTGAACAAATCTTATGATTCCTCCCCTAAAGGCATCAGAAGCTGCAGTCATCACAGCGTCTCTGGATCATCTTCTCAGTCGCTGAGCTCCAGCGTCGCACTGATGTTTATTCCATATCTGCAACAGGAAGGTCAGACACTGATTTATAAATGATTCATTGCTGTGAGCGTGTCGGATAATAAGAGCATTTTAATGATTTCTGGAGATTGTGATGCAATTAAACATTTCAAAGTGCACAGAAACAAGCACAAGTACTCATCTTACACTAGTTTACTTTGGGCTTTTGTGCCTGCAGTCCATGAGGGGACTCTGGTCCATGCGGTGTCGGTTCTGTCTCAGTGGACAGCACGGCTGACGGTGGACGTTCCCTCAGAGCTGAGAGACTGGTTTAAAAAAGCCTTCACCCTGAAGACCTCCACGTCTGCGGTGCGCCACGCGTATCTCCAGGCGATGATCGGGGCTTTTAGAGGTCAGTCTGGATTCTATGGAACTGACGCACTCAGCGTTGTTTGAATTTTAGAGGGGATGTTCAAGGAATGTCGGGCCGTTGGCTGTGGCCATTGATTAACTCAAAAAATTTAGTTTGATGTAATATCTGCGGCGGTTTCACTGTGCACCAACTGTTAACAAGGATCACCAAAGATCACTCTGGCGAGAAGGATCTGAGCAAATTGTCCATTTCTGCTCTGTACTTTTCTTTTTTCTTCCAACCCAGGTGACAGTCTCAGTCAAGCTGTGGACTTCCTGCCCCTCCTCCTGCAGACTGTGGAGAAGGCAGCTGCTCAGAGTACCCAGCCTCCACTGCTGTCCGAGGGCCTGGCTGCTTCTGTGCTGCTCTGCCGACTCTCAGTGCTTGAGTCGGTGCCTGGTGAGTTTCATTCCGAGGTTAACCTTGAGTAAATCCAGCACTGATTAGGTTTCATATTATTTCATGTGGATCCTGTACATCGATTAAAAACATTTCTGTTTCTTGTAACCTGGAATGACACAAGAAGTAGGAACTTGACAAATGTGGGTGGAAAAGCACAAAAGACCACTCTCTTTCTGCCATGAAAACATCCCTGTGACTCTTAATCTGGTTTTTCATATGTGTACAGAAACGAAGCTGGGGTCCTTCTGGAACCTTATCTTGGACGAGAAGAAGCCGCTCTTCACCACTGAGAAGTTTCTCTCTCAGGCCAGTGAAGAAGGTCGGGAACCTTCCATGGGTCATTACAGAAGCATTTTAACATGAGAGCATATTAAACATTTCCTTCACTGCTTGAACTTTTCAAAGTCACAATAGGAGCTCTTTAGGTGTCTTTCATTTCCATCATTCATGAGTTTCCCTCTTTGTTACAGCTCTCTGCAGCATCCTGCTGCTCTGTGAAAGACTGTTCCTGGATCAGCCGCAAAGACTCAGCAGCAGCAAATCTCAGTGAGATCCAACAGGGTTTTATTTGCTTATAATCTTCTTGAATAAGTTCTTTATAAGGGAGATATAGATAATATGTTCTCTACAGCTGTGTGTCCTACACTCACCTCTCCTGGCTCCGTGCCAGTTCTCACTGAGAGTGTTCTTGCTGACAGATTCAGAGCTCTGTGACTATATACAGTGTTTAAACACTTGAAGTCCATTACAATCCTCTTTTTATTCTTTATCCCGAGCTTTTGTTGTATTGCATTATTTTGTTACCTGCGCTTTATGACCCAAAACCTTGTCTGATGTTCTTCAGGATGTACCACCAGGCTTTGGTGGTGCCGCTGCTGTCTCGTCTGTGGTCTGTGCGAAAACGAGCTCAGCAAACTGTGAAGAAACTGCTCTCCTCGCTTGGTGGCTTCACCCTGGCCCACGGCATTCTGGGAGAACTCAGAGTTGTGATTAATAAACACAAGGTGAGGAAATGTTTGATGGTATAATAACTTCTACTTTTATTTAAAAATATTTATTTATTCAATATGTATGCAGCTTTAGATTGTTTTTTGTACATTTAAAACCCCTTGTTTTTCTTTTATTGCAGTGTTTATAGTGTTGGTTGTTTGGGATGTGTTTCATTTGTGTCTCTGATCAGATTCTGCCGCCAGACACTCTGTATTCAGAGGCAGGAGAGCTCACGGAGCTCGGGCGCTCGTACATCGCTCCTCGCATTCTCCTGGAAGCTCTGAGCATCATCTGCTCTGTTGTAGCTCAACGGAACGATCCAGAGGAGACTGAGAAACTGGCTCTGGAGATCCTCATTGTTACGCATCATCCCTCCATTGGTCTCTCTCTCGCTATTTCTCTGGTTTGATTGCGTTCATAAAGGAGTGTTTCAGTTATACTGACTTTAGCAAATGTCAATAAAACATTGCATGAAAACATAACTTTTTTGCCTAAATATTTCAGATTTCACATTTTTAAAAATTGATTTACATCCATCTGACAGTTATGGTGGCAATTTGTATCGTGCTGATTAAAATGTATAATTGTCCAAATCATATTTATCTTGGTCAAAATTTAGATTGAAATGTAGAGAAGAATACAAATGTGGTGGTATAATAGTATCCAAATTTAAATTTCGGGATTTAAATAGTCAAATTTCGCTGTAGTTGCTTTCTCATTAAAATCTAAAACTTTACTAGTCAATCTTTTTTAGTCAATCTATACTTTGAAATTCAGATTTAAACTTTGATGAGATTCAAAGTATAGTAGTCAAATTCAGATTTAAACTTAGTAAAATGTAAGCTTCAGATTCACGTTTTGCAAAAGAAAATTTCACTCTTTCTAGATTCAGATATAAACTTGGTGACATTTATTCTCAGTACAGTTTCGGGTTTTGTCAGTCAAATATAGATTCAAATTGAACTTTTCTTGTGCATTTCTCACTTGGTTTTATCAAATTTTAACTTTCCTGAAGTCAATTTCAAATTTAAGTGATCAGATTTGTCTCAGATTAATGTGAACAGAATTCAAACTCAGAGCCTAATCTAGACAATCAAGATCAAGTTTGCATGTTTAGAAATGAACCCATCGAATTATTTTCAAATGTTTTGAATCAAACAAACAATAAATGTCTTTTTTTCCACTCTTTGACTTTCAGTGGCCGTGCGGTCAGAGCTCTGGTCTTGCCTTCTGTCCGTTCTGAAGGTGGACACTTCTGAGTTCATCGACAAACACCTGGAGACCATTCTACCTCGACTACTCGAAGCCAACACGGACAATCAGGTGCCGTTACTCATTACCTAATTTTGATGGAAAATATTCTAATGCGGGTTTTTAAATCATACATTGCTTCACTGAAGAGAATTTATTTAGATAAATTAAAGCACGGCTTCTTTTTCCTCCGGTAGGCTGTGCAGAATGCTGTCGGTTCTCTTTCACTCCTCTCCCCATCCAAACTCCTTCCACGTGTCATGGATCACGTGACCCAGCTCCTGTCCAACCCCGCGCTGATGCAGGTGACGCGTCAGGAGTACGCAATCATGCGGACGCCAGAGGGAGAACTTTATGACAAGAGCATCATTCTGAGGTAAGCTCCCGGTGTCAGCTAACATCTGCTCATTTGGGCTCTTCTAAGATCCACCGGCTTGTTTTTGGTAGCGCACAGCAGGAGAGCACGAAGAAAGGCAACATGAAGAGAGAGAACAAGGCGTATTCCTTCAAAGAGCAGATTATTGAGCTGGAGCTTCAGGAGGTGAGGGAGCAGGAAACACAACCTTCAGCAGATCCTTTCAGGTCTGAGGTCTACAGCCGGTTTGTGTTACAGGAGATAAAGAAGAAGAAGGGAATCAAAGAGGAGATCCAGCTCACCAGCAAACAGAAGGAGCTGATGCTTGTACAGCTGGAAAAGGAGTCCGGCATCCGCAAGAAGCTGACCGAGGTGAGGGACGGATGACATTCCAGCTATTTCCAGATTTGTTCTCCTGGTCCGAACATTTGTTTGGTGTGTCGGTAGCTGGATGTGGAGCTGCAGTGTGCCGTGTCTCTGCTGGAAGCTCTGCTGGCTCGACGTCCTCCTCTGATCTGGGTTCATCTTCCAGCTGTGGTGCAGGTCCTTCTGCCACTCCTCCAGTCTCCTCTTGCCGCTCCACGAACCAAACAAGTGTTTCTGAACGTCGGCGTTACTCTGATGCCTAAAGAACTGCACGGGCTGGGTAAGAGTGGTGGTCTCCGGTGATTTGTTAATAGAAACTTCACACAAAGTCCTCACAGAACAAAATCGACATCACTGTCCCCTCCATAGCAACCAGGCTGTTTACCATAGCAACCAACTTATTGAATCTTAGTGAAAACACTTTGTCAACGTATTTAAATTAATTTCATAAACACTTTGTTTTTTGTTTTCTTAAAGTTGCTGAAGCGCGTGTTTGTTTGTTTATTTAGCGGTTCTGGTGGGTCACGTGACTCTGCGTCAGCTGAAGCCAGAGTGTGACTTAGATCCAGCCTGGGAAGAGGAGGATCTGAACTCGGCGACGCAGAGAACCATCTCACTGCTGCACACCAACACAGCTCTGCACAGAGACAGCAGATCGGGTAAATGTTGCTTTAGATTTTAAAATGACCAGGTCAAAGTGATCTACCCGCTAAAAAAATGTAAAACATCAATCAACAATAAACAATTATTTTCAACTTTATGGAGAATTGACAAAACACACAAAATAATTAATTATTTACATTTTTTTGTAATAACGTGAGTTTAATTTGATGACTTGCACTGAATTGAATCATTAGAACAGTTGTGTGTGACCTGAATTTGGTGAATAAAGAGTGATTTTTATGGAAGCAATTGAGCTTTGATCCAAATAATCAAGAATAAAAAAGAAGCTCTAATAAATATTTCAATATTTATTGAATCTGAGTCGTGCAGTACAATATGCAGGTGAGGAGTGGCGTGTTGCTTGATTTTGGTTGTAATAGAGCAATTTAGAATGAAGTTATGAAGCATATTCTGGGTAAAACATATTTTGGATCTGGTCATTTGCAGACGGTCCCTAAGCGATTCCATGTCAGCGGGTTGCTCATAGACGGTAATGTGTTTCTGCGAATGCCGAGGGAAACTTGTTTTTGATAAAAAAAATGTTTTGTAGTTTGTCCGCTACATAACACAGATTAAAAATAGATATTATTTGTTTACTAAGAACATTCTGGTCTCGAGCTATTGAGCAGAGAAAACCGAATCCGTGAATCTGCAGATAACTTTACTGAACTGTGACGGGATGGAGGATCGACTGATATTGTTTCAATTTCACGCCGCGATCGACCGGTAGGCACCCCTGCTTTAGATGGATATTTTCAAGTGTGTAAAATATATTTATAGAGTCCATTTGTCTCTGAACACAAAGAAAAACTGTATATTTTACCGTAAAGCTCATACGATTTGAGTCTGGACTTAAAAATACGAACTGAAGAGGGCGCCAGAACTTTTTTTACAATTTTATTTTGTATTTACTTTTTTTTTTTTTGATTTAGAGCATTTATTGATTTCAGATCTTGTTGAAAGCTGCCACATCCATGGACCTAAAATAGTCCTCGATAGTTTCTGTTCCAACTTTATCATCCTCCACGACACAAGTTATCTGCAGCTTTCGACTGTCCCCAGACTAAACCGTCGAGCTGAATGCTATGAACGCACTCCTCAAGCTTGGCCATGTCCGTTTCATCATCCCAGGGCTTGACTTCCAACAGAATGGAAGACTTGGCGATGAGGGCAGGCATTGTATGCTGCAAGCCTCTCCTCCTTGAGCTTTGTGGCTTCCTCATCTTCTTCCTCATCAGAGCCGAACAAATCTATTGCAAACGTTTTTAATCCAAAGAAGTTGCACAAAATACCTGCCTACTTTGAAATACAGTCACACCATTAAATGACGCTAAATGCCTTTTCGGCAAAGTGGCAAACGGAGAGTTTACGGTGAAGACATTCGATGCTTTGCTTTAGCATTTTGCATGGCTTAGAATTCTGACGAAAAGTGTGAAAACTCGGATTGCCACAGATTGGTTTACGCACATCAGCACAGCCCTGTCCCAGAGCTGCTCTCTCCTGGGCACGGTTTAAACATAAAGTGTGACTTCACTGAACCCTAAGAAGCATACAGCTGAGAGAGGGTTGTTGTGATTTTACCGTGATTCCGCATGTGTTTGATGTTGCAGGATCCGAAGTGTTTGTGCTGTCGGCACCGGCGTTCTCCTTCTGTCTCCCGCTGTTTCAGGCCGTGTTGAGTCAGAGCGGATCGTCAGAGGAAACAGAGCAGATGAAGATCCGAACGCTGCAGATCATCGGCGCTCACGCACAGCTGCGGGCACAGAGTGATGACAGCCAAACTCTCGTAGATGAGGTGCGTCCTAAAACTTGCCTCGTTTCATTCAGCACTCGGTCGAAACAGATGAATGTTTGTTCTGATGCTCCGCTTGAAACCTGAGTGAATGCAGAAGAACCCATTTGCATATCGATTTTTATACGCCAAGAGAATTATCGCATATCAGAGAGCTGTTCTCTTGCACGATAGTAAAAAGTTGCAACAAAAATTCCCAAAAATATTGAAACAACTTCTTTCTTTCTTTTTTTTTATTTTTTGCCGAATTACAACTGTGTGTATCGCTATCTGCTGCACAGGAGCGTGAAAAGCAACTGCTCTTTATCTAGCGACACTATAAAAGACAAAAATAAATGTGTATTAGAAATTTGATTGACTTTTAAAAAGGTTTGTTTTGAAGGTCATGCCATGTTATATTTTTACAATTTTTCCACTTTATAAATTTGACTACATCTCAAAAACTAAGCAATGAAAGCTTTGAAAACTTTATGTGAAACGTTTTTTTAGATACTTTTTAAGAAAAAAAATCTTGTTTTTGTGGTTTAATGCTGTTTTTTTTTTTTCAGTTATAATCCAGAATATTTTTTAATATTTGTAATATTTTATATGCAATGTAATGGTTATGTTTGTGTAAGGTAAATGTACCCCAAAAACACCCCAAATAAAAAAAAATATATCAAAAATGCTTTTAAGGGTTAATAAATCTCAAGTTACATTATCAGCCAAAGTCATACTCGTATTATGTTTAATAACGCATTCATTTATCAGATCTCCAAATAATCTATAGTTTGCAATGGAATGTTTTGCTAGCAGTCAACACAACCAGTCTAATGCGTGTTCTTTTTATATGTTTAAAATAAAGGAAAAGGTTTATATTTTTCAGAAATGTATTAAAATAAATGTTTCACCCCTAGCAGTGTAACAACCCTAACACAATTCTTTTTTGAAAATGTTTGCATTTGTTAAAATAATAGAGGAAAAGTATAAAAAATATTTTCTTTTGGGTGCATCACTAATATTTAATTGTGAATATATAGTTTTTCTTGGTCATTTTTCATCAAGTATGAATGGTGCAAAAACTTTCTTACCAAAGTTTTCATGCATGTATGTCTGAATAACTAAAACAATTATTAATCTTTATTAATAATTGTCCAGCACGGGCCGGAGCTGCTGCCGAGGGTCACTATGCTGCAGCTCTTGACCAGAGTGATTGGAACATCTGCTCCTCGTCTTCAGGTCCGCTTATATTTTATACCTCTTCTATCGATAAACCCATTTTTCGAATAACCTGGTTGGTAATGTGTGTGTCAGGTGTTGGCGTCGGGCTGTCTCACATCTCTGTGTGCCAGTGCTGGAGGGCAGAAGGGCTGTGCGCTGGCAGAGCAGCCTGAGATCGACGTCCTTCTGGAGGCTCTTCTGTCCCCCTGCTTCTCCGTCAGGGATGCTGCGCTTCGGGTTTGTCACTTTCTCTCTTTCTTTGATCTTCTCTCTGCTCCAGCTTTAGATGAGGCCAGATCAATGATTAAAGCACATTATAATACATGTGATTAAAAGTCAATAAACTAAAAATAAAACATTTGAGTCATTCCACCAGAGGATTTTAATTAAATTGCTTGTAACTTTTCAAAATGGATTTTTACTTGATTTCAAAGCATTTTAAGTAACTTATTTAAATGTTTTAGATTTATAATTAAAAGAACCCTCATGTTATTCTTTATGTAAGCACCAGGAGTTTTTACCAAAGAATTAGCAAAAACATGCGAAATATCCTCATGGTACATGATTATAGAACCAGGAAATTCTGGAAATTCAGTTCATCAACAAATATCTGCATTTCTTACAGTTAACTAATTAAATCTCTGAAATAAATTGAGTAGCAGGATAGTATTTTTCCACGATACCATCACAAAATCATCAAATATGTAAATTGATGAAATATAAATTTGCTCTTCCCATGGCAAAAGATCCAAGTGATACAACTTCCTGCTGAAAAACTGACATGGAAATTTTTCAGGAAGGGGAGGGGTTAAGGGAAAAGAAGTAAAAAGCTGGGAACACGACTAAAATGTTTTTTTTTATCTAAAAAAGTATTTGTGTAAATAAATGTATTGTTATATATGGATTTGCATATCAATGCAAAAGAAAGTTTCTTCTTAAAAGATCTTAATCATTATATTTTATTGTAAAGTGTAGCATCAGAGAGTGGGGCTTAAATTTGCAATAAGAATAGTATGTACTACACGTTTCCTTGTAATAAATTGTATTTTTTTAACAATTTTCTTGCTTATTTATACATATAAAGTCCCAGAGACAGAAATGGTACCCATTCGGTGGAATGGCTCATCTGTGTTTTATTGAATTCCAACCCCCTGCGGTGGATTTGTTAATTTAATTGAATGAAATAAAGTGTTGTTAGCACTAGCTATTTCTAGCTTTGTGGTTAATTTTGCAGTTCAAGTTACATGTGCTCTAATAAATAAACCCCATTTGCTAAGTTTTGACCCCATTTAAATGCATTTAAATAAATATATAGATTTTTTATTTTGTATTTTGCTGTGACTGTTGTAGGGTCTAGTGGAGATGGAGTTGGCTTTGCCTACAGACTGCTCTGATGCAAGTGGGATGCAGATGGTCCGGAGACTCTGGGTCGCCAGGTTTGATGTGGAGGAGGAGGCCAAAGATCTGGCTGAGAAGTAAATCACACAGTTTCACTCTGGAAACAAGTCAAAGCAGGAAACCGTCTGTTGATGTAGATGGGCATTTAAGGGTTTTTTTTTTATCTGACCAATACATATATTTAAAAATCTTGGTAGGCAGTTTTATCTATGTATGTGTTTTTGCAACCACAATGCTGAATACTCATTTTTAAAATGGACAAATCGACTGCTACCTGATGGTTTAGTAGAGTCTTTACAGCATTTAAAGGTTTTTAAGAAATTCTTAGTGCACTATAGAAAACATTTTCAAAGTTCCTGTGCACGGATATAAGACTCTATATAAAAGCCAGACGGGTTCATTTATTTATTACATGCATTTATTTCTACAATAAATTTTGCGGTTGAGTTAAACGTAATGATACTGCTTCATAGTTTGTGAAATGTCTCGCTCAGACTGTGGCAGGCTCTTTGTCTGGAGCTGGTTCCGGAGCTGTGCCCCCTGCTGATCGAGGATGTGATCCACCACGAGGAAGCGGTTCGCTCTGCCTCAGCCGAAGCTCTGTCCAGCGCCATCAGTCAGTATCGGGAGCAGTCGGCCGTCGTTCTCTCGCAGCTCACCGAAATCTACCACCAGAAGCTCTACGTGAGTCGCAAACTAAATGTTTTGTTTTTATCCAATCAACTGCTCTGTTGCTAAACCTTCCAAGAAGTGTTTTTTTGTGATTGATGTTGTTTCATTTTCCTGTGCTGTGCTAGGCCACCGTAGATTTATTGATTCATTTTGGATGATTAAAGTGTATCAGTTTAGCAAAGTCTGGTAAAAGCTTCCCTTTTCAGCTTTCTGTTAAGAATTTAAATGCAGCTTGTTTTGAGATCGCTCTTCTGATTGTGATCGTTGCTGTGGCTTCAGGATTTATTCTCACATTGTTATCTGTGCATTCAGAGACCTCCTCCAGTTCTGGATGGTCTGGGACGGGTCATTTCTGAAGCTCCTCCAGACCAATGGGAGGCCAGGTCAGAGAGCCTTTTTTCTTCATCTGTGGCACATTATTTTTGTTCTTTTTTTTGTTTTATTGTTATTGTAAAAAGGTTGCCTAAAACAACTGAATTTGTTTGTGTCTTTCATTAGTGTTTTTTTATATATTTTTTTCAACAAATGACATGTATTTTTAAAGAAATGAGATTGTTTGGGTTTTGAGTTCATTGGTCATCATACGTTTCTAATAATAACTGAGCCGTCACTTAGTGACAGACCCGGACTCGAACGACCCCGTCTTTGGAATAATGGAAAAAGGCAATAAATATTTGATTGGGAGAGTTTTAGTACAGAAATAGAGGATCATACAATTTAATTAAATGCGTGGGTTTCCCATAAAAGTGGTAACAACATCTCAGATCAAACCATTTTCGCTAACACAGGTTCTTTATTTTTAATTAATGCTAATTCCAAATGAACTTAAAACAGTGGAATTATACATATCCGTAGAATGTTCTGCATTAAACCGGTCTGCAGTTTGAAAAAAGTTGGAGACCGGCCGCAACACAAATATCATTACAATTATTTTTGGATAACCGCAAGCGACTCGGGATGCTTGCTATTGGTTTTCAAAGTATCCACTATTTAATCTTTTTTGTTGTCAGAAACACTCAGCAAAATCTTAATGTATTTCTATGAAACGTACACAAACCCAGGGTCTGATTTTTCCTCTCGGTGTCAGTTATTGAGTTTCCTGTCGTAAACGAACAAAGGGTCAAAAACCATCATAATTTTTTCACTAATCAAGTGAGAATCGAGAAAGTGCTTCATTTTTTCCGTGAGTGAGAAAAGGATGTTCTGCACTCCTATTATTGTTAAAAATGACTTTTTAAAATCAAATACTCAAATTAAAAAAATACTTTCTTCTGGTCCCCTACCTCCATTTTTTTAGCAAGACCTTAGTTGCTAATGTGGAATATGTAAATAAATCTTCTAATCAAATCACTCTCTATTAATTTCTTCTGCATTCAAAAAAACTACCAAAAGCTTCCCTTGAAATCTTTAGCTTAAGGGCGGTTCGAAACTGTTTAGGGGTCTATGCCATCTGGCTAATTGCTGCCTTAAATTCAGGGGCACTTGAAACAGTCCTCTCAGAAATTCCCTTCCCCCCAGAGTCCTAAGTTCTAGAAACACATTTAAATCTAATTTGATTACAATAATTCTTTCACACACAGTATTAGTGATGTGTTTCCTGTGTGCAGGTGTGGCATTGCTCTGGCGTTGAACAAACTTGCCCAGTTCCTGGACGAGAGTCAGGTGACCCCTCTCTTCCTGTTCTTCGTGCCAGATGCTCTGAATGATAGACACGCAGAGGTCCAGCGCAGCATGCTGGAAGCTGCTCTGTCCGCGCTCAACACTCACGGCAAGGTAAACTTTCACAAAACTCATTTTTTTTCTGTTTATTTAAAAACAATATTCAATTCAATCCCCATCATATGCTGGAAGTTTGCTATAAGTAGAGCTGAGTGATCATTACGCGGTCATTGGATTGCAATGGCGCCCATCTAGGAAAGTGATGGCATCTCTGTGTCCGGCAGGATAACGTGAGCTCCCTGCTGCCTGTCTTTGAGGAGTTTCTCAAGAATGCCCCACAGGATGCCAGCTATGACTCTGTTCGGCAAAGCGTGGTTATCCTCATGGGCTCTCTGGCCAAACATCTGGACAAGAGCGACCCCAAAGTCAAACCCATCGTAGCCAAACTTATTACAGCCCTCTCCACACCCTCACAGCAGGTTGGTTTCTTTTTTATTTGCTGAATTTCTGTTCTGAAAGGCCATTTATGGGCATCAGGATGAAGAATTTCTGTTCTGGACTCTAATAAACACTGAAATGGTAGCAACAGTCCATATATGGTCCTCAGGAAGTGAGATTTCTGTCCTGAACTCTATTAAACACTCAAGAGGTAGTAAAATTCCATGGGTGGTCTCTTATCAATGCAGTCTAAGCCTCACACTATGCTCGTTTTTTTTCTGCTGCTCCAGGTTCAGGAGTCAGTGGCAAGTTGTCTACCCCCCCTGGTTCCTGCGATAAAGGAAGATGCTGGAGGGATGGTGAAGAAGCTCTTGCAGCTCCTGCTGGAGAGTGATAAATACGCAGAGCGAAAGGGGGCAGCTTATGGCCTTGCCGGACTGGTCAAAGGCCTGGGAATCCTATCCCTCAAACAACAGGAGATCATGACCACCTTGACCGATGCCATCCAGGACAAGAAGAACGCCAGGCGCAGAGAAGGTGAATCTATCTTGAAAGCACATGTGTCAAACTCAAGGTGTGCCCGCCGTGTAATCTAATGTGGCCCGCGAGAGCTTAAAGGTTTTGAGTGTCTCAAAACCTTTAAAAAAAACGAGAACGGAAAAAAACGTCACTATGCCTTTGGACTTAGCCAAAACATTAGCGATGTGTTAGCGGAGAAATGATTGTAAATATAATGTTTATACGGTATATAAGAGCATAAGCGTCGTCTTAGTAGTAGTAATAGGTTTATTAGTGTTTTTTATCGAGTTTCGGTCCGTGATACTTCTTCCGCATTAGCGCAAGTGCATCTTTTTCCCTTATTTCCTTGCATTCTTCCGCCATTTTTGGCTCATTAAACTGTTCGATTTCAATACCAAAACACTTGTAAATAGTGAAAGAGCCCCATCGAGAGCCCCTGTGAGTTGTGAAACACAAACAGCAACAGCAGGGGGCGTGTCTCCGTCTCAATCACAGTCATATGTAATAAAAGTTTTTATACACTGGGTTTATTCCCAACAATAATGTTTTCAATATACGTATAGTGTAATTTTTGACATTATAAAATATTGCCTTAAAACGGCTCTTGATTCCAACAACATATGGCTTCATCCATTTATTTTTATCTTTTGCTAAGGTCTTCAGCTGGACAGGAACTACTCTACAATATTACACAGCTGAAAAAGAACACCTGAACCTTTTGAGTTAGGTTTTGACTCATTAGGTTGAGGTTACCTTATCATGCACAATAGGTTGAGGTTAATTTCTGTAATCTCAAAAATCTTGTTGCTGTACATTTCTAATGGTTTATAACTTGATGAAAATTAAAATCCTTTTTTTACTTTTTTGTTATTACACACTTTTCTGAGCATTTCTAACATGAAAATAACAAATATTTGCAGATTTTGAAAGTTTTATCTTCTACATCTCTCACTTGGACAGTTTGATCCTTTATTAATGGAGTTATGTGGGTTTTCATAAGCTGACAAAAATCAAATGGATTTATATTAGAACAACAAGCATACAACTGTTTCTATGCAACTGAATTGTCACTTGAATAAGTTATAAATAATGAGTTATTTTACATTAAGGAGTGGTTACATTTATTTTACATTACATTCGATTACATTGTTTTACATTTATAAGTTACATCTGGCCCTTTGCGGACAGCAATTATGCTAATCTGGCCCTCTGTGAAAATGAGTTTGACACCCCTGCTTTAAAGCATCGAGGGTTTGAGCTAGCTTTGCTATAACGTTTTGAGTGTTTTTGGCTAGTCTTTCTTACCGCCTAATACTCATCATCAGCTCTGTTTTGTGTTTACTCCATTCCAGATTTGTCGTAGCGTAGAAATCGCCGTCTGTCTCATTGGACATAGCGCGAGTTCTTTACATAAAGTAAAAAAAATGAATAAGGCATGTTCTTAACACCCTTCTAGATCCGTTACACAGATGCGTTGTGTATTGACGGAGACACGTGTGATCAAGTTAAACTCTGTCCTGCGTTTCATCAGTAAAACGCACACAGTATTTTGTGATCGTGTGCATTATGTGTGGAGATTTCGCTCAGCTCGGTTTTATTCACTGTTTACGTAACATTATCTTATCTAAATTATTATTATTCTTTTTCTCTTCAGGAGCTCTGTTTGCTTTTGAGATGTTGTGCAACATGCTGGGGAAGCTGTTTGAGCCATACGTGGTTCATGTTCTTCCACACCTGCTTCTGTGCTTTGGTGATGGAAACCAGTATGTCAGAGAGGTACAAGCACTCCTGTGTTATATGTTAATAACTGAAAACACTTTCATAAACTAGTTGGTTCTAAATTGTATTTGTTTTGTTCACAAATGACTCAAATCCTAGAAACATAATGTTCTCCAGGCCCTGGCCACAGTAACTTTATCTAATTTAAGATGTTTACCAGTTTATCAATGGTTCAGAGACTTCACATGCTATGGAAATATTGCTTGAGCTTCCTGGTGGTGTTGTGTGTGCCAGGCGGCAGACGACTGCGCTAAAGCAGTGATGAGGAACCTGAGTGCTCATGGAGTGAAGCTGGTTCTGCCCTCGCTGCTGGTGGCCCTAGAAGAAGAGTCCTGGAGGACCAAAGCAGGTCTGTTCCCTCAGCTCGGACATAACTTTAAAGCATTTTGAAAAATATTTGAGCTCCTTTTGTGTAAATTTCAACTTTAATGTTTGTTTTTTTTGTTTTTTGACCAGATAGCAGTTTGTGGTTCATTTCTATTGGTTTGTGTTTAAAATGGATATGTTTGTTACGTTTATAAACTTTTATGATTTTAACCCACACCACAACTGCTCAGTTTTAATTCATGCTCATGTTCATCCTGAACACTGGAAAACTCTCAAAAGGTAGCAGAAGTCCATTTATTGGCGTCAGGAAGTGGTTTTTCTGTCCTGAACACTAATAGACTCTCAAGAGGTAGCAGAAGTCCATTTATGGTCATCAAATTGTTTTGATTCCTAGCATTTTTATTTATAGCTTATTCATCTTATATAATAATTGTATTATATTTAGGGTGTTTTAATTTAAAATAATTTTTTTGTTCAGTAAATTAAACAATTTAAAATTTTTTTGGTCATTTTTTCACATTTTTTAATTTTTTTGATAGTACAAATAGCAACGGTTTCATTTTTCGCATATAATTGTCTCATTTTATGTTGCAATATTTTTTGCAAAATAATAGTCTTTAAAAATATATATATTTTTTTTGTACATTTATTTTTGGGGGGCTTTTTTTCTGTTCTTTATTTATTTATTTTTTTGTCTTTTAAATTCAAGTAAAGTGTATGTAAAATAAACTCATGGAAACGCTTTCTCAGGCTCTGTGGAGTTGTTGGGAGCGATGGCGTTCTGCGCTCCTAAACAGCTCTCCTCCTGCCTCCCCAACATCGTCCCCAAACTAACCGAGGTCCTGACCGACTCCCATGTGAAGGTGCAGAAGGCCGGTCAGCAGGCTCTGCGGCAGATCGGCTCCGTCATCCGCAACCCTGAGATCCTGGGTGAGATTTGTTCTCTTGAGGAGATCATGAAAAACTGCTTGTATCGGTTGCTTTGAAACACACTCCATCAATTCCAGTCTAGCCATTAAAATAAAAGTGACCAAATATAGGTCACCATAAATTATGAAAATATCTGAAATTCTTGAACACCATTTTTTACTGGAAAGTTCTGAACAAACCATTGCGAAAATTTGCAAAGTAATTTCCATTTGATCTGAAATCCTTTTTTTTTTTAAAGTGACGATTGTTTTCTTTGTTGTTGTGATTATTTCTGTGAATTCTTCAGCCATCAGCCCCATCCTGCTGGACGCTCTGACTGACCCGTCTCATAAGACGCAGCACTGCCTGCAGACTCTGCTGGATACTAAGTTTGTGCACTTCATCGACGCGCCGTCTCTGGCTCTGATAATGCCCATCGTGCAGAGAGCCTTCCAGGATCGCTCCACCGACACCCGTAAGATGGCTGCCCAGATCATCGGCAACATGTACTCGCTCACGGACCAGAAGGTACCAGGACATACTCCTCCTAAAAGATTACTGATTGCTGTTAGAGTGAAGCATACAATAAACCTTATGCTAAACGAATCTACTTTTTAACTGTAAATTAGTTAAAAATATAGCCACTATATAGCTGTAATATAAGACTATTTTATGTCTCGATAATTTGTTGTTTTTATACCTTTTTATTTCTATTCAATATCTTTGTAATCAAAACAATATCTTGTCTACCTCATAGGACCTGTCTCCATATCTTCCAAGTGTTATTCCAGGACTCAAAATGTCTCTGCTGGACCCTGTGCCCGAGGTCAGTATGGAGTACGAATAATCAAATCAGGATTTTGGCTTTCTTTGTGTACTGCATGATGGGGATTTAAGGCAGTCGGCCATTTTCTTTGTATTCTCAGTTTCCACCAGGAGTCACGCTTGAATTGTTTTTGGGTTTAAATATTTACAAAATGTACAAAATTAACAACTATTACTCATATAAAAGAATAACAAAACTCCAAAATATTTCTATATTATAAGGCAATTGTAAAATTTGAAAATCAATTTAGTATTTTAGTACTCTTTAACTTTCAGAGATATTGTGAAAACTATCAGAAAGGAGGTATCTGATGGTTGGCGAGTCACTTATGATGATTTTAACCAGCAGATGGCAGTATTGCTCCATCACATGCGAATATTTTTTAGATTTTTTTTTCATGTTAATGACTATGATTAAGATAATATTTTATGTATTTATTAATGTAATTTTATCACATAAAAATCCGTCTTGAACATACCTTTTCTAACTTTTCCGTCACAGATAAAAAGTTAATTTAAATAAAAAAAACAATAAAGGAGTTTTTAGTTTGTTTTTGTTTTTTACTTCTGCATGAAATCTTTTATTGCTTTGATTTAAAAAAAATCCATTCCATTTTTAGGTTTCTTTTAAGTCTACTTTATTTATTATTTAATTTAACAAAGTCTACCGTTTTTAGTGACTTTGTAAGGAAAGTTTAAAAGGGTAAAACATTATAAATCATGGATCGTCTGAAAGATGATGTTTAAAATGTTATATCTACGTACGCCATCATCCGTGCTTGTGTGTCAGGTGCGAACGGTGTCAGCTAAGGCTCTGGGTGCCATGGTGAAGGGCATGGGAGAGTCCTGCTTCGATGATCTACTGCCGTGGCTCATGGAGACGCTGGCATCAGAACAGAGCTCTGTGGATCGATCCGGAGCTGCTCAAGGTGAGCAAACAGTAAACGTGTTGATTTTAGTTACTTTATTATTTAACGTATTGAATATTAAACCTCGTAAACTATACTACCACTTGTTCCAAACAGTATTTATTAGGGGCTGTGCAAATTTGGAGTCTCCAAGTCATACTGTCTAGTGCCACCACTAGTCAAAACCAGTACTTATATTTAGGCTAATAACTTTTGAGCAGTGAGCTGCAGAATTAAAAAGCTTTGAAAGTTGCCCTCCCTCTGCAAAAGCCTGTACCATTTACAGACTAAAAGTTATGGAATTCCAAGTTTCCGAACACTTGCGATCAATGCAACACTTGCTGAAATAGGTGGGAGGCTCCACAGCTTGTCGACGTATTGACATGAAACTTGGTGCAGGTTGCAACAACCATGTTCTGAGGTCGCATGCACATTATCGGTGAAGTGCCCCCTAGTGCTCTGCATTAAGCCGGGGTTCATCATAAGATCTTGTTCAATTTACCATGTCGGCTATTTTTGATGTCAGCCATTTTGAATAATATAAAAAAAAGCTCTGTATTTTCTTTGTAACCACATTCCAATATGAATATCCTCACACTTTGCTGGCGAAAAGCTGTGGATTTCTTGCTGGCGTAGTTACAGTTGTTTAACTTCATGACAAGTGAAACTCAAGCCGTATCTTAGCAACCATTTCACATATTGGAACGTAACTTGGTGTGAGTTTTCAGTACATGATGCTGACCCCCTTCAAAAAATCTGGGAACAGCCTCATCTTAAGGTAAACTTTTTTAACAGGGCTACAACCATTGGAATTTTTGCATAGTAGTGTGCTCGTTTGCTTTTCCGATGTGTCACCTGACCGATTAATAATTCAGGTTAATTCTCTTTCAGGTCTGGCAGAGGTGATGGCAGCGCTCGGCGTGGAGAAGCTAGACAAACTGATGCCAGATGTGGTCCAGACGGCCAGTAAAGTGGACATTGCATCACATGTGCGTGACGGATACATCATGATGTTTATCTACTTGCCGCTGACTTTTGGAGAGAAGTTCACGCCATACGTGGGGCCCATCATCCCATGCATCCTTAAGGTACTTTTTGTTCCCCGTCCTTATAGTTGATGGAAACATGGAAAACATTATGGTTGTTCTAAATGGAAGTTTTGGATCCAGATCAGTTTAGAGCCGCCTTGTTTGAGGTACTGCGTAATATAAGCTCTGCAAATAAAATAAACTACCAAATAAATTAGCAAACTAAAAAATAAATACTGTCTTTTTGAGATGTTTCACTGGTTTGTTTGATATCAGGAACTATTTGCATGTTTCCACAGCAGCGGAGCTGGCGTAAATAGAAGGATTTGAAAGGAAAATTGCACATAAAACATTACAACATGTAAACCTCCTGCATCTAAGGAATCTTGAGCTTTCAGTTTCCTCTACAAGTTTGCTCTAATGCAAATTAAAATTGAGCGTTTCAAAAAGCATCTAAATAAAAGAAATGGGTGATAATAGGATCTTGAATGTCACTCTTGGGGCTTGCCTTCTATTGTGGAAATTAGTAAATCATTGCTGGTGGTAATGGTTCTCTTCTTACAGGCTTTGTCTGTAATATATTTAGTTTTATGATATATTGAGTAAAGATGTGGTGGTTGAGAACTAGGAAATATAAAACTTCATTCGTTTACCAACCTGTTTATTCCCGTTTTGGGGTCACGGGGGTCTGCCGGTGCCTATCTCCATCGCACTTTGGGTGAGAGGTGGGGGTACACCCTGGACAGGTCACCAGTCCATCGCAGAAACTTCAATGAAGTTTCAATGTGGTTTCAGTCTCTGTTTGCACAAAGTTCAGCTCGAATCTGCTGGTGACTTGGTACTTAGTGATTGGGTCAAAAGGTCAAGTGAGTAATGCTCCAGAGGAAACAGAAATCGTCAACTCCCAAACAGGAGGGGATGAATCTTTTCTTTTTTGATTATGTAGGATCCCAGCAACAGGACTTGGTTTAAAAGAAGGAAGAGAGGGGACATTCTGTTATAAATGTTATAAGTAGTAATAACTACCTATATCATGGGTCATACCGCCCTGCCCTGGTTTCCACAGCAACCACACTGACATGAATAGATGGTTTTTGAGAAGACAGGGAGATCAGAAAGGGTATTTACAGAAAGGAGGCAATAGATTTCTCATGTAGACCGGTTTAAGATGATTTTAAATGTTTTTCAGCAAACTTTTGTATTTTCCTTTGGATTCACTTGGTGTAAGCTTCATTCAATGTTGTTTTTCTAAGGTTAAAATTCCACCGCTCCCTCTCCGTTGTTTCTAAGTGTGGAAACGTTTCAAACCAGGCGTTTAATACGTTCTCTTTTACCCACTGTGCATCAGTCAGTTGCAAATGTTTCTGCAAAGATGTTTACGCAGTAGAAAAAAGCTCAGAGCAGAGTTCAGAAACATCCAGGCAGCTCAGGACGTGTGTGTTTGTGTTCCAGGCCCTAGCGGATGAAAACGAATACGTCCGAGACACTGCTCTGCGTGCGGGTCAGCGCATCATCAGTATGTATGCAGAGACGGCCATCGCTCTGCTGCTGCCCGAGCTGGAGCAGGGGCTGTTCGACGACCTCTGGAGAATCAGGTGATGCCTAGTAGCCATGACTCAGAGCGCCACTTCATGGTCGGAATTCATCCTCAAATTGGAGGAGAATGCCCCTAAAATTAATATAAACAAAGAAAACTCTTGTTGGTGTTCATGTACCCTGTGGAATTTGATTAATTTAATTATTTGTGACTTGCTCACATTTTCTGGTGCTGATATCTCTCTTCAGATTCAGCTCTGTGCAGTTGCTAGGAGACCTGCTGTTCCACATCTCCGGGGTAACGGGAAAGATGACTACAGAGACTGCGTCAGAGGATGACAACTTTGGCACGGCTCAATCCAACAAGGTCAGTCAGGAGGTTCAGCTTGTGAAACTAGTGAATGGTTTGCTTAATACTGAAGAAAAAACTGGCTGCAGATACGATGTTGTTCCCTGAAGAATCGCAGCTTGATTTAAGTTTGATCAAAGCACACACTTAGGTCTTCCACTGTGCAGTACCTGTCCACGGGCCTGTCTCACTCCTGGAGGCTTAGCCGTGTGGAAATCTTGAAATCAGCAGGGGTCATTGTTTGTGACTTATTTATGTTCAGCGTTTTTACTATTTCTGAAGTTATGTGTTTTTCCTGTTTTGAGTGATTTTTGTTCTTGTGTAAATATTAATATTGTCTCTACAGGCCATTATCTCAGCTCTGGGTGGAGAGCGGCGTAACCGCGTGCTCTCTGGTCTCTACATGGGCCGCTCAGACACTCAGCTGGTGGTCAGACAGGCGTCTCTGCACGTCTGGAAGATTGTGGTGTCGAACACTCCCCGGACGCTAAGGGAAATCCTCCCGACGCTCTTCTCTCTGCTGCTGGGCTTCCTCGCCTCCACCTGCTCTGACAAGAGAACGGTAGTGCACCACACGCCACTGATTCAGATCCAGTACAGATCACGGGATTAAACGCCTTTTCTTCGTCTAAACATTGATTAAAATGCTATCTGAGAGTAAAATATTTTTTCGTGTACCTGTAAAGACAACATTATTATGCCCTCTGTGAAATTCCCGTTATATTTTTATAAGAATGCTTTCTTGTAGTTGCTTAAATAAGTGAATTAAAAAAATAAACAAATAAAAACTGCTACGGTTTACAACATTAGCCTCGTTAAGTCTCTGTGTGCCAATCACAGCGGCTGTTTTGAATTAAGTAGGAATGAGACGATCAAAATTTTCATTTTGGTTTCAAAGATTTTTTTTTGTTTCTAACAATACAAGACTTACGGCATCATTTGTAACAGAATTCAAATTAAAGTGTGAGAAAACAATTGTCTTTTAGTTTTGTTTTACAGACCCCAAGTCAGTGCCATCTAGTGGTGAAAAGAAAGAATAACACTTGGAAGTACAAGACCTGTGATATGGCTTGTTTTTTCATAGTTCTAGCACAAAAAAGCTTGCAACAGTGTATACGGGTTTGGGAGAAATTTGCCTGTTTTTTTATTTATTTTTCTCACTGTTTTGACCTGTTTGAGTGGATTTATGAATCTTTATTCTATCACCACACTGTTGATTTTTGTTATAAAACATAAAAACTATTCATTCTCAATTTTTCACATTTTTTCAGAAAAAACATGAAACCATTTAATTCTTTGAATTTTTTCCATTTTGAGTTTTTTAAAGAATTATTGTTGAGTGTAATGAAAAAATATTTGTAAAGAATATATACAAATAACCTTAAAAAAATTAATCAAGATCGATTTCTAAAGATCCACTAGTGAAGGACTTGATTACAGACACTGGAGCTCTTCAAAGGAAGGAGGAGGTTGCAAAACAAGAAAGAAGAGACGCCTCTAAGCCAGAATGAAGTTTGCAGACTGGAAATGCGGCTTTGGTCAGATGAGACGGAAAGACTCTTTGACCATAGAGATATGTTCTGTGTTTTGGAGAAATTAAGGAGAGGAATTCAACCCCAAGAACAGCATTGCCACAGTGAAACATGGTGCTGGAAGCATAATGCTCTGGAGGTGATTCGGTGTGTTTAGTTCTGGCAATCTCAAGGTTGGAGGAAACAAGGGAGACTGTAAGAAGATTTTTGAAGAAGAAAACTTGCTTTGGGTCGACTTTTGTCTTCCAGCAACAATTATTCTAAACACACCTCACTTCTGCGGAAGAAATACCTCCAAAGTGAGTGAATTAGACTCTTCTGCACAAAGCTTGGACGTGAATCCAGTTGGAAATCTGTGGGATAAACTAAAGTCCAGATTCCAACAAATCTGGAGAAGCTTGAGAGATCTGCTCAGGAGGAATGAACTGTTATTCCTCGTTTCAAATGTTCCAAACGCGTCACAAACACTACAATCATCCTGAATAAACATAATAAATAAACAGTATTTTAAACATATTGGGCCTGGGATGATATAGTATTGTGCCATTTCCTGTTTCAGATTGCCGCTCGTACCCTTGGCGATCTGGTGAGGAAACTGGGAGAGAAGATCCTTCCGGAGATCATTCCCATCTTGGAGGATGGCCTACGCTCAGACAAGAGTGACGAGCGCCAGGGAGTGTGTATCGGCCTCAGCGAGATCATGAAGTCCACCAGCAGGGACGCCGTGAGTCTCAAACTCTTCGTGTTCAGAGGTTTCGTCGTTCTGAAACAAGAGCAGGAATCTCATTGTAGGATCTTTACAATCCTGCTCTTGGCGGAACTTCAAAGATCAGCGCGGTGATCCTCATTGAAGAACGTTGTGATGTTTCCATTCCAGGTCCTGGTGTTCTCAGAGTCTCTGGTCCCCACCGTGCGCAAGGCTCTGTGTGACCCTCTAGAGGAGGTTCGAGAGGCTGCAGCCAAAACCTTCGAGCAGCTTCACGCCACCATCGGCCACCAGGCTCTTGATGACATCCTGCCAGCGCTGCTCAAACAGCTGGTACCGACACCTTCACAATCTGCAGCCAGATTTGGTGACTGTGAACGCACTCGCTGAAGCGTTGTGTTTCTGTGGCAGGAGGACGAGGAGACGGCGGAGTTTGCTCTGGATGGACTGAAGCAGGTCATGGCTGTCAAGAGCCGCTCAGTTCTGCCGTACCTGATTCCCAAGGTGCGTGAAATGGAGAGGTTTAATAAAATGTGTAAAATGAAATATAACGTTTGTGTTTTCTCTGCAGCTGACGGCTCCTCCGGTGAACACGCGAGTGCTGGCCTTCCTGTCCGCGGTGGCAGGCGACGCTCTGACTCGGCACCTTGGGGTGATTTTACCTGCGATTCTGACATCGCTCCGAGATAAACTCAACTCTGATGAATGCCAGCAGGTGAGAAAAAAACTTTAACATCTCATTAAAATCAATTAAATAGACATTTTTCTCCTTCACCAGCTCATCTTTCATGTTTTCATTGTGCTGTGGTTCAGGAGCTGACCAGCTGCCAGACTGTGATCCTCTCAGTGGAGGATGACGTGGGTCAGAGGATCATCATCGATGATCTCCTGGAGGCCACGCGAGGAGCTGACGCCGGCCTCAGACAGGCTGCGGTCACCATGCTCAACGGATACTTCTCTCGAACCCGCCTGGACTACAGCGCTCACACTCGCACCCTGCTCTCTGGACTCATGCGCTTGATGAATGACTCCAACCCAGAGGTCCTAAACCAGAGCTGGGACACCATCAACGCCATCACAAAGGTATCAAAATCACAAAAAAGAAAAATGTGCCATGAGGAGTTTGATTCCTTATGTTGGGTCTGCAGAAACTGGACGCAGGGAGTCAGCTGTCTCTGATTGATGACCTGCACAGAGACATACGCTGTGCTGCGGCGGAAGTTAAAGGACAACACTTACCTGGCTTCTGCCTGCCCAAAAAGGTTAGTCAACCTCTCCTAAACTCTATTAAACTCTCCAGAGGCAGCGGAAGTCCATTTATGGGCATCGGGTAACAGAGTTTCTCTCCTGAACTCCAGTACACTCTCAGGAAGTCCATTTATGAGTCCTTTCATTTATTTTATTTTTTATTTAAAAGAAAGTTACAATGGTCTCATTGAGAATTTTTGGTCCTTGTACTCAATTAAATAAAATCGATTTGAACTAGTTGCCACTAGATATTGATCACTGGCCACGTTTACTTTTTCACTTCTCAGGGAGTGACGTGCATCCTGCCTGTGCTAAGGGAAGGTGTGCTGACAGGAAGTCCAGAGCAGAAAGAGGAAGCCGCTCGTGCTCTTGGTGGAGTCATTAAACTGACTTCATCAGAGGCTTTAAGACCCTCAGTGGTTAACATCACCGGACCCCTGATCAGAATCCTGGGAGACAGATTCGCCTGGAATGTCAAAACTGCCCTCCTCGAGACCCTCACCCTGCTGCTTGCCAAAGTTTGTCTCCTTTTTAATATTTATTTAATCTTTTTTTTATCTTGTCGTTCATCCTGGCTTTGTGCTTGTAAGTCTTACCCAACCATGGTTAAACTCTGCCTTCACTGGCCACCACCTAGCAACCTGTTCACCATAGCAACCATTTATAACCATTTGTTTCTCAGCCTCAAATAGAGGGATAGTAAATATCAAACCTAGCAACAAAGGGAAATGCATATCAAATTACTGGCTCCCCAGAATGTAGATTGGTATTTAGTATTACATCACTGACCCCACCCTAGCAACCAGTCTGTTTACCAGCAAACACTTGTCTCCGGTTCAGAAATTCTTAAAGACACAGGGGTTAGTTCAAATCACTAATTCTGTGAATGGGAGGTCAATATGGCTTCAGGGACCCGTCCTAGCAACCAGACTGCTCACCCTAGCAACCATCTGAGCAGATTTGTTTCTCACATTCAGAAACTCTTAGTGAAACATGGGTTAGTTTATTCTACCCACAGTTTGCATTTGATGCTAATATTACATCACTGACCCCTCCCTAGCAACCAGATTGTTTACCCTGGCAACCATATCAGCGAATGTGTTTCTCATGTTCAGAAACTCTTAAAGACACAGGGATTAGTTCTCAACACTCATTGTGAGAATAGGAGGATAAGGTGGCTTCACTGTCCACTCCCTGGCAACCAGATTACTCACCCTAGCAACCATACCAGCAGATCTGTGTTGGGTTCAGAAATTCTTAGAAATACGGAGGTTAGTTTGAGATTAATATTTAATCACTGACTCCTTCCTAGCAACCATATCAATGATTGATCTGGCCACAGTGAAGACACCATGGCAACCCAACTGTGTACCCTGGCAACAATATGTCCTCAATCCAGAACATGTGTATTGTGCAGTGATCTTGTTATGCTCTCGTTCAGGTGGGCATCGCTCTGAAACCCTTCCTGCCTCAGTTGCAAACCACATTCCTGAAGGCTCTGCAGGACTCCAGCCGCGCCGTCAGGCTTCGAGCTGCAGAGGCGCTTGGACAGCTCGTATCCATCCACACTAAAGTTGATCCACTCTTCACTGAACAGCTGGCTGCCATCCGCAACGCAGAGGACTCTGGAGTCAGGTAACATTCCGGAACCTTAGGCTATGGAGAACGCCAACAAAACCAAGGCTTTTCCCTAAACCTATAGACATACGCATGCTCTAAATGTTTTGAGTGTAGTGTGGTGAAAACTGGTGGAAAAGGTGCTGGAGTTGACCTAAACAGAAAGCATTTGCGTATTAAAACCCTCAAACCCCATGGTTCCCCCAGTAGGAAAAAGTGTTATTGAGTTTAAAAGGACCAAAATTCTATTTCAATAAATTAAAAATGTTCATTACTTTGGTGAGCATTTGTTATAAATCAGGCTTAATGTGTTCCCGATGCAGGGAGACGATGTTGCAGGCGCTGCGTTTCGTCATTCAGGGAGCAGGAGCTAAGGTGGACCCAGCCATCAGGAAGAACATCACCTCAACACTGCTAGGCATGCTGGGACATGACGAGGTCAGCTCTGCACACTTCACTCTGCAATGATTAAGTAATTATTGATATTAATAATAATAATAATTCATTTTATTTGATGACACCTTTCTCCTCAAACAAAGACAGCTGCTTTTTTGAGGCTGGATAAATTAATTAAAATGGAGATCCAGCTGTTTTGGATTTCGTGGTGAGGGTTCAAGGGTGACGGGGCAGCACCAGTTCTAGATTATATTACGAGCCGCAGGATTATAAACTTTCTTCAAGATCTCAAACTAAATGTGATCATTTTCACAAGCTTTGGGTGGAATGGAAGGGAGAAGGTCTTGGGAGGATTGAGATGTACCCAGGGGTTGCATCATTTTTATTTCGTATATAAAGAGTCTTGTGTTCTTTGTCTTTCTTTGTCACATCTAGCACAGGATGTGGTTGTTAGCATCAGTGTATTTGTGTGCAGGATGCTACCAGATTAGCCTCTGCGGGCTGCATCGGTGAACTCTGTGCCTTCCTGTCAGAAGAAGAGCTGAGGAGTGTGTTACAGCAGCATCTTCTGGGTAACGCCACACTCTGATCCTGAGTCGAGAAGCTCTCTGTTCGTGTTGTGACTCCGGCTGTGTGTGTTCTTGCAGCGGATGTGTCTGGCGTGGACTGGATGGTGCGGCACGGGCGCAGTTTGGCTCTGGCGATCGCATTGAAATCTGCTGCAGATCAGCTGTGTGCGGAGGAGTACAGATCTTCGGTTCTGGACGCTGTGCTGTCCGCCGCCACCGCAGACAGAGTACGAGATCTGATGCAAAACCTGGCTTGAGTTGCTCTACGAATGTTCAAAATGAGCTTTAAATATCAAAAACATAGAATGGAAGCTTCCCAAAATGTTTCATGCCCCGTTTCTCCTTGACCTCCTCAATGGACTCAGTTGCTAGGCACAATATGCAAATAGTTGCTGATCGATCCAATCAGATTTTTGCTTTTCTTTCTCAACACCCACATTATTTTCATCTAAAAGACAGAGCAATGGGAACAAACGCATCGATTCTAGGGCTTTTGTGGATAATCGAATTAAAAAATTGTATTTAATAATAAATAATTTATTTAATTTTACATGGAATTCTCATTGGAATCGGTGCATTTTGTATGAAATTTTGCCTTTGATTTTAGATCAATTCAGAGTCAATTATCATAGTCTCCACCCAGTGGGCAGTAAGATCACTCTAAATACTGATGGAGAGCAGCCCAGTAACTGCAGCGGTGGATGTTTGCAGATCCCCATCGCCTGCAGTGGCGTGAGAGCCATGGGTTTCCTGTTAAAACATCAGCTTCGCTCCGAAGGAGTCGAGACGGCATCACCGCGCATCATCACGCAGTTCGTCAAGGTAAGGCCGTCATATGTAGAGTTAGTCCGGTTGAGATATATATAGTCCAATTTTTTGACATCCTTTAGTTTCTTTAATTCACAAAGATCCTAAACCCTGGATCATACACCACAATGACTCGACTGCCAAACGTCAAATTGGAGATCAGGGTTCCATTCCAGCCTCGTGAGCTCTCCTCTTTCATTACTTTTATTTTCTCAAACACAATCACCCAGAAAACATTACTTGTGCCGCTATATAGAAGCTACGTGCTGCCATTGGTTATCACCATCGTCATTTTTTAATTAATCCAAATGATTTTTACATATTGGCATCACCCACACAGATTTAGAGATATCACTATTGGCTGCAACCGCACAGATTTGATTTATTGGCTTCAGCTGCTCGAAATTTGGCATTAGGATTTTGTTAGGGATTTGCATCCACCTCCCAGATTTCAAAATATCGACATCACCATTTGCCATCAAAAATTCTAAATAGTGTTGTAGGATTGGGGCACCCAGGTTTCTTAGAATGGGTGAAGAAATTGGTCATCCAGATTTCCAGATCGGCACTGGGCACCCAGACTTCTAAGTATCGCCTATATTTCTTAAAATTTGGTCGTCTCGTTTTTTTATTATCGGTCTATGAATTGGACACCCAGAATTCCAAATATTGGCAATGGCCACCGAGAATTATAAATATTGGCAAGAGTATTGACCTCAGCCTCTGATATGTCTAAATATTAGCATCAGTCAATGTTTAATATTGAAAAAAACCCAGATTGGTCGACCTTTAATCATAGCCTGTCTCGTAATCCTAGCTGTTCTAGGGTCTGCTGCTACCCTTCTTTAGTTAACATTGGCTCTGAAAAAGGATTGGATTTTTTTAGTTACCATGTTGTTATTATTTATCATTCAAGGGTCTTTTCCAAAAGTTTATTTGGGGCCGAGTTTGGTACACTGTTTAGTTTTCGGATTTTCCATCTACCTGTGAGACTGAGAAAAAGACACTCTTCTCCCAGTGTCTCCAGAACCAGTCGAGTGACATTCGTCTGGTGGCGGAACGGGTGCTGTGGTGGGTCTGGAGGGAGGAAGCCACTCCCCCTCTGGAGCTCGGCCTGCTCAAACCTCTGCTCAAAACGCTGCTGGACAACACCAAAGACAAGAACACCAGTGTCCGGGCACAGAGTGAACATACCCTCGTCAGCCTACTGAAACTGCGCCAGGGAGAAGACACACTGCAGGTAACAACACCCCCCCCCCCCCACCTTGCTAATAAATCACTTTCTACTTTTAATTATGTTTCTATGCTGCGGGAGAAGGGTTTATAAATTTGAACCAAAATGGAATTGCCACTTTCACATCACACTCGCAAAAAAGTGTCAAAAAAGATTTAAAAAGTGTCAATGAAATGCATTTGCTTCTGTGACTGATTTCAGAGCATCAGTGCGATCCTGGACTCGGCCAGTAATGATCTGCTGTCGGAGTGTCACCGCAGATCCCTGAAGAAGATCTCCAGCCTTCCAGACTCCAATGAAGAGATCGACGACACCATCCTCACATGAGTCCACTAGAATCGAATCCTCATCATCTTTAATTGGCCTCTCGTTTGTAAATGTATATTTTCATTTGGTTCATTCTGAAAGAGGAAGTATTAGTTTGTGCCAATTCCTTTGAAGCACTGGCATTCGGATGCCATTTTTTAAGTGGGTTGGGAAGGCGGGCATAGTGGTCGTGTGAGACAACGAGGCGTCAGAGAGACAGTTCAACCAAAATTCAGTCCAAAAGAGCAGTGCCTTCTATTGGAAAAGCCAATACTTTGCGTTTAGAAGAACAATGGTCTAGTACAAAGCAGATACTTTGTGATGAAGCTAAATTTTGTGTGGACTGTCTCTTCCTGAAACTGGAGGAAGTGATGCTGAATTTTCTGCAAATGATGACTGTGAAGAAATAGAAAGTGAATGCCTTGATTTAAATAAACTCTTTGATTTAAAGACATTTCAACTTGGCTCTGTGTTGCTCTCAGCATTCATGTGTCACCAAATTCAAGTTTCTCCTCAGTCCAGGTAAGAAATCCATCATTTTTTGCGCACATCTAGGATTCTAAAGCTCTCAGAAGTTCTTGAATGGTCGCTCTTAACATCCAGCCTATTTAGAAAATTACCTGTTTGGCTTACCCACCTCATGGAAGGGGGGCAGTGACTGTCTTCTTGGCATCTGTCAAGACAACAGGTTCACTTATGATTGTCTGCTGACTCAGATTTTAAGTTGGCACTCTACAAATCAAATATTGACATTTTCAGAATTTCGCAATCTGTAGGATAAAATCAGCATTACATGAAATAAATGTTTTAAAATCTTGTACTTTTTAACTCTTTAGTTCCAAAAACCAGAGAAAGGCAGGCAACTTTACTCAGTCTTGGAAAATAATACGCAACGATCAGTGCATAAGCAGCATAAATCTTCTTCAGAATATCCCAAGAGGAACAAATGTGCTTTTAATTCTCTGGCAAACTGCAACAGTCCAGATGATGAAGCTACACGGAGTTTCTGTTCGTCTCTGATGGCATGAATGCATTTCTTTGTTAGTACAAAGGAAGAGATGGAGTTTTAAAAAGCACTATGGTACAAATAGGGCTGAGACGGTACATTATCGGCATTATAATGCAGGGCAATGACAGGAAAAGATTAATTTGTGTAATTAAAAATGATTGTGTACCACGTGTTGATCATTTCAGTGTCTGGAAAAAACGGTCAGGAACAGGAAAATAGCCATTCATCTCCATCAGAATTCATGATTGAAAAAAAAAATTGTCAGCTTAATGTGTAAAGATTTTCTACAATCATCAAGGTTATTTCTTATTGTTTAATATTTGTATGTATGTAAATGTATGCATGTATTTTTTTAAAGAACCAAGTTTTATCATTTTTGTTGTTTAACATTAGATTTTGCCACGCTTCTCTTCCGATAAATAATGTATTTGTATGTATTCAAATAATTATTTTTTAAGTATTCTTTACGGTTCTGTATTTATTTGAAAGCCATCGTTTTTTTTTTTTTTTTTTTTTACCAAGTATTTTTTTTTTTTTTTTTTTGTATTTTTAATTTTATTTTCGTGACCCATTTTCACACAACGCCAATCGGGACGCGATGTTTGTGATGTCACATGGTTTCACGCGCTCTGATTGGTTCGAGCCTGCTCTGGTGCAGCAGGAGGAAGCGCCGTTTCCGGTAATGAGCGACTGACTGCTGACACCGCCAAGCCCCGACGAAAATCCCGCGGCATTCAGCGTCTTCCGGGCTGAAATTGTCCGTTTTTTCACCGGACCGGAGGTCAGACTGTCTGCCGCCGAGGGATTGACTGGAGTAAGCGGTGCGCAGCTGTAGCGAGGACGCGGGGTTTAAGTCTCCGGCTCCGGGATGGCCCGCGACTATGATCACCTCTTCAAGCTGCTGATAATCGGTGACAGTGGTAAGAGACACCGCGGATGCGAGACGGGAAGCGGGCCGGGGCGAGGCTCTCCGGGAATTTTTAGGTCCCCGATGAGTTATTAGAGGTTTAACCTGGTTCAAGTGCTTCCAATTCATGTTAAACGGACGAACGAGTGGTTTTATGCTAATGTGGCGCCACTTTTCACCGTTTGAATGAACGGCGGTTCTCACCGGACAGGCCAGAGATTTAGAGATCCAAAGCTAGATTTGGGTCTCAATCAGCAGCTGATCAGATGAAACACAACCGCATCATCTCATCAAAATTCTGATGGACACCATTTCTGAAAGTCCTTGCTGTTGAGGATCAAGAACGACATCTGTGAATTATTAAAGAGATAAACACAGTGTAATGTGTAACATATTTCACCCAAAAACAGCCAGCCATCTATGATTCGTTTTCAGCTGCACTTAAACGATATATCTATACAATTGTGGAAATAGTTCAACTGGTTTCCATATTCGTATTAGCCCAGTATGTTTGTTCAGAGCATACACGAACAATATCCATGAGCTTTCCAACTTTGGCATCACACAGATGTTCCATGTTCTCCAAGGAAACACAAATGTCACATTTTCAGACTTTAACATATCAGGTAACCACATAATATTTGCCACTCTCTATGAATCGTGCATTTAAAGCAGCATTTTTGCAGTAGCGCAAGAAAGTGTCATTGCTTTATGTCGATATCTCTGCAAACACTACTGTATCGTGCGTAAAGCAGTGGTATCTATGTACATGGGCACATTTTTGATGACTTGCATCGAAACAGAAGGAAGGGGTTTTGATAATAAAAATGTTCACTGTCTGAAGGGGACGGTGTTATGATTACACAAGGGTATGCTATGCAAAATTGTTGCATATTTGTCTATTGAACAATGCAATGCCATTTCCCAGCACACAACAATTACTGTTCTATCTTATACAGACGGCACGATTACAGCCCCGATTTTTGAGTAGACAACAGGTTTTGAGAAATTCCCAACAAACTCACTAAATCATGGGCAACTCATTGATGCGATTCTTGCTGACTGTAATTAGCATCCATGATTACCTGCAGCCAATGAGAGAGCAGCATGGTGTGCCGGGAGGACTTATAGACGTCAATATCAACAATTGTGTCATTGAATAAATAATAATAATTGCTTGTATTTATTGAAGCTTTGACCACAGTTACTTAACTCACTTCCTCACTCACTGGCGGCATTCAGACAGAGACAGTCGGTTCACGGTTCTACGACAGTAGTTCATCAACTTTAAAACTGAGCTGATGCGAATGTCCGAACGATTCCGTGAGACGATTAATTGCAGCTATTCTTTTGAGATCCTGAAGAGTCATTTGGATGTTGCCGGAGCGGTGCTCCTCTCTTAACCATTGGTCGCGGACGAGGTCTAGTTTCCTTGGCACTCAAAAGCGTATATAAGCACGGGTGGAGCGCAGACGCATGTGTAACCCCTCTCTAGTGACTGTACCACTACTGAGTTTCAGAACCCAACCGTAGTGTTAAATCAACACTACTAGTGTTGTAACAGCTCATTCTTGTTTAGCAAACTCAACTTGTACAGTGTTGAATCTTTGAGACAATGGCAGTTGTTTCATTGGTTAACACCAGTGGTGTTGCTTTATCACTGTGTCCCCCTAAACACTAGTTCTTTGCAAGTACATTCCTCAGTCCGCCACACAGTAAAAATGGCGTGGTTGGGTTACACGCCTACTGCCTGAGCCGCAGCCATGTTGGTAAAATGCAGCTCTGCAGAGCTACAGATTTTCACGAGGGTGACATTGGGTGATCAGAGCAGAAGCGATGCATTTCCTGTTTGAGAGTGGAGCTCTGTTGCCGATGGTCTGCACTAATATCTTCTGTCATTGCAGGTGTTGGAAAGAGCAGTCTTCTCCTGCGTTTCGCAGATAACACTTTTTCAGGTGAGATGCCGGAACAGCTTCATCATGTGTTGCAGAATCAAGACGTTTGTCTTTGAAAGTAATCCAAGAGTCTGCGGCTCTCAGCTCTGAATTCACTGTTTGAAACAATTAAAATTTAAATATTTTTGGAGCTATTATCAATTCAATTAAATGGTTAGTAGTGTGCATCCCTTAAATGTAGATTAAATTATTCTCTTTAAAAAAATGTTTAGTTTTTTTTTAATATATGTATTTTGTGACAAGATGGCAGGGACAAATAGTTTGAAATCCTCCCAGTAATCGGATCAGGCCATAAGGAACGGAGGAATAGATGGGAACAAGTCTTATTTTTGTATTGGGACCGTCTTATTTTCAAGATGTCGAGTAGGACGTTCAATGGCTGACCTGTGGATTCCCACTGTAAGGAGAAGGAGCACCGGAGAATAAAGTCTGTCCGTGTAGAATCTCTACAAAACATATTCTAACAGACGAAAACATACTAGTATAGCGTTTAGAACAATAGTTGCTCACGAATGTCTGTTGAAAGAAATAATTTTTTATTATTATTTGTCGTTTATTTAGTGTTGCCACTTTTGAGATGGTGATGCGGTCCTCTCTCTCTCTCTCTCTCTCTCTCTCAACTCTAGCTTCTTATATTTGCTTTGCGATGATGTCGGTGGCTGTAGAAGCTTGTGTCGAACCACTGTGTAACACAAAACAAGCTGCAGCTCTGTCAGGATCATTAATTGAATTCCTGCTGGTTTTATTCATGTTTTAGGTAGTTACATCACCACTATAGGCGTGGATTTCAAGATCCGGACGGTGGAAATCAATGGAGAGAAGGTGAAGTTGCAGATATGGGACACCGCCGGACAAGAGCGATTCCGCACCATCACATCAACGTGAGTCAAACCCTTGAGATGATCTTGGGGTTCAGCAGCCGCTGTAATGGAATGCTTGCTACTTAAACTCTGCAGAGTCATTCGAGACCAGCTGGTATCAAAAAACCAAATCTGAAACCATTCCTGGAAATGAAACTACAACTTCCAGAAAGATTCCTTCATGGGGTAAAGATGTTGTGATGTTGACCTGTCAGGACTGTGCTTGATGGAAAATTCCCATTTGATTCATCAATGACTGTGAAAACAATAAAGAGGCTCGTCACAGAATCGGGGGTGTCCAGTAAACGACCCAATCCAAGATTCTTGACTCAGACAGCTCACCTCGCTAAAAACCCGTGTGATGAACTCGTGAAATCCGAAGCATCATGTGGAAACAAATGTGGAATTGCTTTTCAAATTAAAGCTGAGATATTTTTTTTTTTCATTTTCTTTAGAACATTGAAGTTTACGTGGAAAGGCTGCTCCCGTTTTAAGGGTTGTGCTTGCCAGCGTGGGGCTCGATGGCGAGCGTTTGAAGCTCCTAATTAGAGCTGAGCTGTTTTATAGCAGCGAAGGCTTCTATGCTCATAAAGCTTGCGAGAACTTTTGGATGCAAAGATACAGCTTCCACAATGAACTTGAGTGAATGAGTTTCATCTTTTAGATTTGCATTTAACATAAGAAACTTTGCTATTTTGCTACTTTTTTGGAAAAAGCTACTTTATTTAAAAAGATGTCTTCGAATCCCAGACTCAGCGTGGGCTTCTGACAGAGAACAAACAGATGCCGAGTCTCGAATAATGTCCTTGTGTTCATAAGGGATCCTGAAGTTTTGCGTAAATCTCTTTAACAGGTTTTAAAAAAGTAAAAAAAAAGGTTAAAAGTGACAAAATGTTTGTATTTGTACCCTGAAAAAAATACAAAAATGCTAATTAATGAAATTATTAGCCCTCTTAAGAAATTGTACTTGTTAAAACATTCCCAAGTGATGTTTATTGGAACATTTTTAAACCGAATAGTTAATTTTGGACAGTTGTCCTACAAAAACACACTTGTTAATGGTCAATAATGGATCCCTTATGTTTGATTACAGCCTTTAGTTGTTTTCTGTTGTTCAGCTCTTTCCTCCTGAGCAGGCACAACCTCTGCGTGTTAGTGTCCCTCAGATTTTCTATTGGATTCAAACTGAGTTTTGTGCAGAAGAGACAAATTCGCTCTCTTCACTCATGTGGAGGTATGAAGTGAGGTGTGTTTTGGGTCGTTATCCTGATGGAAGAACAAAATATCGACCCAACGCAAGTTTTTTTGCAGACTGTCTGGGGTTCAACAGTTTCTTATATTCTTCTTTTTAATTTTTAATCCAAATCTGTTGAGATTCCCAGTAACGGATGCACCCCCACAGCATCAGACTCCCACCACAATGCTGAGGTTCAATGACTTTTTCTTCTTCTTTCACGCAAACGTAGGCAACATCTCTGTGTTCTAGTTTTGTATGATCTGATCAAAGAACACATTTCCAGTGTGCATCACTTTTCCCCAGAACTTCATTCTGGCTTGGAGGTGTGTCTTCTTTCTTGGTCCACAACCTCACAGTGCATTCCTGTGCAGGGCTCTAGTGACCGTCAAAGTTTTCATAGAAAAAAAGCGAGATTGTAAAACTCATTCTGAAATTATTCCTGGACCAAGTGCAGTTTCACCAACCATTTTTTTCTCTGGCTGTTTATCTAACATACAAGTAATAAACTGAATCTGGATGCTCATTACACAGTTAACGAGTGAATATTTAGCGCTTCGTTCGCCGCGTTACACTCTGTGCTCTGCTGTTCAGGCAGAAATGGGTCGAGTTCTATCTGAAAGAGCTCATTGTGTGTTTAAAGATGGATAAGATGCTTGTCAGAGTTGTGCAGCTGGTGCTCCTCGTGGTTCTCACTGGTCTTCATTTCCTCCCCTAAACTAGCTTTGATTGTTCTGCAGTTCAAAATCTAAATTTTTCTGACTACTTTTGAAACTCCTCAGGTATTACAGAGGAACCCATGGGGTCATAGTAGTGTATGATGTCACCAGTGCCGAGTCCTTTGTCAACGTCAAGCGATGGCTGCATGAAATCAACCAGAACTGCGATGACGTCTGTCGAATATTAGGTTTGTTCAAAAGTGCTTGCCTCCTTTTGTTTAAGTCAACATTTCCTTATTTTCTTTTGAGTGTTTCTATATTCACATACTTTTTGTAGTTAAATTTCCGTCTACATTTTGAGCAGAAAAAAATAATGTCTCTATGAATTCAAATGTAGAACTTAAAAGATTTAACCCCAGTCTTGAACAGGTACAGTTGTGCTCATAAGTTTACACACCCTGTCTCTAACTTCTTGCCCATTTTTTCAGAAAATATGAGTGATGCACATTTTTTTACTGATTGGGTGAAGCCATTCATTGTCAAACAATTGTGTTTTTAAATCATCATGACAACAGAAACTTTCCAAATGATCCTGATCAAAAGTTTTAGCATCAATGCTAGCCTAAAGTCTCTTGAGGTAGTTGTCGATGAGGTTCTTTATCTGCTCTGTTGGAAAAGCAGTCCATTGGGAGAAAACCTCCAGCTCTTGTAAATTTCTACAGGAACGACACGTTTGAGTGGAGAAAGCCATGGGGATGGTGTGGTGAAAGAACAAAATCTACTCGCTTTATATTTCAAATACTATGTTTTGTTTCCATTAGTGGGCAATAAAAACGACGATCCAAACTCTAAGGTTGTGGAGACGAATGATGCGCAGAAGTTTGCAGAGCAGATGGGCATCAGTCTGTTTGAGACGAGCGCAAAAGAAAACGTCAACGTGGAGGAGGTGAGTATCTCAAAATGCAATAAAACTGCATGGTACCAAAAAAAACAACTCCATGGCTCACAAACTTTGATGTTAGCTTGTAAAAGTGTCATGTAACAGTATTTCATTAGAATAACGCAACAGTTGCCAAGGTAGTATGTTCGTTGTTATGGTAAAGTCAGTCGATTTTACCTATGAAGCGAACAGTGGGGGAGGGGGGTGGTGTATTATAATAATCCCTTTTTTACTGTAACTTCTATAAACCAACCCCCAAGACTTTATCATTTTCCAACGCTGAGATAGAGCTCAGAAAATTTGGTTGCTAGGGTAAACAGTTTGGTGTCCAGGGAGCTATCAGTGATGTCATACAAATGCCGCTCTGTACCAATGATTAGCATAAACAAACCCCTTATTTCTGTACGATTTTCTCGTTGTAGTTTCTCATTTATTTTTATTGGCCACTATTTTGGTGGGAAATGTTTAACCCCATCTAGAGCCTGGGGTTCAAATACTTTTACACAGGGGTTGGTAGGTTCTTACACAGATGGTTACCTCCACAAGTGTGGTGAATTTGAAGTTCTCAGTTTGGGTTACAGCTTTATAAAGCTTGGCCACTGTTAAAAATGGAAAATTTCCCAGTCTGGAAAGATAAAAACCCGACCAGTTTGGATATCATGGTGGCTGTAGCTGGAGCAAACTGGTGCTAACTGTGGCAGTAGCTTTCGGATGAACATACCACAGAGACTCTTCCAGAAGGACTACAAATTCATGTGAATTATCTCTTCGTTTGCTCCAGATGTTCAACTGCATCACAGAGCTGGTGCTCCGGGCGAAGAAAGACTCGGTGGCCAAGCAGCAGCAGCAGCAGCAGAACGACGTCATCAAACTGAAGCAGAACAGCAAACGAAAGAAAAAGTGCTGCTAGGAGACGAGTCTGCAGTCAGTTAAGATCTCTCTCAGAAACACACACCGACAGAGCGGACTCATGCAGGACCGAGACTAACCACAGAGACTTTTAAAAAAGCAAATGTACAGATTTTACTCGAGTGGAGGAGTTTTACGTGGGATTCCTGATATTTAATGAAGATCCTCCTTCATGATCGAAGGAGTGCAAGCTGACGTGATGGCCAAACCGTCTCTGCATCACCCCCTTACATAGCTCTCGCTCTCTCTCTCTCTCTCTCTCTCTCTCTCTCTCTCTCTCTTTTGATTATCCACCAAGCGTCTCAGGAGGGACTTGTGTTTTCTTCTTTTACAAGTTTTCTTCTCTTTTTTCAGGGATTCTTTTCTCAAGTACATTTCGAGTCTTTTTGGATCTTTTTGCATCTTTCTTGACGTTTGATTTTTGATCTTTTATCTTCAAAACTGCTCCGATTGTTTACAGGATGAATCTCAAAGTGCACGTTTTCTGATTTGGCACATCGGTTAACGATCCTCAGTCGAGAGGATTCTAGGAAGAATCTGCATTTTTCTCATCTTGTGTGATGAAAAGCCGGACAGTAAGACCTTTATTCATGATGTTTATGCACTGGACGTTTTTCGTGGTAGACGTTAATCTTTGTAAACAGAAATTAAAGGACATTTATTCTTAAATGAGAACAGAAACGTCTGGATCAGTACTAGCTCAAGATGCTCTGAACACAGTTTATGGCTGAAGATGTTTTCTCTCGACTCCGTGGGGATCAGCATCTTCAGGCTGAGCATCTTTTCTGCTTCGCTTTTCCTTTGAGGATGATGAGGAAGATACTGCCATTATCCCATTGATAATACAACAGACCCTCCCTCCCCCTCTCATCCTTTCTTCAGTGTTGCCAGATATTCATCTCAGCCATCTTTTGGAAAGCCACTTTGTGCCAAACGTACGAGGCTCTAACTCCGTTATTTGTCCTGTATGAAGCACAACACTCACTTGGGGACCTGTAAACGCCGAGATTTTAAAAAACATAAATAAAAAGTAAGACATGCACAGCTGCCAAGGGTGTACTGCCAAACTTAAATGTGTTTTTTTGAGTTCCTAACAGATCTTATCTTTAAGTGTTTAAATGGCTGTTGACCTATCGCTTAGCTCCTCCCCTTTGGTTTCTGCTTCCCTATGTTGTTTTTCAACGACTGTGATTTGAACACATCGGAACTAGATCTCTGGTCAGTTCTAAAGGAACGGTGCATAAAGGGCCACAACATGTGAAAGTCATTGTCGATTTCTAGCACCTTGCTTTTGGAAAAGGGGCGTGGTCAACCGTGAATTTATGAGATGCCATGTAGACGGCTTTGGATGAAGATAGATGTGTACCAACCACGGCTCATTTTCTGTCTGTGCAAAGAGAGTAGAAATGGAGAATGGCTCAGATGTTTCTCGACTTTGATGATTGCGTTCTCTGGTGATGATTGTTAACACTTGGAGCACAATCAAGTGCAATATCATGTATAATATTTTAGTCTGTTGATAAAAATGATTGACCAGACACACGGGAACTAAATCAGTACTTCTGGATTTACCAAAAGTCTGTTACAGGTTTTATCAAAATCTCCACAGAAATGAGATAATATAGAATCTGATGAGGTAAAAAGTATTTAGTTTTAAATGTTATCTTCGCCAATACATGCACGCTCTCAGTATAAACATGTTCACTATTGCGCCAAAGGTTCCCATAAAGTCATATAAACAGCCAAAAAGGTCACGCAGTTAACTGAACCAGATTTCCTTAAAGGACGCAAACAAAGAAATCTCAACAAAAATAAACACCAGTTTCAGTGAAGATGTTGAATACTCATCTTTGATTGGCTGATCTCAGTTTTTGAGGCGGAGCTTAGCGATTGGTTGTTAGCTTAGCTTAGTCGTTTGGTTGTTGAATCCTCAGGCTTCTGTTGGTAATCCTCAAAGATTCGAGCTTCTCCATTGACGTCTTCTTTTAAACAGGTTTGGATCACTGTATTATTTAAACTTTAACAACTCACTTTTGTTTGTGCCAAGAGTAGAAAGCACACTGTGACGAGGATTTAAATACAATATAAGGAAGACTTTGTAGGTGTTAAACTGTGATGACACTTTTTTCCCCCCACAAAAATTGTTGTACGGGTTAAACCATTTTTCATCAGTTGACATTCGCCTCTTTGCCTCTTTATCTGTTTTGTAACTGCACGGCTCGACTTGGCCCTCTTCCGGGGGCTGTTCCATAACATTCTGTACCCATTAGTGGTACTTTTATCTCACCCATTTGGATAAGGTTCTAAAAGCAGGCTCAGTTTGTGGTAAGCCCACGACCTATTTCTGTGATTGGACAGAAAAGTGTCGATCACTGACTGGTCAGTAATTGATCTCACTGATTGGCCAGAAGAATAGTTACGGCATGCCTCTTTACACTGTGCAGAAAAGCCAACAATCCTAGCATCGGTTACTGTTGTGTTTTAAAATGATTTGACCATTGCCAAACAAGTAGTAGTAATAGTGGTAGACCTTCGCTTCTCTGATCGCAGATCAACCTCAGATTTTTCTAGTCAAGATTCTCTGACTAGTACAACATGAGAATAGAATGTCGAATTAAGAGATCAGTTACTCCCAAAAAATAAATTCTAACCAAATTGTAAAATCTGACTGATATTCTTTTTTTCTTTGACTCTTAAAGGCAGAGTCTTTCTTCTCTCTGTTGGTGAATCTCACAAAACAAACATTAGCTTTTCACCAAAGTAGATGCAGAAGAATATGCTTTAAGACAAAAAAGGTTACTCATGAGCTATCCGAGACCAATGCTCCCATGAGTAGACCTTTGCAAGCAATTAAGGCATTCTTTCCTGAAAATCACTGAAATGGTTCTGTTTATTACATCAACCTTTTGTTATTTTAAAGGTAACTGAAAAATTGTTTAAAAATGTATTTATTTTTTTAAAGCTACACTGACCCCTTCCATTACGTTTAGTCATTGAAACCGAGTGCTATGGGGAATGCCTGAAATTATTCACCTTTCATTCTGGACACAAAGCTCAGTTCATCTGTTAATTGCTTCTGAAGAGTCACCAAAATGCATCACTCCTAGTGTGTATTTGGCCATGAAATTCAGCAAAAAAACAATGCTTTTCGGAATTTTGAAACTTTGTAGGTCTCATTGGTCGTGTTGGTGGCCATATTTGTGTTGGCCCTTCAGTCATTCCAAAAAGATTTGGGATATCCATTCACTTTATGAGCATGTGTAAGATGGAAGGTTATGGATGTAGAAATGGATGTCAGCCTAAAATTGCTGCAACATAATGTTAATGGTGATTTCTAGAGGAAAAAAAAAATCAATATTTTTATATATAACAGCACTGCTGCTCAGTATAAGGGGGGGGGGTCTAGCAAGGGTGTCTGAATTGTTTTCTGTTGAATTTTACAATCAAAGTTTACTGAAGTAAACTGTGGCACCTCCTTTCAGAAGACTATTACAAAGTCTCTTTAGCACTTAGAGCTACCATTTTTGTGGATTTAGTGCATGCAATACGAAAACATGAAAACAAAACACATTTTTAAATTGGAAAGAAATTTGTTGTTCTTATAAAAATGTGTTTTGTTTCAAATAAATCGTATGAACAAAATTAGTTCTATCTCGAAAAAAGATGTATTTTGCTCATAAATATCTGTGATAAGAAATGGTGAAAATACGGCATTTATTGCTAAAACTATTTTATAGCTACACATTGTAATATGCATAAAAAATATATAAAATAATCTAAATGATTTTATATATGCATATTAATCAACATTAAATTTAAAATAGATATTAAAGCTATATTTTGTATACATTTGAATTATATTTCTATGCAATTTAAATATCAAAATGTCTTAATTCTTTCAAGAAAATTATTATTATTATTTTTTTTTAATTTTTTTTTATTTTTTTTTTTTAACAGAACAGTTTCACCTAATGGAAAGAGTGTAGTGAGAAAGTGATGCATTACCAAATGTTAAAGAAATATAATTGTTTAAAATGTTCTTCGACAGTTTTGTGAGATTCACCAATGGCAATCGCTCCTCCCCCTCCTGAGTCATGCACACACGTGACAAATGAAAAACTGCGCGGATCACTTTCCTTTCACCTTTCCTTTTAGCTTCATCATACACTGGAGAAACGACTTGTATTACAGACCTCCCCTTTATCAATTATATCATTAATAAATATTTTAAAGAATAAATATTTGACACAAACAGCTTTGTCCTTGTCTTTATTCTTCATCATGTCTACAATCTTCATCTTAATTAAATTCGGATTCTGCCGTCACAGTATTAACCATGGGAAGCGCTTGTTGATGCTCTGCAGGTTCCAAGATTTTCTTCACGGTTGCTTTTGAAAATATACGTATTTGATACAAACACATGATTGCTTTTACTTTGAGAATAACTAGCATACATTGATGCAAAGTACAAAATCTCCTTTATTTACATGTTTACAAGTGTACAGATTAGATGCAAATGTACTTTATGCACCATTTAATTACCACAAACTAACGGTTTGGATGATTATTTTTTAATAACTGCAGACTGCTCTTGTTTTTAAGAGTAAAACAATATATTCGTACAAAAATATTTGTGAAAATGGATATACAGGTGCTGACGATGTAAATATAATATCATGGTTGATTTATTTCAGTAATTCCGATCAAAAAGGGAAACTTGTGTAACGTATACATTTGCCCCACACAGACTGATGTATTTCTATTTTTCATCTCCAATTTTTAATTATAACGTATGGAATGAGATTCGTGTCATGTCTTTATGGGAAAAAACGGCTTTGAACATAATCAAATTAATTGAAATGCATTTTTACAGCTTTAAAAGTAAAATAAAATAATTTGAAACCGATTTTTACAATCCCCGGACCCCCTTCTCCCCCCACCCCCAAATACATGTTTATATGTAGTTTTCAGTTTGATTTGATTTGGTTTTTTTTTTTTTTTTTTGTTAGTTTATGAAAAAACACTTTAGCAAAATCTTTCTAGGCCATTCATGAACTGGTGCATGTTCTCTTGTAGGTTTTGGTTTTGAAGTTGATAAAGAAAACCATTTTCGATTGGATTGCAAACTGACTTGCATTGACACCAAACTCTGTGATTTGAGGTTGCTTGCACCGTTTCAACACCATGCCCCCTGGTGGTTTGGAGATATAAAAAAAATGTTGGCATCTTGTCAAGTTGCAGCTGTATCTTTGCAACTATTTGCACCAAATTTGCTGCAAGTCATCAGTACCCATAGTAGATTCCGACAGCGCCCTCTCATGGTCAAGTCACAAGTTTTTTTTGAAGAGTTTGAATTCAGTTTGTCTGTTATCACATAGAAAAGTTATGTTTTTATGCCAGAGCTGTTCACACTAACATTTTCCTGCTAAAAGCCTGCCCTGCATCACTTCGTTGCTGTGTGGCTTGTTCTACAGCTCGGTTATGAATTCTGTAACAGAAGCCTGTTTATGGTTGAGTAACTGTCAGTCTTCTATATTTATTTTTAAATGTATTTTACCATAAAATCTCTTCAAATAAGTAAGAAATTGGTTTTACGAGCTTTTGGGAAAACCTATACTAATTTCCTTTAAAAATTACATTAGCTGCAAAAATGAAAATGTTTGATGTATTTGTGACTTGCTGTTCGTTTACAGGAAGAGGATGATGACGTGGCAGGTTTGGAAGGCTGGTAGGTACCATGCTTATCTTGTACATTATTCATATTACAGCTCATCAGCTCACAATATAAATCTGTGTATAAGAGACTGGAAACAGACATGGAAACACAGACACCAGAGTTTTGAAAGCAGCGTTTCAATGGCAGAACAGTACAAAGTCAATGAGTGCTGCACATGAATGCATCTACAGAACACAATCTCCTCTGACACGAAGCGATTCAGGTTTTGGCTGCTGAGGGGAGATTGAACATGACCAGGACATTAATTGCCATCATCAGATTTATCAAAGATCAAGCTCCGGTGGGATAAACAACCATGATATTTAATCATTTATGTTGAAAATTGGGGTAGAAATAAAGGTGAAAACCACAGGTTGTTATTGAAGGCTACATCACGAGTATAGAAAGTAATGTTTAATTATAATAGATATTAACTCAATGAAGTAAGAACTTACACATTAAGACGTCCTTTGTCTTGATTTTCTTCATATTTTTTTTCTGTGTCTTCCCACCGGAGCTTCTCTTTCGTTCTTGACTGGGCAAAGAAAATAGGTTGCATGCGTTGAGTTTGAGGATGTAATCGGTTTTCTTTTTAGAAGTTTAATATTTATTTTAGCTTGGTTCCTTTTTGGGATGTGCAATGATTATTTGCTGCTTGTGATGATTTGTAATTTTCATTTTTTTGGAAGTTGCAGCACATTTGAATGTAATGATCTCCTTAATTTGAATTTTATCACAATGTGAATACTGTGATAAACCAATACAGTGCTAAAAACAAATAATCCTGATCGCTCCTTAAGAAACATTTAAATGGCAAACTCAAGACAGACATGTGCTTCGTACGTTTACAAATATATTGATTCCAAACTTATGTGTCTGTTACTTGTATAAAAATCACTCTTTGGGTTTCTCCGAACTTAAAATCTCCTCAGCATGGAAAGAAGACGACAAATGCATAGCTTTAGTTCGAAACATGCTCTGAACACACGCGTTCATTCTGAGGCTGGAGGATGTAAACGGGCTGCGCTTCATACAATCTTTTCACATTCAGTCATTAGATGTACGTGTAAACGTGGAGGTGTATGTTTAGACGCGTTAAACAGTCAAATAATATCAATTTTAATAACATCAGGAGTAAAACGCAACAGTCCGGTGTTCAACAAATTTGTCCTTATGATCATCGCGCACGCGCAACATATACCCTTCTGTTGACGCATGCGCACACAAATGTATGGCCATTTTTACGCGTTTACGTTAGTGAAAATGACAATTATATATTTTTCTTCTTTATTCGTTGTCTCGTGCCCTTCATTGTAGAAGGCAAATGTTTCTAATAAATAGAGATGTTTTAAAATAATCTAAACGTTACGCTTAGGCTTTGTATTAACGTTTAAAGACACGTGGAATGTTTAGTGTGATTCTATTATGATGCTTTATTAGTTTTTAATGAGTGATACATAAATTCTTCCTACACGTGAATTCCTCTTTCATTGGTCATTGTGCACGCGCGCACACAAAATATGCGCAAATTTAAAAAAAAATAATTTAAATGACAAATGTGTTTTTTTATTCTTTGCTCCATGGTTTTTCCCATGTTTTAAATGAAAATGTTTTAAAACAGTCACTTTGTAGATTTGTGTTAAGTTTAGGGTTTGTATTACAATGTAAACATAAATGGAATGTACAGGTTTTATTCGTAGCTCTATTATAATACTGCATTCGTCTTTAAAGTTAAACATATTGTTATCTGAAATGGAAGGATAAATCTGTAGAACACCGGCACCTTTCGCCATTGACCTGATTTTTAAAGCAATTTAATAAGTGCAAGAGAGCCATCTGATGACCTGGTTTAAACATATTGAATTAGTCTTTTGTACGGCAGTATTTAAAGAGGCAAAAGTACTCCTTTTAAAACTGCGCTCTTCCTCGTTTTGCCATCAGACATCCATGAACAATACATGGTAGTGTTAATACATCCGTCGGTGTCAATATCTGGCCTAGTTGTGTAACTTAAATCACAGACGACAATTCTCATCCTTACCTCAGAAGCAGAGTTTGGCTGTGTTAAGCCTCCTACACAGCTGTTTCTGTTTCAGGTCATGACTGGGTTTCAATCTATCTGGGTTTCATTAGCAGCTGTCCGATAATGAGTGGATCAGTTACTCTGGTTTTTCTCCGTTGGACGTCTGATGACAAAACGAACGCAGTGGTAATGAGAATAAGGTCAAGAGAGTTAACTGATAGAATTCTTAAACTCAGCAAACTGGTAAATGTCCATCTTGAAATGAAAGACACGCCCCCGTCCTGGAGCGAGTTTGGACTTTCCATGGGTTCATCCTGAGTTGATTCTCTGCGAGTTCTCGATCTGAGTCTGTGGCAGTGATGAGAGGCACTCGCCGGCCACACACACTCACACCTCTGACGCGCACTGGAGGATTGTGGGAAACCTGCTCAGAGCTTTTCTCGTGAGGATTGTAGGTTCAGTAAAGTGCAAACGGAGACGACTGGATCGGAGCTCCTCCAGCGGAGCATCAGGACACAAATCTGACTCGATGCTAAATCAAATTCGAATGATTGAGAACATCGCGCTCAAGATGAAGTAAACGCAATTCAACAGCATGAGAAATATATGATTTAATTCACTTTTTATATATTCCATTAATATTATTATATTGACATTTTTAAATTAATATTCTGTACTGGAGGCTTGAAATCAAAAAAAATATTTAGCATCTTTTATAAAAAAATATATATGGCATTTTTAAATTTAGCCTATTCTTAATTAAATGATGTAAACTTTATTTTATAAATAAATCGATTCTGAATTATTGATTTGAACTGCTTTCGAAATGGAAAAGGATCATTGCATTGGACCCGAGCAGACTTGTGTTCTGATGAGCAAACCTAAGCTCTGGTGCTCCAGTCTCTTCTCTCTCAGTTCTTCTTGAAGAAGGAGAAGATACGTTTGTCTCGGTCAGTGAGGCGCCGCGTTTTTCTGGACGCCTCCGCTCCTCGAGGACCACTGAAGGAGAACGGAGGATCCTTCCACTCCTCCTGATGCTTCTCCATCAGCTGCTGCTCGATCACCCTGTGCATGTCATCCTGATGGAAAGAGAGGGAGATGAGACCAAGAACCAAGAAGATCAGCCCAAAACACGTGTAATAACCAAATAATGATGAATGCCTTCAAAAGAAATGTAACCCTCTTCTAATGAGGCGCCCGCGAAACTAAATGCTCTGAAGAAACATGGAGCAGATGGTTGTGGCATGGAAATGGACACAATGTGACGGCGGACACCATCTCACCTCTAAGGCAGAAGGGAGTTACCACAGGGAGGAAGGGGATGGATGGAAGCTGAGAAAGGCCACTAGATCAGAAACCACAATAGCCACACAGTGAACAGCCCTGAGGAGGCAAACTGGAGCCAAAGAGAGAGAGAGAGAAGGGAAGCGGACTGTTAAACTCTCCTGACCACGCAGACACACGTGGAAGGCCAACAGGGGCAGAAGTCCCCGAAATTTGTAAAGCAGTAGGTGGGTCTGTTAAAAGGTTATGGTGAGAAAAGTGGAAAAGTTTGGGGGTGGAGTAAGTTACTTGGTTACAAAGAGTGACAGGTGTATGTTTGAGGACAAAGAGCGGAACACCTCCACCGAAGTAATAGCATTTTTATTATCTTTGTGACCCCCCCACACTTCTGTTATATACAATCTGGTATAGTTTAAAATAGATAAAATCCTTCAATTTGGGGATTAATCAGCCATCATACGGATATTGAGGTTTAAGCTCGTAGACGGGATATTTCAGTGTGCTGTGCCTCGTTTTGAGGTTGAGTTGTGATTGAGACTGACCTGCCAGGCTTCTAGCTGCTGGGAAAGGTTGAGTTTCTGCTGAATGGCGTCCAGCAGCTGACCGTTGAGAGACATGATGTCGATCTTACTCTTGGCTAGCTCCATCTTGACAGCTTTCTTCCTAGAGCACCGAAACAACAAACACACGCCGGCGTCAGCTTCATTATCAATCCTGGCCTTCAATGTTCCGTCAAGATTTCTGCAGGTTTCTAAAACTTAAAAGATAGTTTAATCCAAAGCACACATGCAGTAAACCTTTCCAGAGAACCTTTTTAATGTTCAGTTTTATCATAAATTTATATTACTTCTGTGTATTTTTGAAACGCTGCACTAGAAAAAAAAATCGTATTCAAGTAGGAAATGTCTCAAATAGAACAATAAAATACTTATTAATTTGGTTTTGTTTGTATATTAAAAAATGATCTGGTATTTACTTTATGAACTATTTGTAATTTATAAACCAGTAAAAAAGTAGTCATTTTACTTATTATTTTGTTTTTTAATTTGCCGCGCACCAATTTATGGTCGTAATTCATGGAGTTATGGAAGTACTAATTGAAAAAAAATGAAAGTAAATCACATATCTTTCTACATACCACATGCATGAATTTTTAAAAATTCCTAAAAAGTTTTTAAAATGCTTTTAAACCACAGTGAATTTATTTTTTCATGCATTGTTTTCATTGCATTGTTTTTGAGATGTTTTCATAATTATAAATGAAAACAAAACATTTTATAATCTATATGCGCATATAGATGTGTTTAAAAAGTTATATAGATAACACGTATATTACAAATAATTAGGAAAAATTATTAAAAATGACACGCCATCTTGTAAAAAACTATCGTGAAATGTTTCGTGAAATGTCTGAAGCGTTTGTATTGTTTTGTTGATGATGTCATACTTGGCGATTGCTTCGTCTCGGTCTCGTATGGCGCTCTGTATTTGTTCGTTGGGTTCGTGCACATCCGCCATGGCTCTCAATCGCTCGATCTCCTCTCTAGAGGAAGAGACTTCGACGGAGAGCAGCGCCACCTGCAGGAACCAAAAACAATTAAAATCAGATAAAAACGATTGTGCTGCTCCATTACCCTTCATCCCACATTCTATGTCACAAGTAAAGTGCGTTACCTGGTTGTGTAGCTCTAGCGCCTCCTCTTGGCTGCCATGTGTTTTCTCCTGCTGCTCCTCATACATTTCTCTCAGTTCCTGAAGCTCCTCGCTCAGCTTCCGGACCTGCTCTTCGAGAACCTCCTCGTCACTTCGCCGCGAGCCCTGACCACACAGCAGACCTCAATATGACTGATCTCTGAACCTCTTCAGCTGACTCCTCTCTATGTGGAGGAGGAATGAGCAATCTTCCCAGTGATATTTTCCTCAACGCGAAAGCTGCTCTCCTCAAAATTGGAAAAGCATGGTCTCTTTCTTAGAGGTGTTGATCCTCATAAATGTATTTACCATCCCAGCGCATAGCAAAGAAATGATTGAAAAAAAAAACCGTTTAAATTGTTACCGTAGATTCGTTCCCATCCAGCAGGTTTTGTGTAAGTCTCCGCAGCTCCAGAAGACTGGCAGTCAGACTTCCCTCAGGCACATCTCTCGCTGATAGCGTTTCCGAAGACTCGTCCATGGAGGAGTCGGTTGATAAGGCGGAGTCTGTGATGTCATTTCCTCTCAGCTGGGAGCAGATGGAGCGCACCTGACAGTAAGCTTCCCACAGCTGCAGACGAAGCTGGAACAGACAAATAAACAGGAAAAAATAAATTAAATGAATAAATATAAGCAAAAAATAAAGCAATAACAAAATTATTACTTTTTTTTTTACCAAGTATCAAGTCCAAGTATCTCGTACACGTTATAATTACCCCTGACTGTTATTTAGAAATAGGATTTTAAACTCAAGTGTTAAAAACATTTTAGTTTATATTAAATCCAAGTATTTTGATTATCAGAACCAAAATTTTAATCAGATTAAATTTTGAATCCAATTACTAGAAAAATGTAAAAATATAAAATATTTTTTATTAATATTTAAATGTCAAGTATTATTAAAAAAGGAGTAGGAATAAAATAAAAACTGCTCAAAATAAATATTTAAATGTTAATTATAATAAAAAACAAAGTTTTAGTTTAAAAAGTACAAATATTATTCTAAATAAATATCAAATTCTACTATTAATTTGATGATTTATTGCTTGAAATTATTAAAATCAAGGAGTAAGACAAAAAAGCAAATGTTATTAAATATTAAAATAACAATTATTGTTGGAATGTTTTGTTAAAATGAAGTGCTGAGAAAATGTCTGTTATTAACCAAACAGCCAGAATTCTTGTACTAAATTATTTAATCAAAATAAAGTACCAATAATACAAATATGGATAAAAATAAAAAGAATATAATTTAATATTAAAATAAACTAATGAAGTAGCAATTACTTCTCAATTTCTTTTTTGAAATAAAGCAGTAAAAAGTAGAATCGTTCTTCAGAGTCTGTGCAACACCTGCTCTCGCTCGTGCTCCAGCTCCTCCTGCTCCATGCTCTGCTCGATCTCGCTCTGAAGGCTGTAGGAGTGTGTGTCTGAGATGGTGCTGGGGCCGAAGCTCTGCAGCTCGTGCTCGTCCGTCAGCTCCTCGAGCCGAGCGCTCAGCTGCCGGTGAGAGACTCGTGCTTCTTGCAGCTCCAGCTGAGACTCACGGAGCTGCAGAGGAAACAACATTGAAGCTAAAAGTCCTCCTCACCCCGTCTGAAACCTGATTTTTTATTATGTCTCAGTACTGGCGGTCGTAATGTGTTACTGGTGAGGAGTGTGTTTGCGGAGCATGCATTGCTCACCAGCTGCTCCTTGTGCTGACTGTGTTTCTCGAGCACCAGCGTCCGCTCTCTCAGCTCCTCCACGGTGTTCAGAAGCTGCTGGTTCTCCTCCAACACGGACGACACGCGCCGCTCCAGTTCCTGCTTACGATCCGACAGCATCTGAATCTGAACACCAGGACAAACAGCAGGTTACAGTCACAGAACCGGGATCTGAAGAACTTTCGGTTTCAGACGGAGGATCACGAGGATCCCACACAAACCAGAATGAGGAGGGAAACACTTGTTTCTCTCGAATCGATTGATCTTTGAATCTAGCCGCTCTCTTGGAGGATCAATGAGGAGCCCAGGTTTGAACTAAGTGCTGGGTAACTGGGTTAAATGGGTGATATTTTGCTTTGTTTGCAGGAATGTGGTGATGCCAGGAATCAGGAGGGAGTCACCAACACCTCCAGACTCAGGAATGTGAGTTTGATAGTAGAATATTTACCAGGAAAACATTATGAGAACTCAGAGCCGTCGCATATTTAATCTGTGTTTCTGCATTCACTCAAATCTGTAAAAATATCCACATTTCTTTAAAAACATTGTTACATTATTCGTCTTTTGCTTCTGACAAAATATTCTAAATGCATCTCCCTAGACCACAAAAACCACTAAACTTTACTAAGACATACAAACTGGTCTGACTCGGGTTTCTGAATCTTTTCAGACTGGTACCCTTAAAGGAGTTCTGGGAAATTAAAAAAAAAGGAGGAATAAAATCCAAATATTGCTCAAAATAAATATTTTATGTCAATTATCATTAAAAAGAATTATAAATAAAATATAACTAATGCAAAATAAATATTTGAAGTCAATTATTATAAAAAAAATAAAGTAGTAGGAAAAAATACAATATTTCTCAAAATTAATATTATTAAAAAAGAATATGAATAAAACACACATTTTGCTCAAATTAAATATGTATATGTCAATCTTTTTAAAAAGTAATATAAATAAAATACAAATATTGCTCAAAATAATTATTTATATGTTTATTATAATTTTAAAAAGATAATAAAGTAGTGGGAATAAAAATACAAATATTGCCCCAAAAATAAATATTTAAATTTCAATTATTATTATTATTTAAAAAGGATTATGAATAAAACACAAATATTGCTCAAAAAAATTTATATGTTGATTATTATTAAAAAAATAATAATAAACTTATAGGAAAATAAATGCACTCAAAATACCAACATGGCTTTATTTACAAATGCAAAAAACATAAATATACAAATTGTAGAGATAAAAAAGTAATTATTTCTTAGCCAAATTTTATACATAATTATGTAATTTGAGCACAACATCTTGATAACAGGCACATCTCTTATGTCACTGGAGTTATTGATGAATAATAATAGATATTTTTCTTAGATTTTTGTGCAAAGATTATGTAGCAGAGCCGTTAAAGGTCACTTTTGGGCAGAATTCTTCCAAACTTCTTCTTTGGAATGAAGGGAGGGCAGATTGTGCGGTTAACAGTGCAGAACGTAATTCCTTGTTTGTTTCCATTCATCGTCGGAACCCTCTTCTTCATAATTAGGGTCATGGGGGTCTGATGGAGTCAGCGCTCATTGCTACAAAAAGCTGGGTCACTAGTTTGCGATGGGGCCTCACAAACTCCCTGATTCCTGATAATTCACTGATTATTCGGGCTGTTAGAGGAACTCGGCTTTTGAAGAGTCTGGTGAATTAGACACTTCTCACTGAAAGCACCACAGCCTTTTGTTTTCAGGTAAAACCGTGCCCCCGATGAGTGTGTGAAGAGCACGGAAGCCTCATGAGCGGGAGTTTGAGAGCCTCTCCCTGGTGTCCCGACCCAGATCTGCTGACCTACTTAGGCTCAGAACCTCAAACCGTACGATGGACTTTTTCTCAAGCAGTTCATTTTAAATAGCTGCTTTGGACGTGGCAGAGGTATGTTTGTGTCCTCGTGAATGTTAAAACCATCTATCGCTGAGGGGTGAACTCTCAAAAAATGTCAACATGTGTTCTATAATCTCAAGGATTTCCAATTTTTTCACTATTTAACGGATATCTGGAAATGAATAATGCATGAATCACCAAATATTACTGATTTAAGTTACAAAGCATTGCTTGACTTGCTGAAATAGGGATGTAGAGAACGTTATAATGGTATATGCGACACATTAGGGGAGGATTTAAAACTTGATGGACATTGGAGGGTCTACACCGCAATAAAAGGTTACAGAGAGGTTACCACCGGCCATGACTCCTCTGAGCTTACAATGTTGCTGGATGACCATAAATGGACTTTCAGGAAGTCGCAAGAGTTTAAAGAGTCTCATCTGGGGATTTTTACCATGAAGCCTCAGGAAAAAAGAAAAACCAGCATACAGACCAAAAGGGTCCCTGATGCACTGAGCTTCCACACCTGAGGAACACTTTTAGGAAAACCAAAAAGAAAAAAGTATTTTATTCTTCTCTGTTTGAGTACTGTTTCTTTTTTTTATTTATGTTATATTCTAAAAAAGAAACCAGTTAAAAATGATTTCCTACATTTAAAAACATATCTACGTTCAGCTCAAAGAGGAGTGAGAGGACAGACGAATGACAGATGAATCCCTTTCACATCCTCAGGTTTCTTTATTGCATTAGATACGGCCTCAGCATTGTGAAATGAGCCTTCAGCGCAGAACGAGAACACATGACGGAAGCTGGTCCCAATTCAGAGGCTGCACTCTTTGAAGAATGTATCTCTTTACTTCATTGAAAGACTTTATAATTTCTGCCTGGAATTAATTCATTAATTGCGTTACAGTCAAAAATTTATAATTTTTGAAGTTATAAAACAGAATCTCAAAACTGTTCACTCATTGCCGGTCAGTTAAAGCAGCAGACTTAATTATTCACAATTTTTTCTCTAAATAAAGCATAAACAAATGATCAAAGGAAAAACCATTAAGGCCTCTACACAGCGATCCAAACTGAGATTTGCTTGAATCTTCGGGAGGCTTCCGTGCTTTTTGTCTGTGTAGAGAAAATATTGATGTAATGACGCACCCTGCCTGAAGATGGCGGAACAACAGATGCAGTCGACACCACAAGGGGGAAAGGAAAGAAGAAGAGTCACAGATGGTGAGCAGTTTATTCTGTTGGTGGCGGATCACAGGGAGCTGTTTGTGAAAAATGTGGAGAAACGAGAGGATTATGTGTTGTGCTATTTCTTTCCTGTTTCCTGTACGAATTTGCAATGAAAATGTGGGATGAGCGCCACCAAGCTGTTTTTTTGCGTCCTACTCACGAAGAACCAGCTTTCATTGGCCCTTCTCTTTGGGAAAAACGGATCTTATATGGTGCCCATAGTTTTCGATTGAAACTCTTTTTTGTTGGCACCACTTGTTCGGTCAGATCCCATTGGTGCCCATAGTTTTCGATCGAGGCGAAACTTTGGACTAAAAATTCTGAGTGTAGAGGCTCCCAGTACAAATGGCCCAACTGAACCCTCAAACCACATGCAGAGCAGCAGATAGATGGCAATGTTTGAACTTCTCAAAACACTAAAACACTGTTTGGAAGACCTTGTGAAAAGATCTGAGGGTTAATGTGACAGAAAATGCTGAAATTTGGACACTCAGAAGAAGGATTCTCTGACTCATCGCAATCTTAGTCAAAACAACGCTCTTTTCTTAAAAACACACTTCCTTTCTGTCTGCAGGATATACAGGCCGATGTTTTAGGATGCATTTCAAACTCAGGTGTCTTTAAATGTAACATTAATATGTTTATATTGATTCCTGACACTCTTCAAAGATGCAGCTTTTGAATTGGGACGGAGAGGAACATCCAGATAGAGCATGCAGCACCGGTGGCGGTTCGAGAGCACTTACTTCAAGCTCTTGCTGCTCGACACAAATCATCAATCGAGGGAGGGAAGCAGAGGAAAGGAGGTTTTGAAAGCGATCAGGGAGACTTTTACATTACGCAGCATGTCCCGTAAGGCCTCACCTCGGTCTGAAGCGTCTCAAGGCGTGTCATGTGCTGGTTGCTGGAGATCCTTTTCTCTCTGAAGTCGTCCCGTAATGAATGAACCTGAGTAGATAACTCTTTCTCCACCTCCGCCGCCTGCGAAGACACACAAAGAGTCAGATCTTCTCTAGTTTTCCAGAGAATCGAGGCGTGAGAAGTTTTCAAACTCTGGGGTATTTCTGCAAGTATGACCTAGAAACACAAAAGTGTCTCATTTTACATTCAGACCCTTTGAAGTTTTGGGGATTGCTTTGGGATGGTTTTTGGGAAGCCTTTAATTCTCCTCCAGTTGTTGTCTTTTTTTGTCCACATTTAACAGTGTATGTGTCTGGACCCATCTTATTTTTTAGCTGTTTAATTATTAGTCCAGAATAAATTGCAGTTTATTTGAAGGTGTACTTTATACTGCTGAAGGTTTGTGACGTCTTAATGATATCAAAGGATTCAAGTGATTTCAAGTTTCAAGCACTATTTTCAGACCTCCAGAGAAAAACACAGGAAGCTTTACGAGATGCCAGCTTGCACGTTTTCATCAGATTATCAAAGAGTGAGTAACGAGTGTTTGAAGGTTAGCAAGATGCCCCGTAAGCAGTGAAGCTCATACAGAAGCTCACGGTTTGATCTCAATCGCGAGAGCAGAGACTGTTGCTGCTCCTGTGAAGTCTGAGCATGAGTCACACACAATGAGAGAGACAGAGAGACATTCCATACACTGGCAGGTGCTTTTCAGCTGTGATAAACACTTGTTTTATCATTCAGAGCTGACTCACATCATCGGAAACGGTCACCATGGAAACATTCCAGCACCTTAACCCTTAGACATCTCTGCACGCACCGGAGCATGTTCCAATCACAGAGTAGGAATGACGCAACTCAGCTTTGCTTTCATTTTGATTTCAAATATAACGGGTAGGTTTCAATAATTGTATTAGTTTTGATATTTTTGCTTTTAAACTAATAAAACAAGAGTTATGACACATCTTTTGCTAGGGAATTCAAATTAAAATGAGACAAACTGCATTATCCTCTTCCAGTTTCATTTTACAGACTCCAAATTAGTGCCATCTAGTGGTAAAAAGAAGAGATAACCCTTGGAAGTACAACAGCTGAAAAATGGCCCGTGTTTTTTCTAAGTTCTGGCTCAAAAAAGTTTATATATGGTTGAGAAATTGTCTATACAATTTTCACCTTTTTTGTCTTATCTTTTTTGAAGGGTTTATTTATTTGTGTGGGTTTATTTTTGTTATAAAACATAAAAAAATGATGAAGTTTAATATTCGGAATTGTATTTTTTTGTAAAATTTCAGGTTTGTTGTGGAATTATTGCGTAATGTAATGCTGTGGTTGTACTAAAAAATTTGACACAAAAAAAGATTAATTAGAGCAAATGCTCAAAAATGCCTTCTAAGGGTTAAGAAAATCAATATGTAACTGTAGTGCAGCTAAATTTAACAAATAAATACCAAAAATACACAAATAAATATCCAGTTCTTATTCCTTTTCCAGAGTTTCACAGTTCTCTGCTGGTGCCAATCTCCAGCGCATTTCAGGCAGGATGCTACTACTTCTCAAATTCTGTGAGCCGCCCCTCTGCTTCTCACTTAACAGATCGCTGGTTCAAGGCCAGCCAGGACCCATCCTGACTGGAGTTTGGAATTGCATTTCCCCACAATGAACTGAAGAACCTAAAGTCACCATAAAGGAAATGGAGAAGTAAGGTTTTTATAACATTTGAACAGATGAAAACATCCCATTGCATGTACTGCAGGGTAAGATTGCATTGATTTTCTTTGTATTTTTAATAATAGGTCATGAAATTAACTTCATAACTTTGGGAGTCAGGCCTGTTGATTGTGCTAGCATGTCGTGCTAAAGCTAATGCTACCTTGAAAAACAAAAAGTAACATTAACATGCTGCTTAACATTTTATTTAAATCAGTAGTGGATCATTTCAGTACACTGATGATGTGTCCAAGATCAGAAGATGTTTTAGGAAGTTGTCTAATTTAAATTATTAAGGCTAAGAGTGATTAACTTTGGCAAACATGGTGCTAGCTATGCTAACAAAAGTTTAACAAAATGTAGTTTATTATTTAAATTCCCTTGAAATTTATCCATAGGCTTTTATGGAGCCAAATTTATTTAAAAAAAAAACATCATTTTCCTAAATAAATTTATCGCACAACTAGTTTTTAATGTTTTGACAGGACCTCTTAGAACACGATTATCAGTTTCATGCAAATCCATATTTGACAATTCATAAAAATATCTCATACAGCTCATAAATATTACATGAAGATCCGTTCAAAAACATAATAAATCTGTGAAGATTTTTTAAATAAATTCATGGAAAATACACATTTGTATAACTTGATTTTAATATGTTGTTGTTTTTTTTATGAATATTATATTTTTGAGATTGATTTGGCTCCATGGTTTTTTTCTTCTTTAATCATTTTCTTTTTAAAGTTATTTAGTTATCATTTAAAATACACAATTACAAACAGTCCGTAGAATTATATTAATTTAACGACTGGCCCAGAAATATCATCTATGCAAACTAATACAGCAATGTGTCGAATCGATTGATTAGATTCTTTAAATCCATAAAATAATCAGAAATGGTACTCTGAAGTCAAAAATGAAAAATGTTCTCACATAACTGAACATATTGCAGCTTTTACAACAAATACTAAGTAAGAATATCAATAAAACACATTTAAACAAAGTAGATATATTTGAAGACCAATTCACTTCACACTGTCCCTTAGTCAAGAGTGGAGGTGAGGACCGAAGAGTCAAATGTGAGATGATCTAAAAGCAGCCAGAGGGACAGCGCTTCAGATCTGTGATGTCGACTAAAGGCACACTCACCCCTTTGGCTTCCACACAGGCGGCACACGGCAGCAAGCGATTCAAATGCTTCTGGGGGATCTATTGATCTGCATTGGCATCACGTGTTGAATTGGATCACGTTCTCCATCCATGTGGAAAAACACATCTGCAGTGCTTGCACACTCTTCTCATACGGTTTTTTTACAGACAAACAAGTCACATTTCTCTGTAAAACTCAGATTTTTGCAAAGCACTTAGGGTTGCCATGGCAATCTGTGGGAACAGTTATTGCCGGTGGTGAGTCACGCTGTCAGAGGAGGAAACCCGTGACATCTCTAATCTATCGAGTGTAGACACATAATCCAAATGTCAGACGACCGGACACTCACATAATGAAACAATAAAACTCTTCAGTGTTATTGATTATATTTAACGGGTGCTGGCGGGATTACCATTGCATTAGCGTTTCCATGGCAACCATGTAAAGACAATAAACCTTTTGGGCTGTAATTCTATCTAGGATGTGCTACTGTGCTTTATTATCGTATAACCACAAGACAGATGCATAACAACCTTGCAAACACCTTAGCAACTGCATGCAGAAACTGAACTTAGCAACTTAGCAACCAATCTTTTTTTTATGGGACAGGACATGACCATATTAGGAACCTTGCAAATACCAAACTATAGCCGGTTTTACACTGAATAGAAACCACTCACAAACCTAGAAAACCCCCTTTGCAACTGCCTTGCAACACTTTTCACAAAAGACAGGACACTAGCAACCTATATTTAATCTAAGGAAACACCTTAGCAACACTCTTTACACATGACAGGACCATAGCAACCAATTTTTGACTTAGCAAACACCTTAGCAACTCCATACCGACCTCTTTCACACAGGATAGCAATCATAGCAATCTTTCAAACACGTCTTCCATCACTTGCACACAAGACGGTACCATAGCAACCATTTTTTACATTTAAGGAAACTTCAGTAACGCTGTCTCAACCCGTTTTACACTGGAAGGACAACAGCAACCATTTTTTTAGCTTAGCAAACACCTTAGCAACTGCATACATTTAATTTTTGTCAAGACTCTTGCTTTATGTGAAAAAACTTTATTGAAGTTATTTAAGTGATCACGAGCTCCAAAGTTTGAATCTAAATTTCCTTTAGAACCAAATGAAAGGCCTTTTCAATTTAAAGTTTATTTTTAACATAGTTGCAAGTTTAAGTTTAATAACAAAACCTTTTAAATGTCTAAATTATTAAACAAAAGTTTTCTTTTACTATATTTTACCGAAATGTATCTGTACACAAATATAACCTGGTTATATCGGAATACCGTAACATAAACTAGTTTCGGGAGTTTCTTCCATCATTTATTAAGGCACGGACGCTCTCAGAAAACGCTGGTGTTGAACGGACTCTGAACGTGCAAAGTAAATTCCACCAAAACAATTCAAAACAGAGCGCAGTGCACCCTGATTTGTGGCCCGTGCATGCTTGAGCAATTTAGTTTTTTTCATCCAATCATAAATAAAAAAGGAATGACTGAATTTGTAAAATGTAGTTGAGTAAAAAGTAAGATACTGGATTCTGAAATGTAAAAGTACAGTAAAGAAGTTGAAAAAGCTAATTGAATTACATTTACTTCGTTACTGCCCCCCACTGGTTAATTCCATTATTCCAGTCAACCAGTAAATAATCAATGGGATCATTTCTTATGAAATCAGCTCATCTTGATAAGTGCACTTCCCCCTTTTCTAAACCTTTATAAAGTAATTAGAGAAATGAGTCTCTCTGATCGGATTAGACTGCCGGGGATCAGGGTTTTGACAACCCCCTGTGTGTGTTTGAGTGAGTAGCATCTGTCCATCATCTGCCCATCACAGCAGACAGCTCAGAGGATTGCAGTGTACAGTAAGCCACAGTCTGCATGAGCTGCGCCTGATGATGAAGTCGTGCTTATTTTTAGAAGCTAAACTCTGATTTTAAATGCTCCGTCCAGCGTGAAATCGTTTCTCAAAGATAAAACTACGGCCCCGTTTACACTGCCCGTTGAATCTGGTCCGATTCCAATTTTTAGTTGCAAATATTTACCAAAACGTAATTTGCTAAAGCTCACGGTAACGGGTATCAGCCATGCTGTTTTTATAGTTTCACAATCCCTGAATGGGAAGGTGTGACGGGTTCACGGAATGGTTTACATGTGTGGGTTTGTTTATAAAAATTGGGAATATTATATTACGTCTCCGCCATAGCAACCTGACTATTTACCGTAGCAACCATCACTTTCTCAGATAAGGAAAATCAAAAAGACACGGGGGTGATTATGTCACTGACTCCTCCATAGCAACCTGACTGTTTACCGTAGCAACCATCACGTTCTCAGATAAGGAAAATCAAAAAGACACGGGGGTGATTATGTCACTGACTCCTCCATAGCAACCTGACTGTTTACCGTAGCAACCATCACGTTCTCAGATAAGGAAAATCAAAAAGACACGGGGGTGATTATGTCACTGACTTCTCCATAGCAACCTGACTGTTTACCGTAGCAACCATCACTTTCTCAGATAAGGAAAATCAAAAAGACACAGGGGTGATTATGTCACTGACTCCTCCATAGCAACCTGACTGTTTACCGTAGCAACCATCACGTTCTCAGATAAGGAAAATCAAAAAGACACAGGGGTGATTATGTCACTGACTCCTCCATAGCAACCTGACTGTTTACCGTAGCAACCATCACGTTCTCAGATAAGGAAAATCAAAAAGACACGGGGGTGATTGTCACTGACTCCTCCATAGCAACCTGACTGTTTACCGTAGCAACCATCACTTTCTCAGATAAGGAAAATCAAAAAGACACGGGGGTGATTGTCACTGACTCCTCCATAGCAACCTGACTGTTTACCGTAGCAACCATCACGTTCTCAGATAAGGAAAATCAAAAAGACACGGGGGTGATTATGTCACTGACTCCTCCATAGCAACCTGACTGTTTACCGTAGCAACCATCACGTTCTCAGATAAGGAAAATCAAAAAGACACAGGGGTGATTATGTCACTGACCCCTCCATAGCAACCGGAATGTTTACCGTAGCAACCATCACTTTCTCAGATAAGGAAAATCAAAAAGACATGGGGGTTGGTTTATTTTACTCGTTTCGACATGGAGAACATTATATCTTCTCATCAACCCCTCCATAGCAACCAAACCGTTTACCACATATAAACCAAAAACCAAAACCATATAGACGTGACTCATTGTGTTGTAGTTAGAATGAGCTTTTTTAACTTAATTTTAGATTTTTGTTTTTGTTCCTCACGATTCAGTTTTAGTTGGAGACATAATCTGACGCTGAGCTGACCAAATATTGATATTGCAAGCATTTTTTTCCATAATAATTGAGCTATTTTCATGTAAATCAAGTTTTTTTTAATGTCACAGTAAGGCTTTTAGAACAGATAAAAAAAAAAACCTAGTTGTCATTTCTGGCCGAACTTTTTCATGCTATTTTTGTTCGGAACCTCAGGCTTCCTGTTGTCCTCTCTCGCTCTCTTTCAGTCGTGCATTATTTCTGCTGGCAAAGGACAGAGGGTCAGGATTAACTCTAATCCCACCTGAGTTCCACCATGTGTTTCTGCCTTATGTCACTTCCTGCTGCCCGTCTCACACGTCCCGACTCTCGACCCGTTAGTAGATTCCAGGAGCTAATTTTATCCTGTGCTTTTCTTGTTTTAGAGAGTGCTGTTAGCTAACATGCAGCTAATGGAGTTTATCTTAACCTGATTCTCACAACAAAGACTTGCCACAGTGCAAAAAGCTTCCTGCTGCCATATTTGAACCATTCCTGACATTTTTGATAGTGTTAAGGAAATCTGAAAGACCCTCCAGAGACTGAGATAAACAGCAAAGTGGTTTATTATTCTTCCGTAAGAAAACCAAACCTGACCACCTCTCTATCACCAAGGAACCAGGATAAAAGAGGAAGCTGCTTAGCTTGCATCTTCCAAATACACTCACCGGCCACTTTATTAGGTACACCTGTCCTGCTGCTCGTTAGCTTAATTTAATTAAAGCAGGCATTAATGAGATGTAACAGAAAATACGGCTTTATTTAGCTTAAACATTAGAGATGCTATTAGCTAAGCTAACACATGCTGCATTTAGACTAAAGAAGATGGGGGGTGGGGGTGTTTTCCTCGGGATCTAGAGAGCAAAAGGGAAAATCCAGGTTGTACTGGTTTATTTAAGCAACTTGTAACTTCCTGTTGTGATGTAACTTCCTGTTCCCAGACAATATGATTTGAAATATTTTTGTATTAAATGTTATCTCATTGGCTGTGCTCCCTAACCCTAAGCCTAACCCTGTTTAGCATGGAAGTGATGTCACGATTCAGTATTTTCTGGGTGGGGCTCCACGTTTAGTGGGTGGGGCTTATCCCAACAGAGATTATACACAGAGCAACATACTCATTAGGGGAAAGAACTTGATATATGTGATGTGGGGGAAACCGGAGAGCTGAAGCACAGGGAGAAACCACCGGCTGGCCTCGAACGAGCAACCTTCTTACTGAAAGCCTGCGGTGCTAACCACTGTGCCACCATGAAAGTGAGATACTGCTGTAGACCTGATTAGCACTGACCCTGCTGAGCTGCTGCAGCAGCCGCTGGTTCTGTTCAGCAAGCTCGCTGACGGCCCGAGTCTTGTCCCTCTCGGTGTCTCTCAGCTGTTGTTGGTTTCTCTCCAGCTCCCCCTGCAGGTGCTGAACGTCCGTCTCCAGTTCAGCCACACGACTCTCCCACTCACCCTCGCGACTCTCCATGCGCCGCCGCAGCTCATGCTTCTCTTGCTCCAGGAGCTGTAAAAACAAAAGTTGCACACAGCTTAGAACTATAAACATGCACCACTTTAAAGAGACCAGGAACTGCTTCAGGGTCTTTCTTTGTTCTAACACTGGAGGTGCACTGACATTTTAAAATCAAAATTATGAGCAATTTCAGGAAACACTGTACCTCTATCCATCACTGTTTTATAGGAACTGTTAATTTCAACCAGGAACTATTCACTTCTGTGTTTCGAATGCGCTGACAGTGTATTCGATTTGCAAATTTTAGGAATTTGCCTTCTGGCATGAATCTCTCATGAGGGCGGGGCTTAACAGAGGTTGACCCTTATTGGCTAGTGAAAAACGTGATTGGCAGCTCACTTTAAAAGGGATGCAGGTCTTCTTCTCTTATTGGCAGTTTGCATACTTTGCACATTACTGCCACCTAGTGGACTGATTGTGGTTGTTGTCACAATTTAAAAATCGTATTATTGCTTTCACTGTTTCAGGCCGGAAGCAGTGACTCAAACCCGGGTCGCACTGTATGAATGCCAGAAAAAAAATCATGTTATAAATAGTGCAAATGTTTTGTTATTTAAATTGTTAACTGGTGCTCACCCAGGATCTCTGTTCCCTACCCAGGCTGGATTATACTGGAGGCGTCGATCTGCATCAGACATTTATTTTCTTGAAAGAACTGTCCAATTTAGTTTCGACTTACAACTTGCTTTTGTTAGAAATAATTAAAGCGACTGTTTGCCTGCACCTTGCCCCTTTGCAACAGTTGCGGCTAAAAAGCTACACCTCCAGCATGAGAACCAGTCCCACCTCTCTGGGTGCAGAAAATGAAAGCAGATCCTCTGGAAAGTATTTGGCTGTAGCGTTTTCTCCCCAGTACAGTTTAAGTGTCTGCAGGCCACGGTGAAGCACGGTGGAGGTTCCTTGAACATTTGGGGCTGAATGGATTTGGAGATTTGGTCAGGAATAATGGTGTTCTCATTGTTGAGAAACATGTATGATCGATCCCAATCTGCTGCAGGACAATGACCCAAAACATACAGCCAAAGTCACATTAAGTTGGTTTATTGATAACGGCGACAGGTGCTCTGGAAAGATTAGTCAACTTTGTAGCGGAAAGCAGTTGATCGAAAGGCTGCAGAGTAATGTGTGAAGCATGGTGGAGGTACCTTGACTGTTTCGGGCTGCATTTTCTTCAAGATTAATGGTGTTTTCAGTGCTGAAAGCCACAGGCAGATCCATCATGCAATACAGTGTCAGTGGACAGTGTCTCAAAACACACACCATTGGGAACTATTTAGAGTAAAGAATCACTGGAAGTGATTCATGGGCCCCACAGAAACCCAATATTGAGTGGTTTAGGTTCCTCGTACAACATACTCTGGGCAGCTATAGGATTACATAAGGCAGAAGTGTGCCCGAACACAGCGCATGCAGCAGCTCACCTCCAGCTTGTCGTTTAAATCCTTGCTCATTTTCTCATATTGCTTGGTGAGGTCTTGGTTTCTCTCGAGCAGAGCTTTGCCCAGTTTGGCCGCAAGCACCAGGTCCTTCTCCTTCTGCCGGAACAGCGCCAGCAGCTCGGAGTCCTTCCCGCTCTCAGGCGTCTCCGAGGCGGACTCCCGCAGATCTTCCTCCCGCTCCCCCGTGAGCAGGGCTAGCTCTTCCTCCAGCGCCGTGCCGAGCCCCCCTGGCCCGGCGCGGAGCAGCGCGAGGCTCCGGTAATCCTCTGTGGAGTCTGTCGGTGTGTGGCGCCCGGGATCGAGCGCTCTGTCCATGCGGTCGCTGTCCGGTGCTGAAATCGTGATGCGCAGGTCGAGACAGGACGCGGACATCGCCGGTAAAGCGACAGGTCGCGGCGGGGCGTCAGACCCGATGAAGTCGTGGGTCCCTTTGATCTGTTTGCGTCGCCATTTGAACGGATGAATCGAATCCAGAGGGATTACGTGCGCTCGATCCGGTGGCAATTAATCGATTATTAAAGACTCGTCAATCCATCACCGTGTCCCGATCCTCACATTAACCTCCCTGGAAATCGCCGTCCAGCCGCGGAGTCAACTCAAGAGCACCGGGGTCCCGGCTATTCCCCATTTTCTAGGTCCTCGTTCACATCCCTGGCCTAAAACCGACAGACACGGATTTCTTTCGTGCGTGCGCGCGTGCGTGCTCTGCGCCCGTGACGTCATCCAATCAAGCCGCTCCTCGTGAACGCCCATTGGTTGAACCTGATAGCGCCATATGTTCCAGAAGAGCTGAACTGGGCGAAAGACAGACGACGCCAAAACTCAAGAAACAAAATAGTGAGCGAATGATCAATTTCACATTCATCGATCAATAAATACATGTATTTCATACATTTCCATTGTACACGTGTTAGTACAGTTTTATACACTCACCGGCCACTTTATTAGGCACACCTGTGCATCTGCTGGTTAGCGCAAATGTCTAATCAGCCAATCACACGGCAGCAACTTTAGACATGCTCGAGACGATCTGCTGAAGTTCAAACCGAGCATTAAAATGGAAAATAAAAGTGATTTAAGTTACTTTGAACGCAGCATAGTTGTTGAATATTTCAGAAACTGCTGCTCTATTGGGATTTTCAGGCTAAACCATGAGGGTCATGACGGGTAAGGTTTGCTAGGGTTTGTCAGTTCTGTGTGCAACATACAACTGAGGGGAATTTAAAGAAATCAATAAACCCACGCAAGCACAGGAAGAACATGCAAACTCATCTTACTGAAAGGCCACAGTGTTACCCACTGCACCACCCTGCTAGCATACACAGCATTTTTCTCTGTTAAGCATACTTGTGTTATGCTTTAATTATTCATTACAGATATAATTCATAATTCATTACAGATGTGTCGAAAAAGTATGCTTTACGCACTTTTATGAAGTGAAAAAACTACATTTTCATCTTTAAGTCTGTATGTTTGTACTTTTCCGTGTCGATATAAGAAAGAAAGTGATTAAAATGGTACCAAAATGGCCAGGGAGTGCAACTTTGGTGTTAAAATCATTAAAGTATAAATGTCAGGAAATCTGATTTCTGGTCAAATCTACTGAAAGTAGTGTAACCATCTGATCAACTAGACATGTGGCACTTTTCTGTATCAAACTTTCAAGCTTTCAGTCTCGGTGAAAGGAGGTCAATGCACACCCAAGATTTTATTTGTTTTATCAATTTTTATGTATTTTTTTAATACAAGCATTTGTTCCTTTTAATTATTTTATTTAGTTTATTGATTAAAAGTCATATTAACAACTATTGCTCTTCATTGGAATGCACTGTACGGCACATTTCCAGCTCTGAGGAACAAAACCAGGAAATGATCTTAATTTTCATTTTCTAAAGCAGTTTTTCTAGTTCGACGTAATGTTGACAACAATGTGTTTATTGATGTGTGCTTCTATGACTTCTGCCTTTGTGTTTTTGACGGTGTTTGACCTTATTATTTTACAGCGGGGGGATAAACAACACACAAACAGCAGATTAAGCAGCTCCCTATACACAAACACACTGGAAACCACTGTAGAAAACAAGCAGAAAAGCTTTGCTGCGGACGGATCAGATCTAATCATGGTCTCCGATGCTGCAGGAGACACGTTCCAGCTAAACCAGTGTCCGTCCTGCATCTCAGCATCTCAATGTGTTCCAGTGATGTGAGCATAATGAAAGGAACCAGAATTATTCCCAAACAAAGAGTTCACTTGTGGAGCGTAATATTGAGACAAAGAAAAGTGGGTCAGTGTCATTCCAGAACACAAACCCTAGAAATGTCCGCGCACTCGCTCACGGAATCCTTCGCTCAAGGATCAACTTGTTTTTCAGGCTGCAGTTGTAATCCGTGAGATTAAAACAGTGGAGATGATGGTGATTTGGTTAAGAAATACGACTGTTTTAATGCATCCTGATATTTGATGAACTGGAGTTATATTTTTCACTAGAAAGTGTGTTGATTGTTATTTGCTTAAAATGCAGCAAAGTCGTTAAGTGTGCAGAGCAAAACCCAGTTTAAATCACAATAAAAACATACATCTTTAACGAAGCTTACTATCAACTTTACTTTGCTTATCCATAATGTGTCAATGATGTTGCTAAACACCTCGACCTCCACCAACTTTCCAGGATGTGAATGTTTTGTCTATATGTGGCAAAAGGGGTTTAGACACACTTCTTCCAACTAGAGAAACTCAAACGGATGCTTCTCTGTTAGTTTAGTGTGTTTCCTGGTGGGATCTGGTGACCTGCTCATCGATGGATCTTCAGAATTCAGCGGGCCACATGGAGCCTTGAGTCTGCTTAACATTATTTCCTTACTGCCGCCTTGGACTCACCCACAGAACGAGGATCTCATTCCTGATGGAGTTTCATGTAGCTCCCCATGTGAATTGGAATTGTGAGTGTGGGTTTTTCCTCTTGGAGCTCCAGGTTTTTCCCACACTTCCAAAAGGCCTTCCATAAGATAAATGACTACTTTATGCACTGTAAAAAATCCTCGTAAATTTAACTGCGAAAAACCATAGAAATGTTACAGACTAAGACCTTAAATATAACAGTACAAATATATGAGACAATTTATTGCCGAAAAGCAAACAAATTATTATATCTTCTCTCATAGTAAACACGTGAATTTTACAAATTTTTACATATTCCATTTTTTTCGAGCATTACATTTACATTTTCTTGTAAAACCAACGCCGGCATTACCGTATGTTTGACTGTTGGCAACTGCACCCTTTTAATTAACCGTAATTATTACAACAACCTTTAAACTAGACAGTTATAAGTTAAAAAAGGATGGTAATTAACTATAATTAATACAACACAAACGTTTAAACTTGGCATAAATATTAACTTTTAAAAAACCCATGAATATTAGGATAAACTGTTTTTATAACAGAAAATATGTTAATTAGACAGTAAAAAAAATGATTTGTAACAAAAATTATTCAAATCTGTTGAATTGACAGGACGGTCCCATAATGCCGCATTTTTGGTAAATATATTCGGTAAAGTCACTTTTTTCCAAAAAAAAATTATAAAAAATTCTAGACCCCTTCATGATTTCTAAGTAGGAGAACTTGCAAAATCGGGCTGAAGTCGGGGTCTGTTTTTCGGAACAAAATGTAGATGCAGGATTAAATATGAATGAATTCGTAAATAAAAAAACATATGGTTTTATTTTTAGCCATAAAAACTCATGAATTTATGCATAAAAGCTTAAGCACACCTGTCATTTCATTCATTAAATTCAGGTCAATGTTACTTTTATATTCAGAAACATCAACGCTGCCCTCTGCTGGAAGAGAGCTGCATGTGAAAATAAAAGGGACAATATTTACCATTAAACAACCTTTGCAGATTTGTGAAAATTAAATATTTGTGAAATGGTGGAAACCGACTCCGTTCAAAGCATCATCTGTGAATAGAACAAAATGAAACTTGGAAGGTTTGGAAGCTGGTGAATGCTCCTTAATGGACAATACCATAAAGTGTGCTCCATACTTTGATAATTTCTTTATGTTTGTAAATGAAATCAACATGGACATGTTCTGGAAAAAATATCTTTTTTTAAATGTATTTATTTATTTTTATTTAGTCATTTCTTTTTTTATAAGGAAAATAATAATAATAATAATAATAATAATAGTAGTAGTAATAATAATAATAATAATAAGTATCTATTTTGAGGAATCAAGGCCCATAGCGTTAGGAGAGACACAGCACCCATGTTGCTTGAGGTCCAGAGTAAAGTTTACAGAGTCGGCAACAGTTTGCGGCGTCATGTCATCTGCTGATGTTGACAGAAAGAGAAAAAAGAAACACAAGGAGCCAGAGTGAGAGGGAAGGAAAAGAGATGGGGGAAAAGAAGAGCATGAAAGAAAAGAGACAGATAGATAGCATTAAGAGAACGAGAGTGAGCTGGAGGTAAAAAAGAGGTGAGAAAGTGAGAGCACAAGAGTAAGGAGAAATGGTGAGTAAAAAAAGGGAAAAATAGAAAGAAAAAGAAAAAGCATTTCGGTTTGTTCCTTTGGTGAATTAATTTACATATTGAACATGAGTTCCATTGCTGTTGAAAACTGGATATAAGGACAAGAGCCCTCCAAACCCCCTGGTTATTACTGGTCTGGTCTGACTGATGTATGAAACATTTCAAGCCTTTTACTGAATACATTAGAGTTTATATAATGCTCTGAGTCACGGTGACTATCACACAGTTTTATAAAATACAGTAAAATCAACACCGTTACACAATCCACATGTTTAAAGGAATACTTCAGGGAAAATATGAAAATCTTAACTAGTTTCAAACCTTACTGGCCTTATCAAAACCTTATTAAACTGTCTTGAGTAAAAACCAATGCTTTTGATTTGGGGGGATATATATATATATATATATATATATATATATATATATATATATATATATATATATATATATATATATATATATATATATATATATATATATAGTCTCAGACATGCAGTTCCCCCTCTTTGCTTCGGAGGGAGCTGTGATCTTGTTTATTTGAACATCATACTGTTTTTCCCACAGTGCTGATTTAATATTTCCTCTTTAGTTTGTTGTAGCATCTGGAAATATGGTTTATGATTTCTATAAGCCTCAGTATAACACTGATTTATTTGATCAGTAATTGATGCCTTGTAATTGATGCTTACTTGAAGCTGCTCAAACAAAAGCTGAGTTGAGGCCTTGTGAGGTATAGAAAAAAATATATAATTGTATAACACATCACAACATAGTACAGAACATTTTAAAAGAAGCGTGTTTATGCCCAGAACAGCACTTTCTTCTTTTCTAGCACCTTATTGTTCTTGTGTCATTTATTGCCCTTATGAGACACATATCTTTCTCTAAGTAAATCTGGGAAAAATGTTAGCTAAATTCATAAATGTAAATAATTTTGACTCAACAAATTCTGATTTTACAAGTTGCTGGTTCATGTTATTATATAAATCTAAGTATTGTTACTTGCTTTTGGAAATGAGGTGGAAGTATGTTATGATTTATTTTATTACTATTATTATTATTATTATTATTATTATTATTATTATTATTATTATTATTATTATTATTATTATTATTATTATTATTATTGTGTGTATGTTTTCCTCTGATAAATGCATTTTGTTGTGGTTAGATGCTTTATAAATACACTTAAAAAAAAAAAAAAAACTTATTGGCCCAATGTCTATTATTCCCTAGTGGAAAATCCAGGCAGAGCATCTGAAGTTGGAAGCTATTTAAGCTCATAAAAGCTCGTTTGAGGTGCTGGACCATTTTTTAAACCAACTTTTTTCACTATTTTACTAGTTATAATGGCCATATGAAACCATTTAATATGAATCTCAAATGAGATGAATGAAGAGTTCTGACATTGAGATTTGTTTACAAAATCGGGATCCTACTTCCGGTAGGAGCGTTAGTTTGAAACTCAACAGTTATGCTCGTATTTTATTGAAAAATATTAAATTGACTCTTTGAAAAATGGTATTATTATTTAAAAAAATATATCCATCCTTTGTGTTAGAATTTCTAAAGCAGCGAGGGACGTTTGAAGACATCGTAATATAAACTGTTATCTAGCTACTTCCGGTTAGACAGCCGTTAATTAGCAGGTGAGCGTTTTCTAGTTGTTGTAACGGTCCAACGAATTTCTCTAACTTTACAAATTTACTTTATACACACAAGCCGGTTTTATGTTCTGTTAACACCTAAAATGTTCATATAGTTTAATTGTATCATTATAATAATGTTTTGAGGGGGGTTCAATCGTGAACAAAGTTGCAACACATTGTGAGTTGATCAACAGTTAATGCAAAACAAACACTTGCAGTTTTTAAGCAACGTTGTGTAAATAAAAAAAATGTTACACAATTATATATTTTCAATTAGGGTATCCAAACAAAGCAGCTTAAATGCAGTTATATCTTGAGTCTTAAGCAGATGTTTTTCGATATGAGGTTCACGGAAGTAACATTTTGGTTACTTTATAAAATACTTTAAGGATTTATTTGGTGTATTTTGACAACTATTTCAGGGACAAGATATGAGTGGATGAAATTAAATATGGTCTACTTACTGAGTCATGCAAAACCATGTTTATCACAGTAAATAATGTATTTTATTCTTTAAAAGGTGTTTGGAAAAGATTTACAGCATGCCATCTGACTGGCAAACAATCATCCGGTTGGGTGAGTAATATCTTTTCAAAAATAAACAATTAATTCTGTCCATCTGACCACTAGATATTTTCAGTTATGCTCTGCATCATTCTCGACAATGAGATGATGCAAAGGAGAAATTACATTAAACTTAAATGTGAGGATTTTAGCAAAATAATTCTTATCCACTCACTTAGTTTGAATTCCATAAAAACCAATGGTTAATGATTTCACCTGAAAATATATGTAAAACCATGCATCAATAACCTATTGTTTTCCATTTTAAAACAAAAAAAAAAACGTTTTTTTCTACTAAAGTAAATCATTTGTCTTAAGCGTTAAAGCCAACTTTTTTTTCTTGCAAGATTTGCTGAACTTAAAATGTTGATGGCAGGTCAATTAAACATGTGAAAGATTAACATACACCTGAATTAAATGTGCCAATGATGTACAAGGTTTATTTGATAAGATTAAGTTAGTATTGATTTTGCAATGGGTAGGTACAAACAAATAACAGTTAAAAAGGAGTTCTAAGTTCCTTTCCCTTAAATCTTTACTGTGAAGGTGCAGCAAAGCTGAAAGCTAAATGCGTTTTCAAACATAACTTTTATGTTTATTTATTAGCTTTTTGAAGACATATGGAGCAAATTACTTTTATTTTTGGTTTTAAATGGAATTTTTGAGAGTATTTGAACATACTCTCAGTGGCCACTTCATTAGGTGCTACTGCTCATTAACCCAAATGTCTGATCAGCCTAGTGGCATAGTTGTTAGTACCATATAGGGGGGTCCGAGGGTAAATCTAGGGTTTACAGAGAATTGTTAGAAAATAGCAGCAGTTCTTTGGAGCAAATGCCTCGATGATGTCAGAGGAGAATTGCAGACTGGCTCGAGCTGAAAGACGACACTAACTCAAATAACCACTCATTACAAACAAGGTCTGCAGAAGAGCGTCTCTGAACACACAATACGTTGAACTTTGAGGCAGAAATAGTGTATTCTTAAGACATCTTTGGACTTATTTTTTTCCCACACTGTCCACCACCTCACTTGTAAACCCTCATCCGCTATTGGCTTGTTTCCTGTTGCCTGGTAACATTGGTCTGGTACTGCGTGTTTGGGTTTGAAAGGAGAATGCTGTTTTTTTTTTCTTTTTATTTGTCTCTGTCCCTTTTTACCTCAAACAATAATGTTGATGCCACACAAACGTCATCTTTGTCATCTTTTACATGAAACGATCTGTCAGGACTGTGATTTGGTCTCTGTTATCTGTGGAATTATTTACAGTCACAGCTCGATGTGATTCATAAAACAAGAGCAGACTGTATGAAACTGACTATGTGCCAAAACTTTGGAAATCCATATCACTGCTCCCAGAAGAACCATTGAACAGTAATTGAAGGATGTTACTAAAGATCATTGCCAAACTTCTCTAAATATGAGTCATCGGGTAATGCCAGAAACTAAAATGAGGGTTCAACTCCTGCATCTTTTCCATCAGTTTTGCACCAAAGTGAAAACATTTGAGCATCTGCGTTTCAAGTCTACAACAGCGCAATTCCACAGTGGAATGTAGTAACTTCATAAACCAATAGAGTTCTCCATTAATCTCCATCAATAGTGATCCCCATAAAATGTTGATTTATGTCTGCAAGTTAACCAGTGGTGCTGTGACATCCAATCTTAATATCTCGCATGACTTTCATGAACCTGAGGAACTCCATCCATGCGATTTGGCAAGGTTTCTTACAATTTATTGATGAAGTCATCAGGAATCACAAAGAAAGCAGTCTTGGATACCACCAAGAGTTTGTCAATAGTCATGTTTCAATGATGTTCATGTCTGGGGACTGGTCTGGCCAATCCTGGAGCATCCTTATCTTCTTCACCTCGAGGAACTTTGATGTGGAGATGAAGTATACGATGATGTACGATCCTCTTGCAGAATTATTTCTCTTATGGTTGGTAATAGAAACAGTAGCTCATTATTCATTTGAAAAATACACCTTCTGCCACTTTTCCAGCATCCACATGTCTTTTTAGTTCTTTTATTTAGTGCTGGCTTCTGGGCTCTGATTCGACCATGGAGGTAATTTTGAGACAGACTCAAATAAACCGTTCTGGTTGACACCGGGTCTTCAGGCCACCAGGTCTTGTGGAGGTCTGCTGCAGTGGAAAATGAGCTGTTTTTCGAGCAAACAAAAGGTTCTCGAACAATTGTTTTACAGATTCTGCCAACCTGGGCTTGTGAAAAATGTTACCAGTCTCTGCAAATTTTAGCCTTCAATGTGTCTACCACATCAGCAGTGAATTTGGTGTTCAGCCTCATGATAATCAACACTTTAGTCTCAGGGTGAATCTTATGCATGCTTGCAGACGTCTAGTTCCAGTTGTGAAGGTTTCGAGCACTGCAGCTCTTTTTATACACGGCTCATACCCGATTCATCCATTATAAAAAAAAAACAACAAAAAAAAACATATTTTAATTTGTACACAGGCAACAAGAGGGACTCTGTATAGTTTTTGCATATGAGAGAGTGTTCAGTTTCATCCAGGAGGCAGTCTGCGCGTATTACTGTTATTGAGAGCTTCTGCAATAGAGCGAGCGAGCGAGAGAAAGAGAGAGAGAGAGGGGGGAAGCACGATTCCTCTCTACAGCACTCTCGATCCCTCCCTCTCTCTCTCTCTGAGTGATTGAGCTTGCAGACAGCTTAAGTGAAATATTGATAAATCAGTAAACAGTGCAATAGACCCAGTAGTGGATAGTTGCAGATAGTGATGGCAATAGTAGATGACTGAAGAAAACTGAACGATACATCAAGATAAACTGAAGAGAGATTTATAGAGTGTCTGCAGTAGAGAGAGAGAGAGAGAGAGCACGATTCAACTCAAAGCTTCTCTCTTCCCACGCGAGTGCATCTCATCTGTCTCCACAGTGTTTCTCGACTTCGCTCTGAGGATGGCTCTTTCGGAAAGCTCCAGGCACAGAACCTGGTTCCACTGCTCCTGGATGCCCAGGATGTCTTGCCTCACCGGGGATTCCCTCGAATGGATCAACCCTCTCTAAAGTGGATCCAGAACCCAACTGCAGCTCAAGCTGGTGAGCGGCTCTAGCTCCAGATTTTTTTTTTGATCTCTCACTTTTATCGACCTCGGAGAAGACGATTTAAAGTATGTTGAAAACCTGTTTGTCATGCTAATAAATGAATCGTGATTGGTTTTGAATATATAATCAGCAAAAGTCAGCACAGTTTCTGAGTGTTGGGTATTTTTTCTAAACATTGAAGCTGAATATTAATTAATGAATCAAATAACATTGATTAGTTAGATTAATCCAATAGCAACTAATTGTTACCAAGTCTCCGCACAAGAATCCATTTTTGGGTGAACACTTCATTTTTAAACATTTACTGCAAAGTTCACTATATATATATATCTTCAGATGCCCCATGGAAAATTCCTCAACTATTTTGTGAAAATATTTCAAGCAAAAATATCATTCACTTTTACTTCTTGTTGTGTGGAAATTTGCAAGCTGGTTACGTGGTGGTTGGTAATCTGTCAATAAAATAATGCATTTGTTTTTTATTTAATTATTAAACCAAGAAATTGGAGTCAAAGGAAGGAAAAGTAGTTGGTTTGCATCATCAACCGAGATCTTTGTTGTTGTTTATGTCTGTGTTGGAAGCTAAAGTGTGAAAAGTAATATCCGTGCACAAAACTACTTTAATATTCAATTTAGTACTGATGCTCAAATGTTTTGTGAGGTTGTGCCTCACTCTCTGGTGTGGAATTGTAAGGTTGTGAGGCCAATGTTGCATATTGTTATTAGCGACCATATTAAAGCTGAGAAAGCATCCAGGTGGTGTCTCAGAGGGGTGCAAAGAGGAGTTCGGACTGTGGCTGTGTGTGTGTGTGTGTGTGTGTGTGTGTGTGTGTGTGTGTGTGTGTGTGCGTGTGTGTGTGTGTGTGTGTGAGATGTCCCAGTGCGTGTCAGGACACCAAACCTGAACAGAACAGCATCCATAGAAATATAGAGATACAATTTTCATTATAGTGGTTATATTGAATGGGAACTGCTCCAAACAGGATGCAGTGCAACCAGAAATTTTTTCTCAATGCTCCTTGCTAATGGATGTGAAATCTGTGCTGAGCAGCCAATCAGTGAGCAGCTTGTTGTTTACCTGAGCATGTCTGTTTATGGTAGTGAGGGGGGACTGAAATCAATGTCTGCTGTGTATGTTGCAAATATATCCCCATACCAGAAGTGTTCAGTTGAAGGAGTGTAAAGTGTCTGACTCCTCTCTCAACATCTTGTACTAATTAAAGCGTTGTGCGCACTTCTTTTTCATTCTGTTGATCTAAAATAATAGGCATGTTACTTTTCTAATTAAAATAATGTAAATAAAACAACACATTGATGAGCCTTGGTTCTTGGAGGCTTCTCCTACGGCACGTCGAACCCGCCACACGTCACACTCGGACAAAATCAAGCTGTGCACGGTTTTCGGGTTGCTAACTGAGAATTAGAGAATCAGCACATGATGCAATAGTGCATTCAGTTCTCAGGAGGTAAAGAAAAGGAACTTGAGGTTGTAGCTTTTGATAATAAAAACAAGTAATACTGGAAAATGTAAGATTTCTTTCCCAAGAAGAGTTTGCTGAGTTATTCGTCTCTTGTTCCCACATCCATTACTATTCCATACAGCACAAACTAATGCTTTCTTTCACACTTAAAAACAAATTGTGTATTTTAGATGTTATTAGCGAGAACCAAAACCAAATATGATCTGAAACCTGAACACCATAGATTTAAATGAAAGTTTCCTTTTTCGCTTTACACTAAATATTTATTTTTAATATCCTCATGTTAATTTAACCATGACAAAAAAAAAGTGTATATGCTTTCTTTATTTGGAATTGAAAATGCTATTTGGTGGGAAGCATTTTATGCACGTCACATGGTTTTTATGCAAAATTGTAATATCCAACTACCTTTGAGCCATCAAATAACATATTTTCTAACTAAGGAGTTGGCCACACTGTTGCTATTTGCTGTATGTCTGCTAGCATCACAGTTTGTCATTGTGATGTATTGCTCAAGACCAGTCTTGGGACCCATTTTCTCTGATCTCCATTGTGATGTGGTCTGTGAAGCTGACTTGAGACAAAAAGATGAAGGAAGGTACACTTAAAAGGTGTAAAAGGAGAACCTAGAAGAGTTTATTAGTGTAAAAAAGAAGAGATTGGTAAAAATATTGGACTGAATCATTGGATGTTAGCTTAGCAACATGGAGGTTGCTGCGATGGCAGAAAGAAAATTCACAAATTCGCAGCTAACTTTACTGGTCTGGTGAGCGCACTGCTGGCATACCCTCAAAGTAGTTTATTTGGGAAATATCTCGGTTCTTAACCAAATCAAAGAGGCTAAAGCTAATCACTTTTTTTAAAAGTACATTTTATGTTCATATTTCTGAAATTTTGCTAAACAACCGTGTTCACTTTAGTGCAATTGATTCACAAAGAAATGAGGGCAGGGGCTTCTGAAGGAGCTTCTGAGCATTGTAGCTGTGCATGATGAGTGCATACAAATGTAGATTATTTACAATACAATATCAATGGAAATATTTATATTTTACCTTTTTCCAGAGGCGCCCTTCCCATTTAGTAGTAGGGGAAACACTGACCGACTGCTTGATTATTGTACCGTGTTGACAAAGCCATGAGTTTTATGGTTAAAAATGTACATCCTAGACACCATCCATGGTTTAGAAGCTAAAGAAATAAAAGTTGTATTGAAGTGTAACTTGTACTAAGGTTGTAATGAAATTCTTTTAATTGTACTGTAATAAACTCTCACTATTTATGCATTTAATCGACCTTTTAGAGATATTTCAAGTACCACTTGGGGTTCCTTTGCATACCCCTGGGAAATCCTGGCTCCTTTAAGCCTCTAAGTGTGCTTCCAGCTCTACTTAGGATTTGCAGTTGTCATAAAATGAGAGGAATCATGAAATGGCATCTGCTCTACAATGCGCTGGCATCATCAGAAAGTAACAGCTAGTTTTGGTCCACTCACATTGTTTTCAGCGAGTCTGGTATTTATGGATGCTCCGGTAACTGCAGCGGAGAGCGTTTAGAGATGGAAAAATACAGTGTGTGGGTGGGTGGAGTGAAATAGAAATGTATGAGGGAAAAATTCTCAAGAAGGTGACAGGATGGACTTATTTCTATGGAAACGCCAGTTCTCTCTCGTTCCTCCAAGCAATGCTGCTCAAGACTTATGTTTTTTTCTATACTAACAAATAACAAATGCTATTTTTGTAACATTTTATGTAAAGGATTGGTTCAGACACTATGAAAGAGTCGTTTATGATCTGTTGGGATCATTGAAGCGGAGGTAAATGGAAATTTCAGAGGAATTGTCTCTGTGCTCAAGCCATTATTAAGCCACTTAAACTGTCTGAATCCCTCACTTGATTGATCAAGCTTCACAGATGATCTCTACTTCAAACGGCAGGAAAATGTGTTTGTGACATTTTGAACTTTGTGAAACTGTATCTCCAACTGACCACACTTGTGAAGGTTACCAGTGTAAGAACATACAAAGTTTTTGTACAAATTTCAGACATCTAGTTATATTTGTGCTTTTCAATTGGGCTTGTGCTACTGGAAATATAGTTTATTAACACATTTTACCTTAATTTATGGAGTTTGTGGAAGTCAAATTATAAGCACAGCATTTTAAAAAAAGCATAAAAAAGTGGACAAATCTGATTGGCCAAGATTTGCATATTTATGAGGACTTCAAGCCCTGTCTGTCTGTTCTTCTGCTGATGAATGAGAGCTGTACAAAAGAGATTACCGAAGGTTCTAAAAAGCTCTATAGACTCATGGTATTCCAGCAGTTCGTTCAAACTCTAGTGTTTTCCTCATGTCAGATCTCTACAGACCCATACATATACCACTGTACTGGCACCTGAACATCCTTAGAACCATCTTTAGAAGACGATTCCAGCCTCCAAGCATTCTCTAAACGTCTTTTGTTTTAAATAATTAAGGTAAATGTCACAGATTAGGACGGGGCAATTTCTGCTTGAACTTCAAAACAGAAGTTCTTAATTTGCCTTTATTTGTGTAGTTGGCGTCAATAAATTACCTTTTTTTAGTACTTTTTATTTATATAAACTGTTTTGATTGCTGAAATGTTAATGCATACAGTTTTATTTTAACTTAATATTCTGCTTTTGGTTTTTTTTGTTTACTGCATTAAAATAAGATGTTTTCAGAGATTGATCGCTTTGATTGGATGTCTCAGATTTTCATCAAAGCATCCTGTGAAGCATAATAGCGCATTTATAAACTTCACAAGTAAATTAGTGCATTTAAGAAATGTTACTAAAACATCGGCAAGCATTTTAGTTTACGATAACGGCCAACACTTGATGGTTTTAAGTGGTGAGCTATCTCTCTCCGAGGGATGTGGAGCTGTCTGATGGTGTGTGTACGTTTGACAGTGAGCTGGTTTCATGCAGCAGCACATCGTGGAGCTCACTAATCCTCCTTCATCCGCCTTCAAACATCATCCCACTCATGCACACATGGAAAACTGGATTTTATTTTTGGTAAATGATAATTCAATAGTTTGCGCTCAAGGACGTATCTCCTAAAGTGATCGCTGTGGTCGTGACTGTGGTTCAGGCACCTTTCATTCTGCTCTTGCAGAGACTATTTGGTTTTTTTATTTCGGTAAAAATGGGTTTCCCCAAGGGAAAGTGGTGCTGATCCAATGGGAATGGATAAACTTGATTCATTTGTGCAGTTTCTGGCCAACTTTTTATACCAGTAACAAATTACAGGAAACCAATGTAATCACCCCATAACTGGTGTAATATGTGAATTTTCATGTTGAAGTCTAGCAATGGTTAGTAAGTTAACTCTCCATCGGGAACTTTTAACTTTTTGCATTTTAGTACATACAAGAAGACTATTTTTTTGCATTTTAATTGTCAAAGGAGACGTGATATCTGTGATGTATGACACATTTTTCTGATGGTCACATTCCAACACCTTATTACAATGTTTGTAGATATTTGAAAGAAGCTTATTAGACCGGAAATGAGATAACTGGCAAACCCAATTTACTAACAAATGTATGACATATAAAGAATAGAAGTGGTGTAAATTCTTACCTCCTTGTTTGTCCATCTGAGAGATTAATCAGTTTGAATTCAGACCAAAGCACAGGCCTCCAATCTTTACTCTATTTAATATATATAATATTGATTATTTATATATATAATCACATTTGATCAGTTCTTGCTTTACCCAGGATTCAAACTTCTGACCATTGCTTGAAGAACGCTCCACTGACTGAAAGCAGTCTTAAACAGTTCAGTCGTAATCTAAGGTTCAGTCTTGCCCTCATCATATCATTAAATCATAACTCTGAAATATTCTGCTTTGAGAACAGTTGTGTTCCATTCCCTTTGCTCTTGTTTGTTTCCCTTTTCTCTGCAGCTGAATTTCTCCCCGGAGATCAGTATTAGCCCGAAAGATCATAATAATTAAAGCATGGCTCTTCTTGATTTTTGCGTATGCTAAATTATGCATCCTGCTGGCTTCAGAACTCCATATAATCATATTTTTGCATGACCATTTGCATTCTCATAATATATTAATGCAGCATGCTGTGAGATTTAGAGTTAAGGAGAGAAAATTGGTATAAAAGGTACATCCTAAATGCCACCACTATTTAATCCTTTGATTTCAGTTTACATGATCATTTACAAGTGATCATTTAAAACGGAATGTTTTCCCAAATCATTTCACTCCATACTTTAAAGAAAGGTTACTTAAGCTATCAACTATTAGAAAATATATTACGTAATATATACGTAAATGAAGTTGGTGTACTACGATGAAACCGGCTCATCATTCAATGTAGCTGTGGCGAACAGAGAGTTTCTTGGGCCTGAAAACATTCTGGGCTGAGCCCAGACCAAGTTCTTTGTATCATTGATAATTTTATTGTTCATCAAACTTATGTTAAAGTGCGTTACATGGAAGAATCCGTCAATGTTCACATCTGGGTCTCCACTGAACACAACTCGTTTGACAAAAATCTATTTCAATTATTCATTAACTTGTTTCTGCTTGAGGCTCTGTGGGAATGCTTCTGTTGGGTTATTTAGCTGAAAAACCTTCTAATGTCCATCGTTTCTGCCTCTCGTCTCTCTAAAAGTGCAGACACTTCAGATCAGGTCAGCCAATAAAAAGATACTTCCTGCAATCCTTCTCTCTTATTGGTCTTGCCATAATGAAGTAATTTCTTTAGTTGCTCATTAATCTCCAGTTCTAGTGTATTTATTAATTCTTAATCCTTCTGGAAAATATTTGTGATTGTAAAGCCCTGGATGCTCAGGTGGTGAAAGTGCGTTTGGATCTGATTCGAGATCAGATTCTGGCTCATAGAGGTCTTACAGCGTCTGTCAATGTTGCTTTAGTAAAAAGTTGATCACCCAGTATTGATGTTGCTTGTAATTAATCAATCGAATCCCCCTCACATCTACATTCATCCTCAGTAACTTTGCATAAAAGTCATGAATATGCAAATATGTAACCAATATGGAGTAGTTACAAAGTTTTCTTAATTAAAATCTCAACCCATTTCCAGGATAAGCCTAGGCTAGAAAATGAAGAGATTGAATTAAAAATTGAGACATTTTGTGTAAAAGATTTCCCATATGTGAACAACATATTATTAAAATGTAAACATTGTCTTGGGGTCAACGTTAAAGGGTAAAGTTGAACAGCTGCAGTTCTGTGGATGATAAACGGAAGATATAAATGATTGCTTTACATAGATTTCAAAAGTTAGTACTGTTTTAAGACCATCATTTAAAGACTTGCTTCTTTAACCAAGTGGTGCATTGAAGACGATGAGTTTGCCGGAGTCACATCATTGTCCGAGGGTGTTGTAAATCAACTGTCCATCTACCACCGGCAGCACTGGATTTGAGTCGGTGGTGCAACTGTGTGAAATGAGTCACAATGTTTGTTAAGAATGTGAGTTCATGCTCCTTTGAGTCTGAAAAGCCGTTCCATAAGCATCTTGTGTGTATAATCTGTAAGCTTTATAACACTGAAGTGTAAAGCCTGAGGATAGAGAGAGCAGGGAATGATAGAGAGGAGATGCTTGCACTTTTATAAGAAGCTCCTTTTCTTTCCCCCCTCCATCTGTACGGATGCCAAGAAGGGAGAGTGTGCATGTCTAATATGATTGGGGTTGTTAAAAATAGATTGCTGCACTACTGTATTTACTCTTCTGGAGCTCACATGCACAGTGCAAACTAGCGAGAGCTTTTGATTGGACGAGAAGGGGTTTCTTTGTTTTTTGTAGTTTATTTGTAATGCTCAATTTTGGGGATAAAATATCGGGTTCTCTTCTAGAAAGGTCAAGATCGTCCAGATCTCTCATCTCAGCCTTTGAGAACAAGACCTTCAGATCCGAAGCTTTCAGACTGCTAAAAGAGCTGCAGACAATCAAACAGAAAGGTACATCTGACGTATTTCATGGATAATTCACTACTCTGTTCTGTGCTCATGCCTCTTTTCTTTGTGCTTTGATAGATGGAGCAGGAGATTTCCAAGGTGCAGAGGAAGATGTCCGATTTGGAGTCTGTTTTGCAGCAGAAAGATGTGGAGCTCAAAGCTTCGGAAAGCCAAAGGAACATCCTGGAGCAAGACCTGGCAACGTACATCACCGAATGCAGTGTGGGTGATTTGTTGTATTGGTTTTTAGCTCTACAATATTGATGGCTAATTTTTATAAATTTACTAAGTACAAAAGAAAAATCAAGAAACATTTGTTGTTTCTACCTTTTTCCCTTGAAGCAGCATCCGGTTCTTCTAGTAATGCTTGCACAATTTAAGGGAATTTGTAGAATTATAGTCAGGACCATGATTCACCAATTATACCAAACAGGTGCTAAGGATCATCTTAACATAAAAAAACAGAAACAGCTTCTCTTAGAATTCTTACGACTCACATAACAACCTGTTCTCGATGGTTTGATCCTGTTAATCCTCAACAATCCTTTACCTTTGGGTTGTTTTCTATGAGCAATTTCCATTCAAAGACGGCTAAAGTGGCTAAATCATGCTGGTTTGTTCAGAAACACCTCCTAACAGAGCAATCAACTTAACCACTAGCTCAGGCTCAGGTCATATCTAGCTTGCTCTCCTCACTGTGCAGCCAAACCTCCTCAAATGATCAGGAATTCGGCAGCTCTACCCAGAAAAGCCCATGTCACTTCCTCTTTCTACATTGCGGCTTATGTTCGGTTCAAAACACACGACCACAAGATCAGCACCGTCACAATCTCGCAGTTTACATCCATCGCCAGAAGCCCTGCGTTCTGATTGCGGATTCGGTAATAGGTTCCCTAATAACACACCACTCTGCACCCGCCCCAATCTGTTAAGATTATTGGTCAACCATGTTAGTTAACAAATAATGCAACATATTTTACTCTTATCTTTGCATTTTTCCAGAGTTTGAAGCGCAGTTTGGAGCAGGCCCGCATGGAGGTGTCTCAGGAAGATGATAAAGCTCTTCAGCTCCTGCACGACATTCGAGAGCAGAGCAACAAACTGCAGGAAATCAAAGAACAGGTTCTTAATCAGTTCTATTTGATTGATTAACATTTGTTGGAAATGAGCACCTGTGGTTTTCACTACGTAAACAAAAAGTACAGTTCAAAGGCAAATTCATTATATTCAGAGCTAATGTGACTTCAATCAATGCTTTAAAGCGCTTGAAACACATCGGATGAACTTATGGTGTAGCACCAGCCTGAAGATTTCTACACTCCCGTGGAACTCGATTCAAACTCTAATTGAATCACAGCGAACCATTTGATCAATTGTGTGAGGCGCGATGGAAAGTGAACCCTTCATTTAAAGTCTGATTGCTGTTAATTTGAGACCTTTCCCAGCTTGTCACGACAGCATTTCCACTGCATCTGCAGCATCCCTCTCTGCTAGGTACCGGTTCTGTCTCCATGGTAACCGCGGTGCGATGGAGCCTGGCTCTGGGGGAGATGTGCAGAGAGAAGGCTGTTTTCTATTACGTTCTTACATTCGCATCTCATTCTTCAGTCATCAGCTCACTGTACTCGTGTCTATAAATGGCCATCACTGTTTCAGAGTCTGTGGCCATTTTTCTTGTAACCTCAGTCGATGGAGCGGAGTGTTAAAATTATTGCTCTGTCTAAGTACAGGATGCTGTTATGATAGTCTTTGGAATCCCAGACAATTGGGACTGCTTTAACCTCGTGGAACCTTTTAGGGCCATTGGTTTCACGACCGCGACTTATCATCAGAATCATCCTCGATCATTTTTGTCGTTTTCCTTCACACTGAAGTGATCAATGAACCAAACTACTTGAAAGGAACCCACCTGCAGTCATGTGACGACTGCGAAAGTAAACAGGAGAAAAATATTAATATTATACTGTGCAGTGTGTATCTATTACAGTGGTAAACTCTCGAGAGATATGAAATTAATCCGTTCCAGAGTGACGTTCGTATCTCGAACATTTCATATCTCGAAGCAAGTTTTACATCACTCAGAAACAGTTTGAGTTGATGGAAAACCAGAGAAAAATCAACTTATCTTCAATCTACACATTGTTAATTGTAAAACTGAATAAAAATAAATGCAAAATAATATGTACACAAATGTGAAACCTTCTTTGCGCGTGAGGCCACGTGTTGGACTGGACGGCGGAAAACATTACTGCACTACGTACAAAAGTTAACTTTCTCTAGATATTTCACAAATTATCAGTTCTAATGTAAAGCAATCAGAGTATTCAAATGAACTAAAGGTTTAATATAAAAAAAAAACCTATAAAAATGAAAATTTTAGTTTATGGCATAAATCTTGTGGATTTGTGATCGGTAGCTCGTGAAGCGGATACACTTTTTCGAATTTTTAAATGCCATTAAAACATAGTGAAATGACCAGCTTGCTGATGTTAATATTACTGTAAATTATTTTTCTAATCTCACTATAAATGTGATTGTTTTAGACACAAATGTGGAAAAAAAATAGATTATATTTTATTTTTTATTTGCGTCGCAGTTAACTTTTTTGGTTTGCTTACATATGTTCGTTTTTTTTGTTCAGTGATTTGTCACATATTTCCATATATTTTTGTGTCTTAGACAGTGGGCAGCTTTTTTTTGGGGGGGGGGGGGGGACTAATTACAGAACGATCAAACTAACATAGAATGCAAATCAAGTAACACGTATAGGACTCTATGTACAGATTCTACAAGAAACGGAAGAAACATTCTTATTTCCACTCCAAGTCATGAGTTGTTGAGCATAAAGATGAACATAAGTAATTTGTTTGGAACGTCTAAAGATGCTACGGAACATTTTTATTTATTGAGGAACTGTCTGATAGTAGAGGGGCGGGATTAGCAGCTACTCATTATCATATTTATAGATCCACACAGCAATGTGGGTTTGTAGTCAGGTTAAAAGGATTTTAATTGACCCGATCAGTGACGAACATAATCTTTGTAATAATCAGATCAACTTCTCTGATGTAGGCCAGTTTTATTTGTTTTTGCTCTGTATTGCCTGCTTCCGCACCCACAAGTGTCAAATGTTGTCATCTCGTTCTAATCCCTCTACTGTAAATTGAAAGCGTGAGAATTTCACGCTGGGTTAAATGTGCTATTGTGAGGAATCGGGTGCTAATTACTTATATTGAATAAACAATTTCAAAAGCATCACGAGGTTTAATAAACAGAAGAGACTGTAATCGCTGGAATCTTCGATGCTTGTCGTGTAGCATTTTCTTTTCCCCTTTAGCGTAGCCCCAGGATGTTACAACTGCAAGACGCCTTGCTATATGATTGCCGCCTTGCTGTGGATGTGATTTATTATTGTATTCTATAGCTGATGAAACGTCTGATTCGGACTCAGGCCGGCAAACTGACTCCATCTGCCCACTCTCTAGCCTTTCACCCACTCACATACTTATTTAGCCACTTCTGCGCTCCGCTTTTCATCCTCGCATGATCACTCTCTCAGACTGAAGCTCTTCTGATTTGCCTGCTTTATTTCATTTCAGCCATTTTGCACAAAGCTGTCCTTTTCTGAGTTCTGCGTCAGAAATGATGTCAGTCAGATTTCTTTCATTATGCATCCCACACATCAGGCCGTCCACTGTATGTGTGATGAGGGTTTAGAAAACCTCAGGGTTATTAAAATGCTTTAACAGTTGAAGTAGACTTTATTTTAAACCATACTTACTGCTGTTGAAATCACTGTTACGCAGCAGAATTTCATTTAAAGATGCATTCTGTGGTCTTAGAACTACTAACTAGTGTCGGTACACTTGTATGGAAACCATATCTGTCGTAGCTGACACATCCAGCTTTGTTTTATATAAATCAGTCTTTTGTGTATATTATTGAATACTGATTTCAAACCAAAAAGACTCTTAAAGCAAGGAAGGATACATTTAACCGAAAATGGGGCTTTTATTTAGCTTAACCATTTTACACAAATCGGCTAAAAAGAACTGCTGTGAGAGGGGTTTAATAATATGTTCACATTGCATGTGACTCTTTTACACAAAAAAAAATCAAATTCATTTTCTACCTAGGGTATTTATTCTGCTAACCAAGTTACTCACCTATTGTTAACTGATTTGCATATTCATGAGGTGTATGCAAAGTTACCGTCAATGTAGATATAGTGGAGATTAGATTGATTAATTATAAACAATCAACCTTTTATTAAAGCATCATTAACAGACGCTGTAATGGCGTTTGGAGGAAACGGAATACAACCGTGCCTCTGTGCTAGAATCTGATCTCGAATCAGATGCAAATGCGCGTTCACCACCTTGGCATCCGGGGCTTTAGTGCTTAACGCTTTCTCTTTAGCACCGTATAATTTAACTTGTGGAATAATCATCAAAAAAGGGCCGAATGATTGGCCTCAAGCAGAGAAAACCTCTTAGGAGATGCATAAACTACTAAAATTACACAGAACTGTCTAATGCGTTATTAAAAAGTGGAAGTGAGTAGGGATCCATTGACTTTGGAAAAGAAATTAAATCAGAAAAAGAAAAGAAAGAATTTCCACACGTGCAATGCAAAGGGAACCAAGGGTTGGAAGGCTTTTGTAGTGTCTTCTTTAGGGTAGGGGAAGAAGCAGATGAAGTGATGGACCAGCCTGTGTGCTGTGATCTGGGGGTGCTGTAGTTGCTCAGGTCTAGGTTAAGCAACAGGAAGTGCTCAAAGAATGAAGTCAGCTGACTGCTGAATATGACGAATGAGCCAGTGATTCCAGCGATATATTCTTCTTCAAAGATGACAATGCCACGATTCTTTGGCTCAAATTTCACAAATGAATTGGTCCCCTCTGAGTCCGAGCTCTGAGCTACCATCATCAATGCAAGATCTTCCTCAAAAATGAATGCAACACTAAATCTTGCCATAATCAAAGCCAAAGGTGCTCTAACAAAGCATTAGAGTGGGTCACTCCAGGCATTTATCAGGCAAATAAAAAAACATGAAGCACATTCTCTTAATGCAGGAGTACGAAGCTCAGCTGGAGGAGATGCGCGTGTCCATCCGGCAGCTGGAGGAGAACCTCTCAGCCGCCCGCCGCCGCAGTGACCTGTATGAGTCCGAGCTGAAGGAGTCTCGGCAGACCAGCGAGGAGCTCAAGAGAAAGGCCACTGAATATCAGCAGAAGATCCAAAAGGTTCGATCAGATTTCATTTGTTCACACAGTACGTAAAGGTGGCTTCCGTCACGACATGCTGCACTCTATGTTCTCTATGATGTCTATGTTCAGTTTCATTTTCTTTCTAATGCTTCTTCGTTTCGTTCTTTCCACCTCATGTTCCAGATCTCGATGCATTTCTGTTTTGTTTGTTCTTTAAACAAAAACAAATATTTTTACTCATGTTGGATGGAATAATACAGTGCTGTATTTTTAATAAGCAAGCTGTTAAAAATTAATATAATGTAAACAAGGGAACAAGAGAAAACAAAAATAACACACACACATCCTAAAACTGAAAAACAAAAGCAAAGAATAGCTTTAGGTCCAAGAATAACATTTAAAAACTCAGCTTAACATTAAAATAATAAATGCAAATGTTTAATATTTAAGATTTAAAAAGGCAAATGTATTTTTAAATGTATGCGATTTAAAACTATATTTGTGAGATCTCTTAAGACAAATCGTTAGTTTGCTAGTTAAACAGTAGTTAATGGTTATGTAAAATATTATTGTCAAAATTAAAAGTTTTTGGTTTTTATTAATATCTATGTTTTGATCCAGGAAATGAGATTAATGAAATTGTATTAAATTTCATTAATCTCAAAAATTAAACCAACTGTGCAAAGAAAGTTAACTAAAGTAAATGAAAAAGAAAATAATGATTATGAGACAAAAGAAATAATCCAATTCAGATTTATGATGGAGAACAAATATGACTTAGTGGTAAATATTACATTTATTCAGTTTTCCAAAAGAACAAATTGTAATTCTAGTGAACAATTGTTGAGTAAATTATTGAGTTTTCCTTTGATCGTGTTTGAGGAAAGATGAAACCCACAAGCTTTGTCTGAGAGCTGGTACTGTAAGTAATATTTGCTTTTCAGGCAAAAGAACAAGGCAAAGCTGAGATGGAAGAACTTTTGACCAAATTACAGAAGGTAAATCACCACTGTGCAGATAAAATAACGTGAAAGCTTCATTTTTGCTTGAACTATAGTGAAGTAACTCAAAAAATCATGTTTGTTAATCTTTCAGACGAACGCAGAGCAGCAAGTAAAGATCGAGGAGCTCCAGGAGAAGCTTGTCAAGGTATCCCTGAACTATATTTATCTATATTTATTATTTATCTGAACACAGTCGACACTAAACGTTTTCATTTATAAAATCATTAATTACCTGCAATCCTTTTAACTGCACAAATAAATAATATCCATAGATATGTCCTTAGTTTTTTTTTTATCTTCAATATATGTAAAGTTTACACAAAATAACTAATTTAATACATTTTATTTTTGTCCACACCCCTGAGATTTAAATCCTTGTGCTAATACATCACAGTATTGTGCCTTTAACTCTAAAATCTGTTGTTTTAAGTGGGAAAACCATGGAACTCCTCAAATCTGAGCTTGTTTATTGTTTTCCCTCTTCGGTTTTTGGTAGGGGACAGAGCCGGAACTCAAACTGCACTTTGTTGTGGTACTTAACCACTAGATTATTGGTGCTGACAAGTTCAAGGATAATTTGCACACGCTCTGTTTTTTTGGTGCAGGCTGTGAAGGCAAGCACAGAGGCCACCGAGCTTCTGCAGAGTGTCCGTCAGACAAAGGAGCGTATCGAGCGAGACCTGGAGCGTCTGCAGAGCAAAGAGGATTCGAGTGACAGCCTCCGCAGACGCTTGAGAGAAACCGAGGTCTACAATCACTAAAATTCACTTAAAAAGAATGGTTCGCCAAATCAAATCGGTTTACACTAAAGTTTTGTGTACGGCAACTTTTTAGGTTTTAATTTGTACGTATTTAAATAAAAAAAAACTATATGTGAATAACATGGAAACCTGTAAATGGTCGAAGCTGGAAATGCTATTTAGCATGGAAGGTCAACTCAAAAATCACAAGATTTCACTTGCAATAGCTATGGAGAACTGTTTCCTTAATCACCTCAAATGTTATTGGTTTACACCAAAGTTTTGAGTATGTTTACGTTGTACAGGAGATGCGAGTGTGTCACCATCTAGATTGTAATGCATTGAACAGGATGGAAAGACGACCCTAGAGAATCAGGTGAAGAGGCTCGAGCTGGTGGAGCGCAGGGAAACCAAACTCAAAGACGACATTCAGACCAAGTCACAACAGATCCAGCAGATGGCCGACAAAATCATGGTGAGAAGCAAGCGGAGCTCGCCTGCTGATGCACAAACACCGAATCAAAATCACTCTCACCATCAGATAAACACTCAACACGATACGTTGAACATCACAATGCTGCAGAACCGTACAAGAGGAGCCACATGGTCTACTTCATAGGATTTCAAGATCTTCATTTAGTGATTGAAACGCGTGTGAGCTGGAAGCTGAGGCTGCTGCTGTTGCATTCTACATAACTGTGTGATGTTTGAATTTATATTGCCGTCTGTCACTATTACATTTTAAAATCTTTTATGTAATCATCAGAATAAACGAGATGAGGGCCCCAGCACAAAGAAGTAGAGATGCGACTTTAACAGCTGGACTTTAATTGTGATCAAATCTATTTTTGACCCTTGTTACACAAAGTGTTATTCTGCTCAAAAATGGTTCCCATTGGCCACAAAGTCTCCAGCACATGAGGGCATTTATTAAACATGTTTGATAATCCCCTGATCAGAATTTACACTTTTGGCTTCAAACCTGAGAAATTATTGTTTCATCTGCCATTAAAACTTCAATGTGTGCAGACTTCTGAATAATAAAAAAATAAATAAAAGCAAATTAATACTTTCTTTACTAAAGTTCTTCAAATACTGTTTGATTTTGTGTTCGTCAGACAATTTTGAGAAAATTGATGCGACGTAATGCAATTTCCGTAGGTCTACTGAGGCCAGATTCTATAATGTTCTTTGTTCATTCATAGGTCAGCCAAAAGTGTGTCGGAAAATGAGCAAAGATCTAAAACTTGTGAAACTACAAGAAAAAAACAAAAACAAAAATACGAGTGAACTCTACACCAAACCCTTTAATTAAAAGACCTCCTGAAACCCCCGGTCATTCTGCTTGGCTTCTTCTGCGGAGCCACCAGCTTGCTCTCTGTTCCTGTCATGACTCCAGAAGTGACAGATTGCTCGAGGAGATCATCTCACTCGTTGCTTCCAAACGCGTGCCTCACAGTGATGCGGAAGAGCTTTTAAATAAAAAGGCCGGGGCTAAATTTTAATACTGTAGTTTAACCAAAGTTTCCTACCGTTTTTAAGTTTAATCTGTGTAACTTTTAGGTTTATATACTTAGAGTGGGTGGTGCGGCAGACATATATGCCTGTAACACAGGAAAGGGGGGTGATGGCGGGTGAGAGAAGAGAACTTTTGTGTGACTTTTTGTTTAAATGTAGCATGGATAATGTTTATACATTTATTTCTGCTCTTAAACAACTGTTAAACATGCTAAAGTTTACATACTTTGGCGTTGGTTTATAAAAGTGGTGTTTAAAACTATTTAAAAAAAAATATGCCCCTTGTTACTGCAAGTGCTATAAACTTTTCTACATTGAGTGCAGAAAAATCGTTGATTTAATGCAAAATTTTTTAATGGGTTCCCTTCTATGTATGCCAAGTCCAATGTTCCTAGCATTTTCTGAAGCTGAGATATAGATCGCCTGATTTGGTTGCCAGGGGAAAGGTTTAGTTGCTATGGATGAGTCGGTGACATATGTTGTCACTATGAGTAAAATAGCCCAATCCCCACATCTCAGATTTTTCCAAAGCTAATATTCCTTATATTTTTGTTAACAAGAATTGGCTGCTTTGCCAACAGAGAAGATAAAGAACCTCAATTGATTTTAAACGGGGATTACAACAAATATTAAGAGCTGGGGTGTGTAAACTTTTGATCAGGGTCAATTGGAAAATACTTCATGAAACATATATTCTGAAAAATGGTGGGAAAATGCTTCATCTTTCATATTTTTTTATGCAACAAATTTTCCAGGTTATGTAAATTTCTGAACAAAACTGTTTTCATCCTGTGCAGAACCAACTTTAGAAGTTTGAGGGGTTTTGAAAAGTTACCCACACCTTGTTGGTCATTGATTTGAATGAATATCAGATTACATTTTTGACAAACTTATACAGAAAATAATTACATTTTGCTAATCTCAAAGTATTAGAGGGGCAGGCAAAGAGAGCACATAGAGAACATGGAAACTCTACGCAGGCCTCGAACCAAGAACCTTTCAAGTGAGTGGCACACAATATTTACAATACTTTAATAAGTCAGAGATATGAGCCTTTACCTTCATCAAACCAATCGGTTCACATTTCAAGTTTTGGAAACCCAGAGCAATCTGCATAGGAACCCACAAAGCTCTCTGTTCTGTGTTCAGGAGCTTGAAGAGAGTTTGCGAGACTCGCAGGCGATGACACAGCGCATGGAAACTCAGCTGGAGCAGAAGGAAAGGCTTTTTGAAGACAAGATTAAGGTTGGAGCAAAGACTCCTTCAGGATGAACTCCATCTCTTACAACTCTTTGCTTATTACAGTGTGTTTACAGCAGCGACCGATGACGATTTCTGACTTTAGCACTGTGTTCAGGCAGATTTTGTGCTCTTTAGGTCTTAGAGAATCAAATGAAGGTGGATTTGGCTGAGAAGGAACTGCTGGAGTCTAAGCAGAGCACTTATGAAGAGGAGTCTCGTGAACACGGCAAAGTCATCGGCGAGCAGACCGCGGTATTTCAGCCTTTCTGAGAGTATTTTCTCTTTATTCAGTGGCCGAACTTTACTTACAATCTGGCTGTAAGTTTATGCCTGCCAACGATAAGAGAAAACACTTTCAGCCACTTAAATATTTGTTAAATATCTGTTTGCTGGCACCCTCTGAGGATGTTTTACATTCTAAGGTACTGAAGGTTTTCGATTTTAAAATAGTGAACAGGAAGTTCAGTCATCTTTTGGAAAATTAGTATGTGTTCCTCTGGAATGATTCAAGAAAAATGGTTTGACTACATTGGGGACTAAAATAATCCATTAGCATTATTCACAAAGCCCTTATATTGTTGGATCTGAAGGTGGTGCTGACGAGGCATGCTAAAACTTTTTTTTTAATTCAAAGTAAAATTCCAAATCAAGAGCCACTAGAGGGCACTGCACCAAAAATATGAAACCATGCTCAGATCATTGTATTTATAAGATTCACCAAGTTTAGTCTCAATGCATTGAAAGATTGCAGAGATGTAGCGTTAGAACTACAATGGTTCATACGTGGTTGGAATCAACTTCAATTTTCATCAGTCAAGCAAAGATAAAGAAATAAAAAAAATTTTCTTCATGTCCTATATGAAACTAAAAGGTATTCTATAGAATCACAATTTAATCCAAGGACAAATATATCAAAAGATCTTAGCATAACTGTAAGGGCAAACTTGGACTTGTGGTGGCGCTAGAGGGTTTGAGTTAGAGACTCCAAATTTGGTCTGGTTAAACATCAGACTCTTCTCTACCAATCTGCCGAGTTTCATACATTTCCTCCAAGAGGGGGCAAAGAACTTATAGAAATCAAGAAAGCTACAGATATTTTTCATTTTAAATTCTATTCCGTTTTAAACGCTGTAGGGGATGAATTAGTTCAAACTTAGGTTGAGAATACTCAGACAGTCTCTCTGCATTCAAATCCTAAGTACAACCACCACTAACTAATTGTTCATTCTGAATTACTCGAACCTCTTCTGCGTGTTCTCCTTTTGAAATAACCAACCTTTGATATAAATTGCATGTTGTGGTTTTCTCTCGATCGGGACAAAAGCGTCTGCTAAAAGCAAAAATGTAATTGCAAAAAATCATATTATTTACAACCAATTCTCACATAGTTCAACCATACTCTCTTTCTCGAAGACAATCAATGCCATGGAGTCAAAGATGAGCAGTCTGGAACAGAGGATCGCCGAGCTGTCCGAAGCCAACAAACTGGCCGCCAACAGCAGCATTTACACTCAGAAGAACATGTGAGTCAAGAACACCAACCACAAATATACCCCCAACAGCTTAACTCAACAATACCAGCTGCTTCCCTTGCATGCATGGCATTTTGTGCCACACTATTCTCACAAATGTCTCAAGCGAGATGCATCCTGCTCATTTCAGAACAAGTACAACACAATTTACACATTACAACGAAGAAACCATTTCTGGGTTTAAAATGTTCCATTTGTGTCAGGCTTGAAGAAAACCGTGATTTAAATCTTGAATTATTGATGTTTTCTTGGGTAATACGCTGTGTGTCGATGTGTTTGGCATGTATTTTAGAATACGATTAATATCATTTGCATATACGAAATATCTGACATACGAAAAATAGGCAGCGTGAGTTGTTCCAGACGGGATGTTAACAACCTCCCCAGTCAAAAATAATCTAGAAAATCTTGATCTCGTGAAATCTCCATCTGCCACGTCACAGGGTTATATTCCTCATAGATGCCGTTCATTACTGTGGTTCTAATCCCCCAGGAAAGCCCAGGAGGAGATGATTTCTGAACTGAGACAGCAGAAGTTTTACCTGGAGTCTCAGGCTGGGAAGCTGGAGGCTCAGAATGCCAAGCTGGAGGAGCATCTGGAGAAACTGACGCAGCAGGAGCAGAGTAACAAGAGCCGAGTTCTGGAACTGGAAGCCAGGCTCAGAGAGGTGATGGATGTCATAGAACCTTCATCTTCTGTGTGATTGGTTTGCGGAGAATCAGGGCACCCCTTTGCCTCACTCGAATGATCAACATGGAGGGGCTATGGGTTAGGGGGAGATTAGAGAAATTGGTTCACTTGTTATCATTTATTTTACAACGCTTTATTTGAAAGGATTGACAGATCTACGTTCGTGCAGTTAAGCGGAATCCTCTGGAATTCCATTGTTTTTACTTTTCCTGTACAGCTGTTATTAATGCATCAGTGTTATTAATGTTTCAAATGTCTCTCCGTTCATTTTCAGATGGGTCTGGAGCACGAAGAGCAGAAGCTGGAGATCAAGCGGCAGGTTTCAGAGCTCACTCTCTCACTGCAGGAGCGTGAGTCTCAGATCAGCAGCCTGCAAGCTGCTCGTCTCACCCTGGAGAGCCAGCTCCATCAGGCCAAGACTGAGCTGGAGGAGACCACCGCTGAAGCCGAGGAGGAGATCACTGTGTTGAGGGTGAGCGGCTGCATCCTTCACCATGCAACCAGAGCGTAACACAACTCCATTTCAGCAGCATGGACATCTATCTTTGAGTGCTAACCTGACCTGATGAACTTATCTCATATATAAACGTAAAGATAATCATTATTTCCTTTAAATGTTAGTTTTAGAGGATTTAAAAATAATACAGGTGTTGGCCAAAAAACAAAAAGTCTTAAAACTCCACTTCAATGGGTTTCAGAATCCTGTTCGTGACGCCAATAATGTACTCAAGATAAATAAAAAAACGATGCAGCGACCTGGAAAAGATCGGCCACAAACGGTTCAAGGCGTAAGATCCACTTTAAAATAAGCCAAGAAACAGAAGCAAAGGCGGAATTTCACTCGCTTGTAGATGATTGTTAGCTTGACACACAGTTAAAGGAGCAGCTGTCGATATCATTTATATCACTCTCCTATAATCTTCTTTCTTTCCTGGTAAATAATCATGTGTTTGAGGATCATCTCTCTGTCGCTCATCTTCGCAGCGCTGCAAGCATCTTCCCACGCTGCTCTGCAGTGTTTCTGTTGATCTCTACATCCGTGAGATGATTTCATCCTCACGCTCCTGTGCATGACATCACTCCTCTCTCTACACTGGGGTATACTGGAGTTTAGAGCTGCGGGATCATATGGGAAGCTAAATTCAAATGACTAGTGACACAATCGTCCTAAATGCACCTTTAGAACGGCGACATTCTCTTTTCAGAAAAGTGATGGAGCAATAATTCTTTCTGCATATAAAAACAGAGGGGTGGGGCTTACAGAGCTCTTCAAGAAAGGAGAAAAAACTCCTTTTTTTTCTTCAGCATGACTATAGCCTCAAACATATACCCATAGTCATTAGAAACCATCTTTAGCATGAAGACAAGCTAGAAGTTTTGGAAGTGATGGCAGAGCCCTGATCTGAACTCTACAAATCCCCTGCCGCACACCGACCAATCACAGAGCGGACATTCTGTAGGGATTGGCGTCTACACAAAGGCTACGGTGTAGGCCATTGCACCAGTTCTGTTTTGAGCAGTAGGCCAAGAGTCCAGTTAACGATTGTAGAAAGTTTATAGAAAAATGTTGCATAAATTAATAACGAAGTGCTTTGTAAATTTCTGACTTCGATGAAAGTGATGGAGAAATAAACTTCTCCACTTGCGCGGTGCTGAAATTACCGTACTATTTATTTTGTTTCTGGAAATTGGTGTATTGACCACCTACCTGGACAGCTCGCATTCGATATGCGCCTTGCACCAAGATAATTAACCTTGTGGTGAATTAGTAAAATACTAATTATTGATCTAAAAGTGTTGTAAAGATAAAAAAATTTTTTTTTTTTTAAAGAATCTGTTTTCGTCTGTGTGTTTCTCGCTGTGATGGGTGGATACATGGATCTGTTCGTTTGGTCAAATATTATATACAGGGTTTCCGCAAGGTCTTAAAAAGTCTCAAATTTGAAAACCCAAATTTTAAGCCTTTAAAAGGCCTTATATTAAATTAAAACGTCTTAAAATTAAAATTTTTCAAAGCTCTTAATTTTCCCACACACTTCAGATCGAGTGTGCTTGACAAAGCTGGCTGCCATAGCAACCACATATATATGTATATATTTTTCTCATTTACAAAGGCTTTAAAAATATGACAACAATTGTTTTATGTTAGATTTCATGTAACAAATACACACATATATCCAAAAATGTAATTGAAATCACAGAAAAATTTGGTGTTTTACTTAAAAAATGATATTTCAGTAACGTTTACATGTCAAATTTTTTTCAAAACTTTTTTAATCTTTCTAAGAGGATGTTGGAGAAAATTGTGTCTTTTTTTTCCATCTGTTCACAATGTTTCAGCTGCAGGTATTGTTTATATTTTTGGTTGGATTTTAGCGTGTATGTAATATTTTACTTTAACAGTGCTTTATATTTTATAGTTCATTTATGGTTTGATGTATACACTTAAGATATAGGTCTTACATTTGAATCTTAATGGTCTTAAAAAGTCTTAAAAACCAAGATCCGAAAGCATTGGCTTAATTTTAAGTCACTTTAGATAAAAGCATCTGCTGAATACATGATTGCAAATGATTGAAGGACGTCAAGAGTTACACTGGTATCTCTAATGTTATATAAATAATGTTCAAATAGAAACCAATGTGTTGCTTGTTTTGAGACGGTGGTTTAGTGGTTTGATTGTTGTTTCATTACTTTTGGTAGAACAGTAATTGAAAAACACTTTTACAGCGATGACATTCATTTCACCATATTTTTCAGGCCCATCGAGACGAGATCCAGCGCAAGTTTGACGCTCTGCGAGACAGCTGTGCGGTGTGTAACAGGATTTTTCACTTCACTGTGTTTGAATCATCAATCGTTCAGTGCCAGAGAGCTCGATGCTACTGTTTCCACAGCAAAATGACTTAATTCCCTTTTGTTTTACTGGTAACACAACATCGAGGTTGAATTTTTCTCTGCATTTCGGATTGTTTCCACACCGTACAAGGGTAAACACTTTCGTGTCTGTGTGTCCATCAGTGTGTGACGCTTCGGTTTCGAGCTCTTCTGTGGGATGTTGGATTGATAGGGTTATGTTTTTGAAGAGCGTTTGTTTGCTCGGCCCCTGGAGTGTGTTTCGTTATCATCCCTGCCCTACTTTCCCTGTCCACCCACACACTCAAGCTGTTTGAGCAGCTCAACCCAGGCCTTTACGTCGTTTTCCGACTCTGGCTCTTCTCTTCCAGGCTCACAGCTTGGTTTACACCTCTTGTTTAATAAACTCCTCTCTGCAATTGAAGTGTGCCAAAACAGAGCCCAACACAGATTCTGACTATTGTTTTTGGTTCAGTGGTGGCTTGATGCATGAAATTCTCCAGCTGTAGCTCCATGTCCTACAGACATCTGTATGTGGTGGTTCCAGTCTGATTAAGCTCCCCCTTATTTCTGAGAAGTTTACTCTTAACATTTTGCGTCAATTCTTCACTCTAAGAGCAAGCCTTTTTCTCCTTATGGAGGGTGACAATGGTGGTCTTCCCCCATGAAACCTGTTACGCCAGTCTGAAAATTTTGCTGGTGTTTAGTGTTCAATATCTGAGTAGATATTGGGACACAGAAGCCAATGTTGAACTTTTTTTTTTTTTTTAAATATTTAAAATCCATAAATATTTAAATTCAAACATTATACGGATGTAAATATTTTACTTTGTTTGTAGTGAATTAATATAAAGAACTAAATACACATTTAGCTCCTATAATAGCACTTGCATGTGGTGCATTTATTTGTGCATCAGGTGATCACGGATCTAGAGGAGCAGCTGACCCAGCTGACTCAGGAGAACTCGGAGTTGAACCGGCAAAACTTTTATCTTTCCAAACAACTGGATGAGGCCACGGACCAAAATGAGGAACGAATGCATCTCCAGCAGGATGTGGAGAGGCTGAGGCGCGAGGTGGCGGACCGAGAGATGATTCTCAGCAACCAGAAGCAGGTGAGAGCAGTCAGACATATCCTCAAAAGTGTTAAAACATTTAATTACAACTCCATTTGCATAAATACACAGCCCCAAATGTTGAAGGAAACCCCACCATGCATAACTGTTGCCTGCAGATGATGTTGTTTTGTTCTCCAGCCTTCGAGGCACATACATGCAGTTCCAGTGCCGAGTCTGTCGTCTTTACCATCCCACTTTCTGTCTCTCCCCGCATCACTTCCTGTCACTTTAAAGTGTCCAATTGGTTAATAATAAAGGCTACGGCCAAAAGTATATTTAAAAGAACTTTTATGATTTTTAGCTTGTAAAATTTGGGTTTTTATCATTCTAACAAATAAAAAATGTTATAACAGTAGCCACAGCTTCCTAGCAACCTGATTGTTTACCATAGCAACTAATGTCGCATATCACCATCTTAGCCAACGAAAGTCATGGGGGTTGCTTTATACTACTCAATTTGGCATGGGGAACATTGTATGCACCAAGTGACTCCTGCATAGCAACCATTCCCTTGGCAACCAGTGCATTTTGCACCTTTTCCAAGCCAACGTCAGAGTTTGTGCACAAGCTTCAGTCCTTCAGTTACTTATAAAAAATCACAGTTAGAAGCGAACTTTTTCTCTTGTTTACTGTAGTTTTGTAATTTGTGTACTTTCGGGTATTTCCCTCCAAATTATTTCGCTGTTGAGTTTGTGATGGACTTCCAGTAACCACAGATTTACGTAGAAGGTAATACTAGCAAAACACAGTACAGTGTGAATGTTTTTAGACATGAGAATGTCGATGACTAAACAAAGAAGCTCAGTAAAGTTGAAGATGATGCCTCTATTGTTCAGAACAATGATGCTCGATGAGTGAGTGTGCATGTGTGTGTGTGTGTGTGTGTGTGTGTGTGTGTGTGTGTGTGTGTGTGTGTGTGTGTGTGGTGGTTATATGCGTGGGACGAGTGTGTAGGTGTGCAGTCAGAGCTGTTGCATAACACTAGCGGATGCTAATAATCTGAGAGGCTGCTGCTGTAGGAGGCAGAGATGTGTCATGTTCTCCTCTGCCCTGCCATTGCTGCGAAAAACTCACAGGGATATATTTGGAGGCTCTCTTTTTCAGAAATATCAAGTATTTCAGCTCACATCTGCCAGAGCAGAGAGACACTCAAGCCCCTGTGGAGCACAGAGAATCGATAATCAAATATCTGCAGCTTCTTCTTCTTTTCCCCAGACTCTGCGTCAGCGCTGCTCAGGGTGCGGAGCTTTAGGTTCCTCACGATTCAATTTTGGGAAGCCCGGCAGATTTATTTATGTTCCTGATGCCTAGAGCCCTTTTTAGAAACACAGACATGATTGTTTTTGATGTAAAATGCCTTTAACGGTATGAAACAAAAAACTAGATGCTAAGTTTTCAATAATACTTGTGGAAACTGAAAAGAGTGGTACATGCAGTACTGTGCTTTTTATTCATGCAAATGTGAAAACTTGTGTAAACAAAGAAGGCTTTCAGACGTATAAATAATGCTTGTTTACCAAGTTATGAACTGAAACAGAAACAGCTGTGAAGGAGGTGTAAAACTGTCCAAAGAATAGGCAAACTTTCCTACCCAATGATGGTAAAAATGAGCGCCATTAGAAGACACTGCGAGCATGATTTGAGGATGGCCACGACGGACAGAAAGAGGGTCCACATGCCCACACGCAACTTCCTTTACAAGCCATCACAAATGAAAGTGATATGAATAACGGAAGGAAGCGGCGAGACCATTGCTTTTCACTCAAATAAATAAAGTAACGATTCTGCTTGTTTTGTGTTTCTAAGAACATGGAGACCCTGAAGACCACATGTGGGCTTCTAGAAGAGCAGGTCCTAGAGCTGGAGAGTCTGAACGATGAGCTGATGGAGAAGGAGCGTCAGTGGGAGAGCTGGAGATCCGCTCTGGAGGAGGAGAAGGATCAGGCTGAGTGCAGAGCCAGAGAGCTGCAGAGACAGCTCGACAGCGACAAGCAGAGCAGGTAACACACGGAGAACCTCCATTACACTGCAGGGTGCATCGCAGTCTCTGACACAGAGCTAAACTTTCAAGTAAAACCGTTTCAGCTCTACACACGTTTAATGCTTGGTCCTTCATGTGTCCCTTAAAAACAAGAAGGACTGGCCTTTTACTATAGCCCTTCCTTCATGGGTCCTTCCTTCCTGGATTCTACTTCCCTTCCTTCCTGAAACCTTCTTTCCTTCCTGGATCCCACCTTCCTTCATGGGTCCTTCCTTGTTGGATCCTACCTTCCTTCCTTCCTGGATGCTTCTTTCCCTTCTTCCTTCTTTCCTTCCTGGATCCCACCTTCCTTTCTTCCTTCCTGAAACTTTCCTGGTTCCTTCCTTCCTGGATCCTACCTTCCTTCATTAGCTTTCTTTCCTGGATGCTTCTTTCCCTCCTTCATTCCTGAAACCTTCCTTTCTTCCTTCCTTCCTGTGTCCTTTCTTTCTTCCTGTGTTCTTCCTCTCTGTCTGTTCAAATGTGCTATATACACGAAGTAGACCGGTTTGAATTAAAAAAAATATATATATGGGTTGGCGTATCTGTAAAAAACAACCAACATTTTTAAGTAAAATGTTTAAATCTTGAATAAAATGTTTTTATTCTTTCACAGAGCCTTGTTTGTAGTTTCGTAACGCTTATGTAACGCCTGTCAAGTATAGAGCCAGACGCTCTTCTGAAACATGTTTTCTCATGTTTTTCAGGCTTCGTGCAGAGCAGCGTAATTCTGAGTCTCGACAGGCCGTGGAGCTGGCCGTGAATGAACACAAAGCTGAAATCCTTGTGCTTCAACAGGCCCTGAAGGACCAGAAACTCAAGGCCGAAGGGCTCTCAGACACTGTATGTGTGCATGAACACTACTCTGGTGTTACTATCCCTGCACTACGTTTATAATACAGTCTCTGTACTCGCTCCGTGCCATTCGCTAAAGTCTCATGTCGACTGCTGGCCGGCTTGGCTTTTCTAGATTATTGATCACCAGCTGCTTCTATTTGCCACTTGCTTTACATCTTTTATGTAATGAAAATATTTAAATTGAGTGAAAATCTTCGATTTTGCTCGTTTTCTTCTCAGCTGGGTGATCTGGAGAAGAAGCACGCCATGCTGGAGATGAACGCTCGCAGCCTACAGCAGAAGCTGGAGACTGAACGAGAGCTCAAGCAGAGACTCGTGGACGAGGTGCTCTATGCACGTTGATGCACAATCACAGGGTTGCCAGATTGGAGATTTCTAAGGTTTGTGTGTTTGTGATGCTGTGATGTTAGCAAGCCAAACTGCAGCAGCAGCTGGACCTGCAGAAGAGCCACATCTTCAGACTGACCCAAGGGCTTCAGGATGCTTTGGACCAGACGGACCTGCTGAAGACGGAGAGGACTGATCTGGAGTACCAGCTGGAGAACATACAGGTGCATCACAGAATTTTTTTACATTCTACATCCCCCACGCAATAATTACCCAATAGGAGACTCCCTCCCATTTGCCTGGTTACATCTAGATGGTTTCTTTCTCTTATTGTTCTCTGTACACTTTTTGTTTTGATCAAACATAAATCGATCCATAGTTCTATCCATTATAGGTGAGGTGGCACCTTTGGACATTCATGTGGTAGATGCAATAAAGCTCTATTGCTCCCTCCGCAGGCGGCGTACTCTCACGAGAAGGTCAAGATGGAAGGCACCATCACCCAGCAGACCAAGCTCATAGACTTCCTGCAGGCCAAGGTAGAGCACCCCTGTAAGAAGAAAAAGGTCAGAGTCATCCGCTGTAAATTCACTTTAATCAACTAATCTGACTAACTGCTTGCTAAGCTGCGCGCTAGCCGTCCCACAGAGCTGTACATGCTAATAACGGAATACTAACAGCATTAGTTTGAATATTTGGCTGGTTGTTTAGGGAATTCCAACGAGACAACCTTTGACTCTGCACCTGGTTTAACATAATCTCAACCAATTTTCTGGTTAATTGATTCAAATTACTTTAAGGACGAAGTCTGAATTCAAGTCTGAATTTTCTCAAGCACAGAGTCCTTGCGCATTGACTCTGACTCTGGTGCTTGAAGAGAACCTTACCTAAAATAAACCCAAAGGATTACAAAAGGTTTCAAGCCTGAATTCCGGCATCTTCAAGTCTTCATGCGCTTCCTGGGATCTGGCAATCCTTGCTAGGAGTGTAACAAGTGGAAAAACAAACCCTATATAGTGTATTTATTAATAACTATGATAAAACTACTGAGGTTTTCCACAAGAACTACATCTGTAGTTGCTTTGTATTGCTTAAAGTTGAGCAAGTTATGTGATGCCACCGCCAAGTGCCACAAATTCACTTCAAATCATTATCCAGCAGCTATTGAAAAACCCAAACCAACTCCAATTAATATAAAATAATGCAGCATTATATAGTTTTCCATTATAATGCAGCCCCTCCTTTAAAAGTTGTTAACCACACAACCTGCACTCTGGCTAGCTTAAGTCACAGGGCATGCATTTGTCACCAGATTTGTTGCCAAGGTTGAAAACTAAAAAGAAACCGGTTTGCTGTTAGAAAACAGACTTTAACAGAGATGCCGTCTGCAGTCTCATCACATCCAAATCAGCTAAAGCTGAAAAGCCGGAGAGCCGGAATTTCCTTGTACTTGCACCAAAATGAAATAATCTGTTATAAGCTCCCATCTGAGTCGGATTGACTGAAATTGATGATAGTTATTCACTTTAAAGCAGTAATCTTGCAGACTTTTGCCGTTTTGAATAAAGATGTTTTGTTCGTGATTCACGTGCTCTCCCGCGTTTGATGCAGGGTTTGTTTGGCGGCCGGCGGCGAGAGGATCTACTGGCAGCGCTGGCGGCTCAGGGACAGGCACAGGTGCCAGCTGCACCACCCATCGCTCCTGTACCGCTGCAGTACAGCGACCTGAAGAGTGCTCTGGAGAAAGAGCGATCGCGCTGCTCAGAGCTGGAAGAGGCTCTGCAGAAAACTCGACTGGAGCTTCGAGAGGGTGAATCACGCCGCGGAATACAGAACCATGGTCATTTTTAGAATTGCAATAGACCTAAAATCAAATAATATTTCTTCACGTGTTTCACCACTTCCGACCTACCAAACGCAGTCCAATCACCTTTAGAGCTGTTTTCCCCTCCAGGGCTTGACACGATCTCTTTTCTCTGCACTCTTCAGTTCAGTTCAGTAAAGTTTTGGAACAGCACAGCTCTTCTCCAGCACCTTCAGCTCTGGCTCGCCAGCAGCTCATGATGTCCACGAAATCCAACAAATCCCCCGAGCACCAATCCAGCTCTGGGATGATGCCCTCCAGCTCCGGCCGCAGGAAGGACCCCTCCAACCCAGAAGGTCAGAACATAGACTTTAATACACAAAAAAAAACTAATACGAAAAAGCACATTCTCCACCAATCGTTCATGGGCTGCATTTATTACATACATTTATGCAAGCGCAAAAACAATGAAAACACACTATTGCTCCAAGTGGGAAAGCTTCCAGAATTTCCTTTAAAAAAAGGGACGGGACTCTATAGACTTGTACTCTACCCTTTATAAAGAAAATGCTTCTTGAAATGATACATTTTTTATCACAATTTTACATCATATAAGCCCTTTTTATTTCATTTGATCATTTATGAAATGTCACAAATACTTTCCCAAATTTACTTTTGATTTTAAAACATACTCGAGCGAGCATTTGACAGTAAAATAGTTAAATGTAAACATTGTTATCTGAAAAATAGCGTGAGCAAAACAGACTGACCGAACATATTTGCACATTTGTTTTCTCTCACTGTGATCTCTGTTGTCCTTCACAGAAATAAGGAGAGTCACTTCTGAAAGTAAGTTCTTCCATGATGGGCTCAGATGGTCACCCTCCAGGAAACCTGCCATTTGTGTCTGTTATATTACATTTTTCAGAGGAAAACTCTGTTCTGATTGGCTGCAACCCTTTGTTTCATTATAAAGCAGCTCTGAGGAAAACTCTGTTCTGATTGGCTGCAACTCTTTGTTTCATTATAAAGCAGCTCTGAAGAAAACTCTGTTCTGATTGGCTGCAACTCTTTGTTTCATTACCGTAACAAAGCGTTTCTGTTACGGTAATGAGACTGTTGCAGGGAATCCCAATAGGGTTTTCCTCAAAGTGTCTCTCAGGAAAACTCTATGCTGGTTGGCTAGAGTGAAAGTGTTTGCTGAAGGGGAAATGCTGTGACATTTTTATAGTTGAACTTATAACTAGATTTTGGAGGATTCACACGTTAAAATGCAAGTTTAAGCCAATTTTGGAGAGTTTACGCTTAGCACACAAATGGCGGGGTTCACTGCGGGTGAACCTGACATCTCTCTCTTTCTAAAAGAAAACAGATAAGCTCTCTGGCCAAAAAAAGCAGTGGGGTGTTTAAAGTACAAAATACATATCGTTTTCAAGATTTTGATGCAAAGAGATGCCTCCGTTATTCAATTGTATGGAGTTTACGCCATCTGTTAGGACCCTGAGCTTATCTAGTATATATACACTGGTGTATATATAGTACGCCGTACACTCATCTTATGGCTATACAACGGCAGAATTCTGTTTTTGTTTTCAGGGAAGCACTGTTTGCAGCATGCTCACACAGACATTGCTAGTGGAGATGTCTCATATACTAAACAAACCTGTACTAAAGGATACCGTTGATGAAGCATTCAAGTGGTATTTTTGAGTTTTGCCCCTCGGTTGAACACATATGTTGAGTTATGATTGTTTATTTTTACATTTTTTGTAGAACAGGTTACCTGATTAGTTCAATCTGGGGACAATTAAGGGAACTATGGAAATGTTATTTAATTTTCTAGTTGCACGTTGTGCTCTCGGAGGATATTTTGAGGCATGTTTCCATCCGTTATGCCGTAACTAAGTGTTCATGTCCATATGCGTTTGTGTAGAGTACACCAGGCGAGTGAAGGACCGGATCCATCACAATAATCCTCACCGCTTCACACAGGGGCTCAACATGAGAGCGGCTCGATGCACAGTGTGTCTGGATACTGTTCATTTCGGACGACAGGCTGCCACTTGTATTGGTATGGCTCATGTATAAACAAACGCCTTTTTTAGAGTTGATTGTGTTCGTCCTGATCTTCTCTCGCCCTCCTCTTTCAAAGAATGCCATGCTTTGTGCCACCCCAAATGCTCTCCATACCTCCCAGCCACCTGCGGCGTTCCCACAGAATACGCTCTGCACCTTTCAGAGGCTTTGTGCCGAGAGAAGGGAAGCAGCTCCGGGCTGAAAGATGCTGCTGGACACATGAGGCTGGAAGGATGGCTCAAGCAGCCCAGGTCAGAGACACCTGCCGTCAACCAAACAAAATAAAGAAGATTGACTCAGATTGGTCTCAATGGAGTGCCCTGGTTAATTGATTATTCCACAATTAAATTAAAGAAATGTACGTAAACAGCACAACACAAAGGTTAAAATGATGGGAGAATAATTTGTGTGGATTTAATTAAACAAAGGGAAAATTTTCTGTTTTTATAGAAATTGGTCAATTAAAGCAGAATCTATTTTCTTCTATAAAAGTCTATTCATATATATATGTAACACAACCTAATGGTTATGCACAACTTCATTTGTGTTCATTTCAATCTAAAAAGGAAGCAAACAATGTTTCATTGTTTACTGTTTAGTAAATTTTTGTAAAATTTAGCTTTGAGTCTCATCATATTCATGTAGGCTTTTGATTCAAGCTCTGTCTGTGTGAGCTTGAGTCAGAGAGCACATGGAAAAATATGATGCTGATGAAATACCGTCCGTAAACTCGATTCATTTAGACTACAGCATTGATAAATGCACAGAGAAGCATGTAGGTGTTTTTCCCGAAGTAGAGGAAAAGCTCTTTGATGTCATTATTTTTGACAAAATATTGAGTTTAATGGATGAATGATACACAATTAGCAAACATGCAAAAATTTAACATGGTTTATGACATGGTTGTTGGTAAAAAAAAGATAGTAGATGTTCTTCCATGTTCGCATAGAATTGGAAATCTTTATAGTTTTTTTTCTTCCAATCAGAAATGGAAGCTAGGCTGTAAAAGGATTAATTAAAACAATCCGGAGATATTCAGTGCCAGCTGTGGATAAATTCAGAGTCTCTGTAGCTGCTTTACGTTTGAGTTTAATGGGTTGTAGGAAGTACTTCCTGGATATCGCCATAAAGGCGCCAGGGAAACACCTTATTACGTCCTTAATAGTCCTTACGTCCTTTTTTACTTTAAAATAATGTTTTTTGACATGCATTTGTTGTAGTGGTGGTGTTCACAATGTCTGTACCATTTCTCCCTGCTCTCTGATTCCTATCTGTCTTCACTGTCGTGTCAATGAAAAACAGTAATAAACGCATTGACCACAAGAAAAATTTTTTACATAATAAAAAAAGATCTGTTTTTTATTATTATTTATTTTTTAATAAAATAAAACCATCAATTTTTTGTATTTATTACATTTTTTCAATGTTTTTTTTTTTATGTCAGAAATAAACGATCCTCATGCGTATGAACGTTGTTTTGTAGGAATGGAAAGCGTGGCCAGGGCTGGGAGAGGAAGTACGTGGTTCTGGACGGATATAAAGTCATTACATACGAGACAGAACCCCGCGACGGTCAGTTTCATCACAGCTTCCTTCCTGATAAACGACTCGCGGTTCTCAGACTGGGTCTGGTGGGGTGTTTTTTGGAGAGTTAATGCAAAACTCACAAAATCTGAAGGAATAGCGCTCAGCGTGTTTCTAAATCCTTCAAGATTTGACTCAATTTGAAATTGTTGTGCGCACAAACGTGGATTTTTATTCACTGTATCTAGTTAACTTTCTGATCAAAATCTTAAACGGAGCTGATTTCAGAAGAATTTGTAAAAACAATAAATGCTACCATTAATCTTAGAATCGTATCTTGGATCTAATCTCTCCCAAAGGTGTTCTGTCTGGCTCCGGATCTGTGCAGTTGTTTAATGGGTCTGTGTTTCTCGTCTCAGAGTCGGTGAAGCCTCTGGACGAGTTTGATCTGTGTCTCTCTGATGGAGAAGTGATGGTTCATTCTGCTGTTGGCTCTTCTGAGCTCCCAAACACAGCTAAAACAGGTACCCCCCCATGCTCTAAAAACTTAGAGCATTTATTCTTGGCTGTACGCTAATGGCTACATCGACACAACTGTCTTTTGAAAATCTGCCCGGCACAAAAAAAAAAGGTCACCTACATTCACTTTAGCACCTCAGATTTGATCATGGCACTCATTCGCTGTGTTTCGATGAGCTTCTGCAAGGTCTCAAGATTTAGTTCCATCAAGTTTTGAGAAAGATGGTGATGGCATCCGAACGCTTCCCCAGTACATCCCAATGATTCTCAATGGGTGCTTCTTCTTACCCTGATGTGCCAATCACAGGGCCTCATCAAATCACATGACCTTCCATGGCTTAACACTCCGATCTTGATGCTCCAGAGCAAACTGGAGTCTTTTTTTTTTTTTTTGCTTAGCCTCGCTAATTAGTGGTTTAGTCCCAATCCCTTGAGTTCCCTTCTTATTGTGCTTGTGGAAATGGTCTTCGTTTCAGCCCTGAGTTCTACTTTTGTTTTTCTTCTGTTTGATTTCACCAAACATTGAAGCGTTCATCACGATCATTAAGGATTTTTTTTCCACTTTTTTTTCTTGAAGACAAGGGGTCCTCTTTTTAACAATTTGTTGTTAACCCAGTTTTAGTAGTTTCTGCATCTCCTCCTGTGTTCTTTTTCTGCTTGAAGGCAATGACCTGACTGATCTTTTTTTTACGAACACGTGATGTCTTTCCACATTGCAACAGCTGGGGTTAAATAACTTGTTCCAGTATTTACCCAATGCCTCGCTCCTGCTTATTTGGTTAAATCCACAAGCACACTTTTTTTTTTTTTTTGACCAGGCAGTCTATCTAAAGTGTGTTCTTTTCAAAGCTAAACACAAATAATAATAATAATAATAATAATAATATTACCCCTTAAATATATCATAATTTATTCTTTTATTAGACTCAACAAGATTTCCTCTTGTGCAGATGTGCCGTACGCCCTAAAGCTGGAGTCTTCTCCTCAGTCTCCATGCTGGCCCGGCCAGACGCTGTACCTCATGACCTCAGGGTTCCCAGAGAAGCAGCGCTGGGTGGCCGTGTTGGAAGCCATCGTGGCCAGCAGTCGTGGATCCAGAGAGAAAGCGGAAGCAGATGCAGTGAGTGTAGGACGACTACTAGAAGTGTGACTTGGAGTGATTGTGATTCTAGTTACTTCTGAAACTTCTTTACCTTGTTTTATTGTCATATTTACCTTGTGGATGGATGCTCTCATACAAATCAAACTATACCTTAGCTTTCATTTTCAGTAGTTGGTTAAAAAGAGTTTTGTAAAATATTGCATTGCATATCAAATCGTAGAAACGATATCAATGCATCATATCGTGAGAGCATCGTCACACTCCTAATGCCTACCCCTTCAAAAGTAACAGTGTTCATAATAATCAGCAAATTCATCTGGTAGATTTACTTTTTTGGAAACTTAAACATAATGAAATCCCCTTTTGTGACTTTCTCTTGTGTTTTTTTTTTATTTCCTTTTGTTGGTGTTTTTCTGTCTTTACTGATAGAAAAGATGATAGAACGGTCTCACAGATGATTATATTTCGACTCTTCTTCTCTCAGTGATTCGGTTTGTGTTGCTCACGGATATGTAGAGTGTCACTCCAGAAACGCTCTGCTACCAAACGGACCAATCACAGAGCTTACAGTCCACATCTACGCTGGTCGAAGTCAGCTTTTTTTGGGAAGTGCACATCAGGCTCTGTAAATTGGGCTTTAGGCATCTGTTTCGGATGTCTCCCAGACCTATAAGCTCCTATAAAGGACTACTGTTAAGGCCTCCACACAGCGAGTGGCTGAATAGAGATTCCATCGAATCTTCGGATGGATTCTCAGCTGCGGGCTCTTCATCTGCATTTCCAGAGGATGCAATGACACTCCCTGCCTTAGGATGGTGTTTGTGGTACAACAGATACTCACAGTGCCAAAGAGGAAAACAGAACAATGACAGAGAAGAAATAAAAGAAATAATCCTGGATGTCGAGAGGTTTATTCTGTTGGTGGCTGATCACAGGAAGCTGCTTGACAAAAATGTGGAGAAAAGAGAGGATTTGTAACACGCCGTATCTTTCCTGTTTCCTGTAAGAAGTCGCTATGACAATGTGGGATGAGCGCCACCGAGTGGCTCTTTTACATCTTACTCACGGCATCAAAAGAACCAGCTTTCTGATTTTGCAGTACGTAACATTTCTGCGTGATGTCCCGTTGCGGCCCATGGTTTAATATTGAGGCGCGTCGTTGCACGATACTTCAACAAAACTTCAGGTCGATGTGTAGAGGTCTTTAACATTTTATCTAGTCTTTTCTAATGTTTTGTTTCTGGTTCTGTGCAGAAATTGTTGGGGAACTCTTTGCTGAAACTGGAAGGCGATGACCGTTTGGATATAAACTGCACACTCCCTCTGACGGACCAGGTTTGTGAGGCGTCCCCGAAATACCACAATCAATCTAATGTTTTATTGTACATTTTAAATAAATATAATTTTATTACTGGTTATATATATTACATTTGTGTGTACTGTGTATGTTTAGGGCACTTTAACAAGTCCAGATGCAGCCTGATCAGATAGATAATAATTCACAATTTTCACATAATTCAATGTAAACTTTGTGTCTTGATGAGTTTTCCACGTGTTTGTTATTGTGACTAAATCAAACACAACGTGACTCGTCTTTTTTCCCCTGTCATAATTATAAAAGCCATTAAATAAGCACCGACAATGGCTGATGAAACGGTAACAATACACCTTTAATAAATGTTGATGCTGATTATCTCAGTGACTGACTTGTGAACAGCTCAGTGGAACCTGCTTCAGGTCACATGAAGAATCCATTTTTTGTGTAAATTAACGACGAAAATGGGAAAACACAACAAAAATATCTTCAAGATGAAACATCATAGAGAAATGGGGGTTTGATGGCTCCCTAGCAACCAAGCTGCTTACCCTAGCAACCAAATTCTTCAAACTCTGTCTCCACTTTGGAAAAACGTTGAGACATGGGGGTTGGTTTATATAACATGGTCAAAAAGAGAACATTATATTTTCACTGACTCCTCCATAGCAACCATACTGTTTACCATAGCAACCAATTTGCCCTATCTCTATCTCAGGTTTGGAAGATCATAAAGACACGGGGTGGATTTATTTCACTCATAGTGATATAGGAAGCATGCCATCTCTCTGAACTCTCTATAATAAAGGTGAACTTTTACATCTATTTTTCTGATCGACCCTTTTCTCCTCAGATAGTGTTGGTGGGTTCCGAGGAAGGGCTCTATGCTCTGAACGTGATCAAGAACTCACTGGCTCATATCCCTGGTCTGGGATCAGTCTTCCAGATCCACATCATCAAGGAACAGGACAAGCTGCTGATGATCGTCGGTGAGCAGGGTTCCATCTATAGTCCAGTGAGAACAAGACACTGAATTCTATTTATTTATAAAGCATCGATTAACAATGCACACCTTAATCATATAAACGTTTCACGTCTCAAAAATCACCTTCAAAAATGTATTCCAGCCACCAATGATTTATGAAGATCACGTATATGTACAGGGGTGCTTTTGCATAATCATAGGAACCGTGTAAATAATTGTTTTTGTATTAAAAATTCTTTATTTTGACCGTTTCGTTTCCTTTAAAGGAAAACAACCTTTAAAGACATGTGACAAATAGTTTTTTATTTTTGTAAGTATTTAGTTATTAATTCATGCATCACCCAGTGGATCGCATCACAGTAAGACGATTAGAGTCGTCTCGTGCGAGGGATATGTTTGAAAACGTGATTGTGTCGCAGGAGACGAGCGAGCGCTGTGTCTGGTGGAGATCAAGAAGCTGAAGCAGTGTTTGTCTCAGACTCACCTCCCCACGCTCCCTGAGATCGTCCCGTACATCTTCGAGACGGTCAAAGGCTGTCATCTGTTCGCCTCGGGCAGGGTGAGCCACTCCCACTCGCTGTGTGTCTACTGCAGTTTCATCATCGCTGTGTTTTACTCCCGCTTTCACTTTAGATAGAAAATGGTCCCTGCATTTGTGCCGCGATGCCCAACAAAGTGACAATTCTGCGATACAACGACAATCTCAACAAGTTCTGCATACGCAAGGTATGAAACGCTTTTGGCTACATCTGAAAATCACTCACAGGCCACTTTATTAGGTACACCTGTTCAAACAAGCAGGGTGTACCTAATACAAAGGCCAGTGAGTGTAGAGAGTCTTGAAAAGGGTGCAGAGATGATCTTGATTTTTTTTTTTTTTTTCCCACAATCACTCGCTCTGTGAGTGTGATGGTAGAGCTCTTGTAATGATTCTCATGTCTCTTCCTCTCTCAGGAGATTGAAACACTGGAGCCGTGCAGCTGCATCCACTTCACCAGCTACAGCATCATCATCGGCACTAATAAATTCTATGAGATCGAGATGAAGCAGTGCGTCTTGGACGGTACGGCATAAGAAAAAAATCCACTAAGAAAACATCACAAGGGTCATTTGGCTTCACTTCTTTACTGGAAGTGATTACACCGATCCTCTTCTTTCATTGTTTTTAAGGATGTCCTGTTATGACGGAGAAAAAAAAAGTCATCCAGTCGTATCCAGTTATACTAAATAATAATTAAAACAAACATGCATCTCGCATTCCTGTTCCTCCGCCTCAGCCAGATTCTGCAACATTCTGGCGTCATGATCATTCATCATCCTTGTTTGTACTCGGTGCTGTTTTTGGCAGAGTTCCTGGACAAGAACGACGTGTCACTGGCGTCAGCGGTGTTCACTGGAACCTCCCACTGCTTCCCCATCGCCATCGTCCAGGTGTCCAGCACCCCTCAGAAGGAAGAGTATCTGCTCTGCTTCCACGGTCAGACACACAACTGATGCCGTTTGCGTTTGTGTTCTAAACCAGAGGTGCCGAACTCAAGCACGCTTTACGTTAAACATGTATTGAGCACACGAACATTTAGTGTTTAGACACAGAGGTAAAAAATACAATTACACAACAAACTAGATGATTAAAGTTTGTACGGTTTATTTTAAAATGCCATTTCTGACTAGGACGGATTTATCGCTACCCTCGTTATCAATGATTTTCTTGAGCTCAGCTATAAATGTTTATTTTTAATTGGTTGCTGGGGTAAACAATCTGGTTGCTTGGGAGAAATCAAAGATGGTATATAGTGAGAAGGGAACCTTTTAATTACAAGTCCTATGAGCTGAGATATAGATCTGCTAATTTGGTTGCTAGGGTAAAAGGTTTAGTTGCTATGGAGGAGATTGTGATGTAATATTATGTTCATTTACTCATTATATAACTATGAGTAAAATCCTAGGCTTAGTTAGAAATATACTAATGTGGTTGCTATGGTAAACAGTGTGGTTGCTATGGGGAAGTCATTGACATGATGTTCCCAATGTTACTGTGACTAACATAAATCAAGCCCCATGTCTCGATCATTTACCAAAGCTGAGATAGATTATGGTTGCTAGGGTAAACAGTTTGGTTGCTAGGGAGCTGTCATAAAAATGTTATTTTGATTAACATAAACCCGTTTCTTTATTATTTTGCTTTCTTAAAGGTGCTTATTTGTCTTTGTTAGCAACCACCGTGCAAAAGAAACTGACTTAATTGCCATGTTCTTGCACCGACTGATGACCTCATGTTAAGTCGATGTAAATTCTAACAACTCTTTGTTCGTAAACAGAGATCGGAGTGTTTGTGGACTCTTACGGTCGAAGGAGCCGCCCGGAGGATCTCAAATGGAGTCGACTTCCACTAACCTTCGGTAACCAGCTTTCTACTTCTCATAGAATATCTTAATTCAGAGTCAGAAAAGAGCTAAAAGGAAATAAATGTGAACTCAGTCAGTTTCCAAAATTTAAAAAAAGGTAACATTTTAATGATTTGAAAAACTAATCATTTGAAAGTTGTTGTGAAAATAAGATGCGTATTATGTGACAATGGTATTGTTGTGTGGCCATTTAACTTCCGTAAATGGGGCATTTTAATATATTTGTAATAAAACATTCTCCAGATGTTGGGGTAGATAGTTTTACAGCTTTATCTCTATGCTTTTGTTTCTTTGTATTTGACTCGTTCAAATATCAAGTTCTTTAAGATTTTGTGTTGAAAACCTACCTTTTATCATCATTTTGCTGCAACAATGTCTTTGTCACGTGTGAAGTGAAGGCTAATTCTTATAGAGTGAAAATGAAGATTGCTGTAATATTTAACATATCAATGTGGGCTTTTGGTATATTTTGGGAATCATATCTCTAATATTTCAAAATATTTTCAATATAAACCTTGTAACAACTGTAAGAATTCCTTGAGAACCTTGCTGATACTATTTACTTGTGTTTTATTGATATTTTCGTATCAAAGCTGTTTTTGTTACAATTGTGAACCAACGAAGTACCACACACTTAAGAAAAACACATGTAGAAATCTTAATATGAACACAAAACATTTGGTAACAATTTTCTATAACACGCACACACACACACACACACACGCACACACCCACACACTCACCCTTGACTGGATTTCTTTAGCTGTTACAAACGTGTTGAAAACATCTTTGTAAATATGTTCACAGCTTGTGTTTAAAACTTCTTTTCCTCACTGCAGCTTTCAGAGAGCCGTATCTGTTCGTAACGTACTTCAACTCACTGGACGTGATCGAGATCCAAGGACATGCTGCTCTTGGGTACGATGTACAAAATACTCACTCACTGCCATTTTATTAGGTACACCTGTTCAAATGCTTGTTAATGTCACAAAGAAGTGTTAATGTCACTCGGAACAGGCCTCACAGTCTGGTTCACCTGGATATCCCTAACCCTCGCTACCTCGGCCCAGCCATCTCCTCTGGCGCCATCTACCTGGCCTCATCGTATCAAAACAAGCTGCGGGTGATCTGCTGCAAGGGCAGCCTTCTGCACGAGTCTGGGGATCTGCAGCGGAGCAACTCCAGCAGGAGGTACAGACAGCCGTTATATACTACAGGGTCAGAGTATAGACGACAGTAAAGTGCTTTACCAGATTGTCAGAATGAAATCTCGTGATTAAAAAATAAAAACAGTGAGCAAATCATCATTGAGCACCTTAATCTCCACAGCAGCCCAAACAAGCGTGGGCCCCCCACATACACAGAGCACATCTCCAAGCGTCTGGCTTCGAGTCCCAGCGTGCCAGAGGGTGCTCTTCACCGGGAGCCCAGCACCCCTCATCGCTACCGAGAGGGTCGCACCGAGTTCAGACGGGACAAGTCTCCTGCCCGGCCTCTGGAGCGGGAGAAATCCCCAGGGCGGCCCATGCTAGATGGACGACGGGAGCGCTCACCGGGACGCTTTGAGAACACCGGCAGCGAGAGGGACCGGGAGAGGGAACGAACGCGCCTCCACAACAGCTCGGTGCGCACTCAGCTGACTCCGGCTAACAAGGTACTGGGGAAGCACTTGCTAACATGTTTGATTCTGGAGGGTTCTAAGATTTATGTTTGTCCTTTGGAATACTCTAGAACAGGGGTGCTCACACTTTTTCAGCTTGCAAGCTACTTTTAAAATGACAGTCAAAGTGATCTACCCGCTACAAAAATGTAAAACATCAACAAACAATTATTTTCAACTTTATTGAGAATTGACAAAATACGCATAATAATTAATTATTTACATTTTTTTTGTAATAACGTGAGTTTAATTTGATGACTTGCACTGAATTGAATCATTAGAACAGTTGAGTGTGACCTGAATTGATGGTAATAGAGTGATTTTTATGGAAGCAATTGAGCTTTGATCCAGATAATCAAGAATAAAAAAAGAAGCTCTAATAAATATTTCAATATTTATTGAATCTGAGTCGTGCAGTACAATATGCAGGTGAGGAGTGGCGTGTTGCTTGATTTTGGTTGTAATAGAGCAATTTAGAATGAAGTTATGAAGCATATTCTGGGTAAAACATATTTTGGATCTGGTCATTTGCAGACGGTCCCTAAGCGATTCCATGTCAGTGGGTTGATCATAGACGGTAATGTGTTTCTGCGAATGCCGAGGGAAACTTGTTTTGATAAAAAACATTTTGTAGTTTGTCCGCTACATAACACAGATTAAAAATAGATATTATTTGTTTACTAAGAACATTCTGGTCTCGAGCTATTGAGCAGAGAAAACCGAATCCGTGAATCTGCAGATAACTTTACTGAACTGTGACGGGATGGAGGATCGGCTGATACTGTTTCAATTTCACGCCGTGAACGACCGGTAGCACCTCCTTGATCGACGTAATGAGCACCCCTGATCTTGAACAACATACTAACCCTTTGTGTTTCTATAATGATTGGTCTGGTAATTTTTTTTTGAAGTTTTAGAAAAATTTTACTTTTGGACCAAAACGACATACTAACCTCTTGGTGTTTTTGAAAAGATTGCTCTGGTAACTTTTTTAGAAGTTTTAGAAAAATATTAATTTTGGACAAAAATGACATACTAACCTCTTGGTGTT
>SRMA01027045.1:388394-484931 GCA_007224835.1 Danionella cerebrum | reverse complement strand
TTTTTTAGAAGTTTTGGAAAAATTTTAATTTTGGACAAAAACGACATACTAACCTCTTGGTGTTTTTGAAAAGATTGCTCGGGTAACTTTTTTAGAAGTTTTAGAAAACTTTAAATTTTGGACAAAAACGACATACTAACCTCTTGGTGTTTTTGAAAAGATTGGTCTGGTAACTTTTTTTAGAAGTTTTGGAAAAATTTAATTTTGGACAAAAACGACATACTAACCTCGTTGTGTTTTTGAAAAGATTGGTCTGGGTAACTTTTATAGAAGATTTAGAAAAAATTTAATTTTGGACAAAAACGACATACTAACCTCTTGGTGTTTTTGGAAAGATTGGTCTGGTAACTTTTTTAGAAGTTTTAGAAAAATTGTAATTTTGGACAAAAACGACATACTAACCTCTTGGTGTTTTTGGAAATATTGGTTCGGTAACTTTTTTTAGAAGTTTTGGAAAAAATTGTAATTTTGGACAAAAACGACATACTAACCTCTTGGTGTTTTTGGAAAGATTGCTCTGGTAACTTTTTTTAGAAGTTTTAGAAAAATTTTAATTTTGGACAAAAACGACATACTAACCTCTTGGTGTTTTTGGAAAGATTGGTCTGGTTACTTTTTTAGAAGTTTTAGAAAAATTGTAATTTTGGACAAAAACGACATACTAACCTCTTGGTGTTTTTGGAAAGATTGGTCTGGTTACTTTTTTTAGAAGTTTTAGAAAAATTTTAATTTTGGACAAAAACGATATACTAACCTCTTGGTGTTTTTGAAAAGATTGGTCTGGTAACTTTTTTAGAAGTTTTAGAAAAATTGTAATTTTGGACAAAAACGACATACTAACCTCTTGGTGTTTTTGAAAAGATTGGTCTGGGTAACTTTTTTAGAAGTTTTTAGAAAAAATTGTAATTTTGGACAAAAACGACATACTAACCTCTTGGTGTTTTTGGAAAGATTGGTCTGGTTACTTTTTTAGAAGTTTTAGAAAAATTGTAATTTTGGACAAAAACGACATACTAACCTCTTGGTGTTTTTGGAAATATTGGTTCGGTAACTTTTTTAGAAGTTTTAGAAAAAAACGACATACTGGTGTTCTTTGAATGCATTGGTTTGTGCATATTTGACCATAAATGGCACTTTCTTCAGTTTACTGGGACTTTATTTCTTATTGTATTAATGTTGTAGAAACAAGAATTTGTTTGTTTTTTTTTCAAAAATGTGTTTATCCTAAAGGCATTATAGATATGTGTAAATGGTCATCTTAAACAAGTAGGTTTTGAACAGAAATGACGCTGAACACCAAACTTTGTTTACAAAAGCAAACATTTCAGACAGTGCGATGTACAGATCTGATAAAGCAATGCATTGTAATGTGTGTGATCCTGCTGTAGGTTTGGGACCAGTCTTCAGTCTGAGAAACCTGTGGAAGGAAGATGATTCAGCTGGCGGTTGGTTCCTGTGTAGATAGACATGAGCTTTGATCAAGCGCATCATCATCTGCATCCTCTGCTGTATATTTGAGTATTCACCTCCAGTGACTGGATTGATGTGTAGAGCTTCGTCTGCGCTGGAACCACAACAAACATTTGCGCTGCAGGCTTCTGATGAAAAGTGTAACCAAGATGATCAAGTATCAAGGTTTGCTCTCTACCTTTTGGTTCCAAACCTTTCAGTTTGAATAATTGGCTAAAAATATATTATAACATTAGAAAAATAATGATCCAGGTGAAACACTGCCGGTAGTAACAAAGGTGCTGATGGATTAAGATAATCATGAAGAAAAAAAGTTCTTTTTAACGCAACAATAAACAAGAGAACAGAGAGGAAACATTGAATATTTGATACATTTTGTGTAGAGTTTATAGTATTTTATCCAAATATTTATATACATTTGGGTAAAATACTTTTATAATTAAAGGAATTTTCCAGGTTTAATAGAAATGAGCAAAGTTATAAAGGTATTTTAAAGTTGCACTGGAATAAAAGAGATTAAATGTTGAAAAAAGTACTAGACACTTGTACTTACCTATAAAAAGTGTTTTTATATTTTAAAAAGCACGGACGTAATATAAATTTTATACAAAAATGAATCTACATACAAATTTTCTTTAATTTGATGAATACAACAGCAATATTTGATTTCAAACAATAGATAAATAAATTGAAATGTAGAATAATTCCTCATGACTATTGCACAGATGAAGAGTTTGCTGTGTGGCAAACACTGCGGCTGTTTACAATGAAACCAGTCGTTGGTTTACTGAACCTGGATTATTCTTTTAGTTTCACGATTTGCACATTGTAAATACGATCATTTACCTTTTTTAGCTGAGCGGATTTTGACAGATGGAGTAATGAAGTCTATTTTTATGCTATTAAATAGGGTAATAGACGAGGATTTCTACAGAGTAGCTGTTCTGTTAGTTTAATGTTAGCGTGGGAAATGAGTCGGTGACTAGCGCGCACTGTATATTCCTCTGCTAATCCGTCTGAAGCTTGTTTTAAAGAGTTCTCGCTACAAGTGTCCTTGTACTGTTCAAGTGAACTGATCGTATTCTGTTAGAAATATTTACACTTTCATTGAAAATAAATTCATCTCTCAGAAAACTCAATGAAAGTCACCATTTCTCATAAAGAGGAAGTGTCTCGTACACTGAAAGCTAAAGAAAGAACACTACACATGTTTCAATCGTGTTTGAGTTTCTGTGAAATGGGAACCATTTCTAATAATGCTGTCAATGAGAGGAAATTGAGCTGGAGATCATTTATTCTGTTTTAACCATTACTTTTTATAAATATGTTTAATCCACAGAGCTAACAAACATTTAACATCTGGGGAGTAATCCGAAAAATATCTTTGATCCAGCTGCTAACCTTCGAATCTTTTGTAAATGAAAGACTATTAAAGTATGAGCCATATATCGACCCCAGCACCGACTCATTCTTTCTTTTTGGAATAAAAAGTGATTCTTTTTGTAACTAATACAGATAAGTGCAGTACATCTTTAGAATAGAGATGGACATTTAGCATCAAAACAAACTAAAGACAAAATTAACATTGAAGGGTAAAAAAAAAAAAAGTAAAAACATTTACCTTTGGCGAGGGGGCAGAAAGTACATGAAATATTTGTTTTCACTTGTGAATGGATGCCTGTTAAGAAGAATCAGACCGTGAGAAACATTTGGTTAAATTAACAAACATTAATTCAAGAAACTTAAGTCAAAACTATTATTTTTCTTAACATCTCATAAGTCTTTTTAAAATTTATCTCTTTAAACAACTTTCGAACCGCATCATGTACGCGTTGTAAGACACAACTTATTTAAAGGTGTTAAGTGTTTTCTTACTTGCATAAGTACCTGCAGTTAAACATGGTGTTGGGAGTGTAATGCTGTGGAGGTTCTGGGAATCTCATCTTAACAGGAACAATGAAGATTATAAGAAGATTTAAAAAGACAACCTCAGACAGTCTGCAAGAAAACAGAATCTTGCAGAAGTTACCCAACAAAAGAAAGCAGTCGAAGAGAAGCTTGAATTCTGCGTCGTTTTATTCTTACAGAAATCTGCAACAGTGTGTTTCTGATGATTACCGATGTGCAAAAAAGAAACAAAGAATAGACTCTTCCTGGAAAAAGAAAACTATTTCACATTCATGGATTGGCGTTAATGTGAAAGCTATCGCTCCGCTGACATCGAAACACTTCGGTTATAATTTCTCCAAAGCTTCCAGATCCTGGATTCAACACATCTTTCAAGAAATCTTCCACCGTACAACTGAAAGCCACAATTATTTATGTTCTCTTTTGCAACCGCAAACCAAACGCATACATTTTTTAGTTTTAAAGTGAAATTCAATTCTCAAGCGTCTGATTTTCTTTCTGATGTTTGGAGGAATGCTGTAAAACTGGAAACAACAGGAAGGAAAAAAAGGCCGTAGAAATATTCAGAATAAACTTTTGCAAACAATCGCTAACGCTCGTTCAAACGTTAATAGAAGTTCAGAAATTTAAATCATTAAGTTGGTAAAAGCGAAGTGATCTGTGCATCGTTTGTCTAATGTGAATGACTTGGTCTCCAATGCGGTCAGGAGTGAACAGAAGTCAAAATATCTTGATAATAAATAAGTGGAGAGCAAAACATCCCGAGCCCATCACAAACGAATCTCGTTCAACATCATTAATTTCCAGCATTGCTAGGACCAAAAATATGACAAAACAAACCTCAATTGGCTACAAATGGAGAACGCAACATAATAAAAGTATTTGGTGACTAATTTAGTGAGCCACTATTCAAGAATTCTATACAATTTCTCATCTTAAACGCTATAGGTCTCATTCGTAGATCCTTCTAATATATTATCTCATTTGTCTTGTATTTATGTTACAAAATAAAAGAAACGCATTAGTGAGAAGAAAGTCCGAGACGCCTCTAAACCAGCCGACGTCCACACAGCAGAACCCAGACCAAACCGCCCTCTCCTGACATCACTTCCTGTTTCCTGCAGAATTTTACCAAGCGTCCGGAATCACATGTGCATCCTCGAAAGAAGACGAAATAAAGCGTCTGAAAGTCCTGCGCGTCCTTGAGCGAGATGAAGGAGATTTTGCACAGCCGAGGGAGGTTCCCACGATGCTTCCGAGTCCAAAAGTGCTCTCTCTCTCTCTCTCTCGTCTGCATATATACATGATTCCCTTTGGGGCTCTCTCTCTTTGCATGTGTGTGTCGAGAGGCCTGACCTGGTCAGTTAGAGCTGGCGGTGATGGGTTTGTCCAGTGGGATGTCCAGAGGAGCAGCTGGAGATTGCAGGCTGCTGAAACACGATCTACAGACGCGCGTGGGCTCAAAGAGCTGCTGACTCGGCACCGGGATCTTCTGATCGCAGCAGTTGCCGCAAAACACGTTCCCACAGTTCCTGCAGAGGGAAAGACTTTTAATCACGAGGAATAAACAAGGTTTTAGAACCTAGGAGAGAAATCCTTCATTATTCCATTTAATCCTACGATTGCTTGATGTTTATTTCTCACTCTTCGAAATCGCTGCATTGCCTTTCCTCAAGTGGAACCACATCTATGGCTCGTAAGAGGGAAAGGAATGTTCTACACGAAGGGTTAAAAGAAGACGTGAAAATTCCACCACAAACATTTCCACAGTTCTGTTATGGTCATGTGACGTAATCTATTTAAAATGAGAAGAACAACTCCATAAATAGCTACAGCAAACTTTCTGCAGCTTGTTTAGTCGCACTCTGAACTACTGCACACAGCAGACCGTCCGCGGAACACTGCGCGGTTTAAGGGTTAACTTTGTGATACAACAACTGCAAAAAAGTGAAACATGGCACGGTTAGAAACTTGCTGTTAGTCAACGATTCCAACAACATACTGTAGCTCGACTCTAAAGGATCCAGACGATCCAATCAGGTAAACACATTGACATGCAAAAAACCTTATAGAACATTTCAAATTAGTCAATGAATAATCAAATCTTCAATGTATGAACAGATTTTCATTTGACATTCATTTCAACAAAATGAACAGATTTTTTTCCATTTGAACCAACAGGTGCATTTAACGTATTGAAACATAGGATCCTGGTAATTTTGGGATGGGTCTAAACCAACATGCATAGAACCCTTATTTTTTTAAGATATTGTTATGAAATTTGGTTTGGTAAGGTTGTAATTTTAAGGTGATTCTTAAAAATAAAATAATTTTCATGCAAACACTTTCTCTTCATTTATTTAAAGGGGAAATTGGTAAAAAGGGTTATTTGGATGAAGTCAGATGACCTTCATACCCACTAGTAAAAACTACACACAGGAATATATTGATGCACCTAAACTGTAAGCATTGGTTAATATTCATACATGAAAGTAAAACTGTGTCTGAACTAGAAAGAAATTGGTTAAACTCGTTTGGGGTTCTCATGTAGCATTACTGCAGGGTTCTTCTTAACAGCGGCGGATCCTAGCTATGCTCTGAATCTGCTGTTAGCGCACTCTGAAGCCATGCAGGTTAAACAGGCCTGAGAAACACACACAGAGGGCATTGCTCACCAAACTTCTTCCGCTTGCTCCCTGACTCTGTGCACAGGAGGAGAAAACAGCCTTCACCTCTGGTTTCATTAAAGAAGTAAGTGAGCAAACTGACCAAACATCAGGGGCCAGAGATGTTCTGGATGGATTCTTGGAACATCTTTTAACAGTAAACTTCAATCAGGAATAAAGCATCCAAATAAAAGGAGAGACGTTAAGACGACGAAATCCTACTAAAACAGCTTCAAACGTCAAACGGATTAGAGCCATTCCGCCAAATGGGTGCCCTTGTCATTATATGTATAAATAAGATTTAAAATGCATTTATTACATCATATTCTTACTGCAAATTTAAACAATAACCGGTGGAAAAAAACACTTCACCATAAAACAAATCTTTCAAAAAGAACTTGTTTTTTCATTAATACTATTAGAATCTGTTTTACAATCAAGTAAAAAAGACTTTTGGAAAAGTTGCACACATTTGATGGAATGGCTCATTAGTAAAAAAAAAAAAAAAAAGTATATGGCTCAGATAAAAGTGAAGGCAATCAAAGTTCCTTTTGAAAGCCTGATGTATAAACTGCTTTAAGAGAGAAACATTTCTTCAGTTTCTGCAGTTTCCACATCGGTGGGGAGAGTTGTTTATCTGAGCTCACAGTGAAAGAGTTTATACGGCAGTGTTTACAAGTGCAGCCGTCCAGAGAGTCATCGAGCCTTTCTGTTTACGCTGACCGAAGGAATTAAAAAATATGGGTTTCCAGAGACACCACGAAAATGAGTCAAACCCTAACTTATGAGACTCTAGAAGTGGTGCAACACGGCGGAGGGAGTGGAAGGCGTGTTCACCTGCAGTGATGTTTTCGAGTGGCCAGCCAGAATCCCCTCTCACAGGCGTAGCACTGAGCAGCCAGATGATCTGGGTACCACCGGGTCACCTGCAGCAATGCACTCTGAATAAGTGAAGAGCTACAAATAAAAACCTTTCAAGAATCAACCAACGCTAAAACTAAACCAGGGGAAATATATATATATATATATATATATGAAAGCAAAAACAGAAGTCATGCTGCTATGGCAACACGCAAATAGCCCCTTATTCCAACCACTCAATACAATTCCAGGTTACATCAATATTCGCACCAAGCATAAGTGATGCAGCCGATTAGAACACATGGATTATTTGGAGACTGACCGACCGCCCACTGCACCAAGGTAACACACCTACTCTCAGATGGAACAACAGCCAGTGTGCAAGAGTGCAAAGAGATGAAGGGTTTGATAGAACCTTTTACTGTATTAAGAACTCATTTGTTTGTGATTAGTCACTAGTTTTTGGACTGTGGGAAAACCCAGATGCCCCATGGGAATCCACACAGAGAGAACATGCAAACTCTTCTCGAAATGCTCCAAGCTGTGTCACAGAGTTAGCTTTGATATGAGATATAAAGGCTGAGAACAGCTGAATAACGTTGAAACACGAGCGAACATTCGTACCTCTGTGTCCTGCCTGTCCACCTGCTCCCAGCTGGCTTCAGAGAAAAGCTCAGTGCTGCAGCGAGAAAGACAGTTTGGCTCCAGGTTGAAGTCCGAGTCTGTGATTGAGGTCTGACAGAGAGGAAGAGCAGAAAAGTGGCTTATCGTATTGTCAGCCAGTTTCTAGAATAAATCAACATTATGTAACGTTTTGAAAATTTGTGTCTATGCAAAGAAAAACATGGTTAAATGGTTGCAAGGGTACACTCTTGGTTGCTAGGTTGTCGTCAAAGTAGTCATGCCAAGTTCCCTTTTCAGTTTGAGTGATAAAAAAACAATTCTCATGTCTCAACAATTTTCTCACGCAGAGATATGGGCAATCTTAAATGGTTGCTATGGTACACTCGATAGTTGCTAGGGTGAAGTCAGTGCTATATACCAACTCCCATGTCTCAACATTTCTAGTCTTTTTTTAAAATGGTTTCTAGGGTACACTGCTTGGTTGCTAAGGACTGTTAAGTGATGTAAATGAAGCAAAAAATCTCACAAATTTTCTGAAACGGATAAAAGTCATATTGATGGCTAGGGAAGACAGTTTGGTTGCTTTGTAAAATGAATGCTCTGCTCACCACATCATCTCCCATGTCTCCATTGAGTCGAAGCATTCCAGTGATTTGCTGGTTCTCCAGGCGACTCCAGAGCTCCTGGACCTGTCTCTTTAGAGCCTCCACCTCTAGCTGATGCCCAGCCTCAATCTGCCTCAGCCGTTGCTGAACAACATCTGTGTGCAGGGTCAGTCCGTCGTCATCCAAGTGACTCCGGGATGAAGGGGCCTCTGGGGGACTAAAGCTCGGCCGACCCAGAAACCCCAAGTGCAGGCAGCGATGGTGGGAGCAGTGGCCCTTCGCCTGGAGGGTCAGAGACCCACAGCTGGCCAGGGAAACCTGCCGGCTCAGAGTGGAACGCTCCCCATTTGTGCGTGGCGTGGAGGGCTCAGGATCTGAAGAGTCTCCGTTACACATGTGGTGGAGGAGCTCCGGCGGGAAGGCACTAAGAGACGGCCGCTTTGAGGTGTGGTTTAAAGTCCTGGGTGCAGTACGGAGACCCTGTTTGAGGCACGAGGATTCAGCAAGGGATTTGAGGGGAGGGGGGATGGTGAAAGGTCCAGGATTCTGTGGCCGAACGCCCAAATCCTCAGTTAGGGTCTCTGTGGAGCTCTCCAAAAGTGATGGAAGTTTTTCTGCCTGTTCAACATCGCCATCACCTCCATGGCCATTGCTCAGAGTCCTGAGGCCATTGGGTGTTAATTTAGATTCTAGGCTAGAAGAAAGTTCATCTTCTTGAGACAAGCCTTTTTCAAGTGTTAGCTCCTCTGAGTCTTGGCTTTCTGATGCATCGGGACTGAGAACTGATGAGGCTTCAGAAGGACTTTCTTCTGAACAATGTCCATTCACATCCCCATTCTCCTCTCCAGTACCCTTAGATTGACTCTGTGGAGCATCATCAGTACTACCATCCTCTGAAAGGACATCTTCACATTGTCCATTTACAACTAAGCTTTCATTACTGTGATTTCTCTTTGTGTCTCTGCGACTATCTGGTGCTGATTCATCCTTTGTAGCTTCCTGAAGTATGTTCTCCATTTGGCCCATAGCCACACCCACTGTTAGCTCCGCCTCATCAACCCCATCCACGTTTGGGAATCGAATTTCCCCAAGCCCCTCCCCATTCTCTAAACCGCCATTGGTCAATGGTCCCATAATCCCTTCCTCGACTTCCCCATTGACTCCCCCATCTGGCTCTGGAGAGCCAGCCGCATCAGTTCCATTCCCGATGTTGAGCTCCAGCGATCTACGATGGTCCTGCCACTTCTCATTCAAACTGGGGTCACTGGAACGACGGTTGGACGTCAGAGGATTTCCCACTTCACAGGCACTGGGCAGGTTATCAAACGAACGGGTTTTAGGACGCCTGTGGTAACAACAAAAACAAGCTGTCAATTGGAGATCAACACAATTGATCAACTGCACTTTAACATCATGCTCTCGTTAAGTCTTGTATCCAAACTATACATAAGCTTTCAAAAGACTACTTTAGTTTAATAAAACTACAGTGAAAACGTATCGATTGCACTTACCTGCCCAGGGGCTGGTCCTCAGGGTTGGCACCAGGGGTAGGGTAAGGGGCGCAGGAGTCGTCTGAAGGGGTAGTGGGTGAAGAGCTGGGGAGATAAACGGCTGTCCACAGCAAAAGATTTCGTACGTGACACACAGGATGAAGCACCTAGGAGCAAACAGCAGATTAATTTCAGTTAAAATGTAGAATTTTCAAAGCATTTTATATATTTTTTGCAACTTCTATAGCAGCTGCTCTCGATCATGTCACAGAATCTTTATACCAGGGGTCTCAAACTTAGTTCCTGGAGGGCCACAGCCCTGCACACTTTAGCTCCAACCTCAACCACACACACCTGGTGCAGCTCGTTAGGTCCTTCAGGCTGTTTGTAAGCTTCAGGTGTGCATCTCTCTGAGCAGGGTAGGAACTAGGAAGTGAACTCTTCAGGGCTGTGGCCCTCCAGGAACTGAGTTTGAGAGCCCTGCTTTATATGGAATACAATGTTTGGACATGGATGAACAACTATTTTGAACTGACTGCTCTGTGTAATAAATTATTGACCCATTTAGCTGTTTCCAATCGACTTTACAAACCACAGAAAGATATACTATTTTAACTTTCAGATTATAAAATAAGCAGAGTTAATGCATATAGACTGACTTTAAAAACAAAGAATATTTTTTGTAATAATTAAATGTTAAGCTTGTATTTATTCAAGCAATTCATAATTTTATTTGACTTCTTTTTCAAGTAGCGATTAAAGTACCATTTAGGAACCAAAGCAGTTTTTTGAAGCATAACCCTGAAAGTGAGTTTTAGTTCCTGTGACATCACTTCCTGTACGTCACTTCCCTGATACCACCTCCTCCTCATGCTGCTTCTTCTGTGACTCAGTTTGATAACTTGAGTTTGTTAGTTTAAATCATTTGTTTTAGTTGTTTGTTAGTGTTTCTCTTCAGTCACTGAGGTATTTTTCTATTTCTAAAATTATCTTTTTCACTTATCTCTAGTTACGCTTGTCCCTAGACTCAAGAATCAAATGACAATAGTTTACTAGATTGTCTCGCAGACTCCTAGGAGGAGTATTTGTCATCAACAATTGTGCAACCCGCAAACCTTCTCTGATGAAATTGCACTATATATTTTTTTTTTGCCCGGTCAGCAACAGAGTTGTTTTGGCTTTTTGAAAGACAGGAAATGAAAGAACGGAGCAGCTCTGAATCTCTGGAGCATTAGTGTGGAGTGCAGCAGAATCCTGCCTTCAGGATCACCCAGTACTCAAAGCTCAAGCTAAACTATTATAAAACAGGAATGAGTTTCATGTAAAAGAGGGTGGAGTAAAAACAAACAAACAAATATGTGGAACTCCTCCAGGTGAAGTCATGAGTGCAGCGGATAAATTCCACGATGCTCGAATGCCTTTAACCTGCAGGAACTTCATCTCCATAGGTTATTATGAGACAAGCTTTCAGACACAGGTTAAAGTGCTCCTTTTTGATTTGAACCTAGCTAAAGAAATCTTAATATTTTATTATATATAAGGTTTAAGAGAATTCAATTTTAACTGAAACTAACCTTTCACTGATTAATGGTTAGAAACATTTGAAACAACAAAGTGAAATGCCATAAAATAGCAACAAATCCACAAAAGATGAGAATAAATTTGTGATAAAATTTTATTTAAAATGTTATTTATTCTCTATAATCTCTTAAGAGGGTTCAAGGTCTAGAAGATCTATAAATCACACGCCAAAGGCTGTTGGCTGTGATTGATTTCTCATGAAATATGAGTGAATTAACAAACAGATGCAAATCATTTGTAGTTTGTGATAAATACAAACCCCATTTTAAGCTGCACTCCTTCTGATCATAATATATACAAATTGATGTAAATTCACATTTTTCTTTTCGTAAACCTTACCAGGGTTCAACCACTACACTTTGACTCATGTTTGATGGCATTTCTTTGGGCCTACATCTCAGCGCTCTCCTTCAAGGGAGAAGAGGAGGTGGTATGGCTAAGGTCTGAGAGCTAAGCCAGACGAGTAAAAACAGAAATGAAGAGTTAACTTACAGCCTCTGAATGTGAGGAGTACAGCATGTTCCTAAAGGAGCGGTTGGCAGCTCGGAGTAAAGACCATACGGAGCAGGTTCGTTCCTGAATGTGTCGGTCCTCTCTCTCCTTCCCGCTGTTACACAGGAACGTCCCAAACAGACACGAGTATGTGTGCTGAACCAGCTTCACCTGAACACACACACAGAGAGAAGCATTCAGTTTTCACACTGTTAGGTTCATGGGTTTGATTCCGAATAAAAGCAAAGGAAGTATTTCACGATAAATTTCACGAGCCTTCAAAACATATGCAGGTCAATAGAGAAACACTTTGAATCAGGAGTATTTACTCACTTACTTTAAGACCATCTGTTGATTTGTACTAAAATGATGCCTGCGGTTAAAATAAACGGCAACTAATTTCATTTACATGTTCTCCGTCCACTCTCACCCACCAGAAAAGCTTCATTGAACTCAAAGGAGCATGGGAATTGTCGCTGGAGCTGGTGCACACAGTCTAGCCACTGCAGGAAGACCGGACATCTCTCGTTCAGGTCCTCAGCGTTTTCTCCGTGCCCACAACGGTCTGCGAACTTGTGACCAAAGTCCAGCCACTCGGTTTCCACCAACACTTGAAAGCCCTGGGAACAAAAACATTACGCTCCAAATTTTTTCATACGTTTAAATAAAATGAAACAAAGGATAAAAACATTTTAATTCCAATTCGTCACGTGTTTTGACTACAATTAAGTTTTTCATTCAGCAGCAAGACTCGTTGTTTTGTCTGGGGATGGAGGTTAATAAAGGAGCCATATGCTTCAAGGTCGGGAAGTGTTATAATTTACAGTTTCCTGTGAGCCACTGTCTCTATAAACATGTCCTTGTGAGCAATTCAACCCGCAGGAATTTAAATAAGCCCTGGAGGATTTTTCCAGCATGTGATGAAGCTTATGAATTCCTCAGCTTATAATTCAGAGATTGTTAAAAAGGTTCAGTCCAAAAAATTTAAGTTCTTTTCAAGACTCACCCAAATCTTTTAACAGGCTTTAGAGCTGATGATGTTTAAATTAAAATCAGATACATTCTAATACACATTTCTTCATTATCTCCTATGCAAATCTTGTTTAAAGCATATGAGAAGAAGGTATGATGAGCAAGTCTTACTGCCGAAATGGAACTTATATAAGTTCACCTCAATGGTGCGGTAGTAAGGATCCAGCAGAAGCTTGGCCAGCGCCACGATCTGTGGCGTTCGATCCCAGCCGTCTGAGCAGTGCACCAAGACGGGCCGCTGGTCACGGTCCACTGCATTCAGCACCAGGAGCGATGCCTTGAGCAGGAGGGACAGGTGCTGCAGCCACTTTGTGCCCTCCAGGGCAGATAACCAGCTAAAGACACAACAAGCATGAGTTAGAAACTGAAAGCATCAGTTCTGTTTGGAGTTATGAGTCACTTTATATGTTTTTATAGCACACTACTTTTCATTTCATCACATTTTATCTTTTATTATGACTGAGGGTCATTAGCCCTCCCCTTTTCCCCCAAAACCGAGGGCTTAGCAGAAGGGCTGCATATAAACACCCATCAGTCAGGACACCTCTACACAGCCGTAACTGCCAGGATCAGAAAACATTTGAGTGATTTAAATAAATTTTAATGACCAATATATGAACAAGGGACATGAAATGTAACATAAAACAAAGATTTTCATAAAATTAAATTCATTTATCCATTTTTACAAAATGAGGTCCCTGGGAACAGAGGGTTACATAGCCCTTCCCTTTCTTTCAGAATAGATTAGTTCAAGCCAGAGAGAAAGAAGCAGCAATGTTTTTGCACATGTGCACAATTCATGCACCTTCAGTTTAAAATTAATCAATGAGTTTCGATAATCTTTGTCTCATTTGTAAAACTATTGAAAAGACTAGCAGCTGATATTCCAGCCATGATTCATTTTCCACTGATCTAACATTACTATTTAAATTAATTTACTCATAAAGAGTTTAAATAGGAAAATTCAGGAGTTAAAATGGAAACTCGTTTAAATTGTTTACAATGAAACGCTAATGGTCCAATCGGCTTCAATCTATGCTAAAAGTGCTACCACCGGATCTGGGCAACTACTTAATATTTAAAAATGGGAAAATTTTGCTTATTATCTTGAAGAATAAATAAAAGCAGACTGTTCCTTTAAAGTCTGTGTGAGATTCAATGAAGTAAACAAGATTGATTTAACAGCAATAAAAAAAAGAAAACAAGCATGGCTAAATCCTACAAGTCTATTTGAGAACCAATCAATAATCATTAAAAATGTTTTCCAGGGTGGTCAAATGCAGCCAAAGCAAACTCAACACGGCCCAGAAAATGCAGCAATGCTGAAGCCATTTGAAATATGGCTCCCACGAGGAACATGAAGTGGAAGCCAGTTTAACAGTGAAATAAAAACACCTTTGTATGACTTGCACTACCTCATGCAGTGAGACATTTAAAATCTCTAAAACAGAGGGAGAAAATGAGATAATCCCCTCTTGCATTTCTTCATATCTGTTGCCTAGAAACCAGTCATGGTCGGAGTTTAACAAGCTAATGCAAGCTGCGGAGGGTGACCGAAACTGGAAGATTTGCTGTTGACTCAAGAACAAGTGGCTGAGTGGAAACAGTGCAGATGGAAAAGGAAGGCAACACAAACCAGTGTTGAGTTTTACAGTACAATGCGCCAGGGAGAGAAAACAAAGACTTGATTGTGAGGGAACCAACGCAACTGATCGTTTGTGGAGTACTGAGTGATCTTCGATAACTCACATGGACTAGGAAGGGCACGTCTTGGAAAAAGTTTTGAATAAAAGATGAATTCAGCTGGGGTTTTCTCCGTGTGGATCCCTAAAAGATTTACTACACTGTTTATACCTCATAACATATTTATATTTTGTTTCTCACTACTAGAGAAAATTAGGTTTAACTATTTGCCTCCTACAGGAGTGTTGGCCATCCATTTGCATAGCAAATTTTAAACGCCTGTAAAACAGCAACCACATACGATAGAGCAATAATTATTTTTGCATATGAAACTGCAGGAGTTGAGACATACAATGAGTGTTTGTGTATAAAATTAAAAGTTCATTCTGAACCACTTAGTGTCTTATTTGGTGTTGTATGTGGTGCTACATAAATAAAACATACTTGGCTGGATCAGGCATCTGAGTGCAGAGGAAGCGCAGCGACTGGAAACTCTTTCGGATGGAATGGATGTTAGCCATGCCCATGAACAGCACCTCACAGTTTGGGTAGTACTCTACATGGGAGAACAACAAGCTTTTAACAAAGAATCTTTTCACGCTGTACTCTGGTTGTTCAAGTGGGATCTTTGAGAGAGTACCAGGACATTCACAGCCTCCTCCTTTGGCTCTGTTGGCGACAGCAGCAGCATACGACCTGGCATCTAGAATCAAAAGCTTTCGAGGCTGGATGGTTAGAGTCTCCACCTCAGAGCTGTTAGTCATGGACGAGTCTGGGGGGAAAAAGAAAGATAAGAGACATCTATGAAGGTTATTATAGATAATGAAACCGAACAAAACAGAGTAAAAAAAAAAAGCAAAAATGTAACTGAAACTTTGTTGATGTTTACAAAACACACTAAAATAACAGATAAATAGCTCTTAGCTTTGGTAAATTTAAAAACGCACTCTACGTTTTGAAATCAATCTATAGATCAAGCAATCTTAGGAGTGCTTGCACCTTACTACTTCTCATTCTCCTTCCATCTATTTTTGTGCCATTGAGCAAAAATACTAAAATTGGAAGAAAGCGGCAGAGCCCTATATGGGATTCCTTGAATGCAACAGTGAGACTGACAAAACAAATTTATTGTATCCCATAAAATAAAAATGTCTAGCACTCACTTAATTATATTGTGACAGTTAATGTTTTATAGAAATACATAAACTAAAGAAAAATAAGGGAACTGTTTGGGCACGATGCTCTACTGACCGAAGTCCACATCGGAGAGGTCCGCTCCGTTAGTGTACTCTCGGGATACCGAGCCATTAGAGATGCCTTTACAGGAGCTAGTGTCTACGGCACAGGCTCTGGCGATGGACTGGACAAGATGCTCATCGTCTGCATTCCTCCAGCCCCACCAGCTGACCTCTGGCTGTCCGCAGCGAGCAATCACTGCCCCTGTGCTCTGGTGCCTGCCACAGAAAGCAGGACATCTGGATTAACAATTAAAAATGTTTCCCAGTGGCATAATTGTTTTAGATTTTATTTGTTCTAAAAAGAAATGAAAAACAAAAATGTTATACAGCTTTGAAGCAGGAAACACTATTTGGTGCAAAAAAGTTAAACAAAACTTATTATTAACAATTAAAAAATATATGGCTTTTATTTAACTTGTAAAATACTTTATTCACAGTTAAAGAAAAGCTATAGGGACAAAAAACAACTGAATGAGTAGCAGAAGCTACAACTACCACAAAACAAAATCACTCCAAACATTTAAATATCTTATAAAATTCTCCATCAAAGGCAAAACCCTCTAGGCACAAGAATCCACTTTTCATCTCACCACAGATTTGTCAGACTGACCTGTACACCACAGCTGGAATCCTCTTCCAGGAGCGGAAGGCCGCCACATTCTCCAGCTCCTTATCTGTGATCCAGGCTGGCACCAGCAGCAGCTGAGAGTAGCTGGCACACAACCTGAGAGTGCAGAAGGTCAAGCAGAGGACACAGAGGTCAGCCTACTGACTGATGCATGGTGGAAGCTCTGCAACAGACCTGAAGCTGAGCCCCTGAGAGCTGCGGATAACAGTTTTGAGTATGGTAGAACCCTAATTAACACAACAGCTACAGCAGGAAATTAAAGATAACCTTGTGAATTAACCTTTTCTTTCATCTTTGATTCTGTGGGTTGTCAGTGAAAGACAAAAACAGGGGCATACTGCAAAACACCAACACTGAGAAACGTCAACCTGAGCGCATTTAACGATGAGAGATGGTACATCGCCCAAACTTTTTAAAAAAAGGAGATTAATAGCCTTTTAACATTCAATTAACACGTCCATGTAAAGCCTAGGTAGTAGCTCCTGCATAAATGCAGACCTGTATGCAAGTGCCTGACATGCCCCTCACAAGAATGGTAACTTTATGTAGTGTAGACACAGACACTAAGCCCTGTAATTAGCTGGCATGTTAAAACCATGTTTCTGAAGTGACATCATACATATCCGAGCGTCTCCACTCTCATCAATCTGGGAGTTGTTATGGACTCGTACCTGTTATTGACCAAACAAATTAATTCGGTGTAGGTTTTACCAACTTTGTGTGATCTCAAGATTCTAATCATTTTCATTGTTAAGTGATGTGAAGGAGATCATCTATGCTCTTAATATGTCTAGATTAGACTTTAGTAAAGAATTGTACTGTGGGTTTCTATAAGTTGCATAAAATGCAGCTCTGGAGCCACATGCAATTGTGACATTATTTTCCAAATTTCACAAAATATTTTTATTTTAAATATAAAATATGTAAGATGCATTTGTAAGTAATTCTTTTTAAAAATCTACATTTTTCAAATTAAGAACAACTGGCAGAAAGCACTCACTTGTACTTGTTGTTGATCTCAGAGACTCTCCAGGCGTTCTGAGTGTCGAAGCCCATCCGCTCCACCTCGCAATGGAAACGTGACGTCACATGCTCACCTGAAACCAGAGAAGATCAATGCGTCCCAAAGCTAATGAAGGCCATTTACAAGCAATCTTATACATTAATTTTCTACTTCTGAGGGTTTTCCTGCCTTTGTTCACTGTATAATATTGTGTTCACATTTATTAGGTAAAAAAAGCTTAGTCCAATTAATTTACACAAAAGATGAACTCAAATAAGTACCTGGCCTGCACAGATCTCCGTGCTGCTCCTTCTCTCCCGTGTAGAGATCCACACACCAAGCATGAAAGGCAAAGGCAAAAAGGTCTTCTATCCGGGACGGGGGACGGGCCACGGCACTCAGTCTCTTCAGCCACTCCTGACACTGCTCGAAAGTGGAAAACTGACACCTGTGAAAATAATGCACACATCAGAATGAAAACACAACGACGTGATAATGAAACCCTTGTCAGAACTTCATATTTTTGATAGCCATCGAAAACTGAAAATGTGAGACCCACAGACAAATCATAATTAACTTTCAAGTGGAGTGGAACTTTAAAGGGAACATGGAAAAATGTATTTGGTTGGATGGATTCAGAGAGTAATGCAGACAGCTATTATTTGATTAACTGAGAAAATAAGTGTAGGAATTAAGCTGATGAGACAAAAAAAAAACACAAAAGAATTTTTTTTAATGTTTATGTAAGTGCCAGTAAAGAAGTGACAGACACACATCACTTGCAGACATTAGACCATCTGTTACATCAGCGACTATTAAAAAACTATTTAATGAGGAGCGAGCCAGTGCATGAAAGAGCATATGTGTTTATTAACATTTTTTTTTATTATTTGCATTTTGACAGATTGTGCAGGCTGTGTGCTGTAGGTCTGTATTTGAGAGGGCAAAAAATCTGGTAAAATACAACCAAAGAAAGAAGCCAAAGAATTTTATCAATAATAAAAGAACTGGCCGATTAGAGAGAAATACAAAGTGAGAAGTGATTGTGCAAAGAAGAGTTTTACCTGACGATCTTGCAGTCTTTGCAGGTGAGGTGCAGTTGGAACATGTCCCGACACTCAACGCTCTCAATCAGCTGCAGAGGAACCTAAAGCAGAAACAAGGGTCACAACTATCAGACACTCATTAGTACAGAATGAGAGGATCTAAACCAGACCAATCCACCGTGAGCTCAACCCAAAGCCAGTCAATAAATCCTAAAACCTTCAGAATCAATCTCAGTGAAGGTTGAGAACTGGGCGAGGAGTTCACTAACACAGTTAGAGATTAGTGTCTGCAGCTTATTTCAGACAAACTCATTCTTTGTTTTGCAGATCAAGTGTTGAATGCTCGGCATGCCAATCAACAGTGCATGTGTTTATGCTCATGGACACCATTGAAACCATGGGGTTAAGAAGCAGTTCCTCTTTAGTTCTGTGACCACACATCAACGGCATGCAAGGCACTGCATCTGACTCCAGCTCTCATGTATCACCCCAAATCTACAGCTGCCAACCTCATGCAGATGCAGAGACTGCTCTTTACTTACTGACACCTCACACGAACAATTCTGTTCACAGAGAAGGAGAGAAACAGAGATTTTGGCTCGTTTGTGATGCAAATGTTCCTGCCTCCATCAAGCATCACTAGCAGCTATTTCAAGCTAATCTGTATTTAACAAAATGCATTTCAGCTTGTTTTAGTGCTATACAAAGGTGTCTTGCATTCTTTGGTTTCTTGCTTATTGCTAAAGCTCTATGTTCAAGCACATTATTAGAGTTGAAGGGAAGAACAAAAAGATACAACAGAAAAAAGTGTAAAAGCTATAGGGATCTTGCAGAAGAGGATTGTGAAACAAAACCCATTAAAAACATCTTACTCAATTCTATGTCGTATTGCTGCAGTAACTGAGGCACATGCTTATACTTTTCATTTCTCAAACAATTCTTTAAATTCTTTCTTTGTATTGATCTAAAGTAATCTGAGATACTGAAAGCTGTCAGTTAAGAACATGAAATGTACATTTTTCATATTATTTTGGCGCAAACAATAAAATTGAGATTACCTTTAAATACAAGGCACGCATTATATATAAATGAAACACAATGTATAGCTGTTTATTATATTCAATCTTCATATTTATTCATTTGCTTTTGAAACAGAAAATGTCAACACGATTCTGAAAAAAAGTTTAATCTCTTTCCTGTTTTCTTCGGTTTTTAGTTTTCAAAAGCCATGTTGCTTCACTAACCGCCCAATACTTGCACAGAGTCACACATCGTTCTCACTTCTTCTAAAAACACACACCCCTCTTTCACAGGCACAGAGCATCACACTTGTTTGCTTTGGTGAATAAGTGACTGTCACAGACGTCAACTCATGAATCAGCACCGAGATGAGCCACAAACAAACACAATAAACAACACTGATCGAGAAATGGTTGAGGGGGACCTTTTCAGATCAACAATTTCTATCCGTTTGCGCTTGATGAGAATATTGGGAAAAATTATGGTCAAAAAAAAGAAATGCACCAGAGGACATAAAACCTGACAACAGGAAAGTATGCAAGAATGTGTGGTTGTTGTTTAGCTAGAACTGTTACCAAATGTGTAATTGGTTGGTGCAAGTCACTATTTGCACATTTCCACAGTAACACAACTGGAAACGGTTAGAAATAGAGATGCTTCAGGCAAGGATAAGATGTCTGCTTCATGCCTATGCTCTTATATTTTAGCAACACTTTTTCTTTTGGAAGAAATTAATGGAGGCTTTATTCAATGTAGCTTTCCAAAGAGCCAATTTCCACCAGATATTTTCTCAATGAACGTGTGATTTAATGATTTATCCCTCATTCAATAATTGTACGGCTCAGTCCGAGTTTGCTCTATTATAGTCCACTCCTATTTGAGGCTGAGCTGGAATGTTTCGTGAACAGAAAACAATCAGGGATAATGTGCAGCCAGCAACTCATTATTGCATAATAAATACCAGCAAAGATCAGCCACCTAAAACTATTTCTGTTCAGACAAGAGAGAAAAATTCATCACATTACTGGCTCTGCAACAACCTTGAAATGTCCTGCGCTCCAGAGGGCAAAAGATGCTTTTGAAAGGTTCCAGATAAACCTGTTCTGAATACTTAATAAAGTTTCACTTTAAATCGCACATCTTTCAACACAGAGCTGGTGAATTGCAGAGCTCTTACGTAATCATATTGCTACACAAGCCTTCAAAAGAGCGCTGCTTTTTAATGCATCAATTAAAGCGGCCAGCTTTTAAGAGTTTAAAAGAATGCAATTTTGGGAAACACATCTTTTGAAATAATAAGATTAATCCTGACACTCAGAGGTGAAATACTACAGGACGATGCTGCGCACAATTCCAAGACCCCTTTGCTAATATCAAAGAGCTTTCAGTCTCCCAACAAGCACTGGCGTAAAACTGCTTAGATGTAGCTTTAACGCATTTTAAAAAAAAATGTATTAGTTCTTGCTTCCCCCGGGGTCTGAATAAACAATCAAAAATAGAAATTTAAACTAAAAGATATTTCTCAATTCTGTGTGGTACTTCGTAAACTGCCCACTCATGGGTGCTCTGCTGCAAGGTGTAGAGGACTAAGGCGCCATTATAAAGCAGATTATTAGTATGTAAGACCTAAACATAATCTAAATATAGTACGGTGTTGAAAGCGAGGGCGAGGATGATCCCAATCAAAGAGCAACCGCAACCATGGTTACAAGTAAAGAAACACTGAAAGCCCATGTCTAATAAATCCAGACCCATTGGATACACACAGACACGGTCAGAGAGAGGGTGACAGGAGCCACTGGCCAGAGTCGAAGCGCCTGATGTGACTGTAGCTCGGTGTCCCGAAATACCCTTCAAATCACCATGGACTAAATTTAGCAGCAGGCCAAGCACCACATAAAAGTGCCTTTCAGAATCTACCAGACAGGCGCTACACAACCAGAGCAGCACAACAATCTCATTTCATTAGGCAAACCGTGAGTGGAAATCAGTGTGAGAGGAAAAGTTATCAATTTATCAACTAAGTTACCAACTAACATGCTCCGTTAATTTCCTCAAGAGTTTCTGGACGAAACTTTCATTCTGAAGTAGGGCAACCAGATAAACGTGAATGCAAGTCTGTATTGAGAAGCAACTTGAAACGCAGCCCATTTGAGTTCAGTTTCATTAGAAATGTGAAGGTTTGTTTGTTTCACTGTATCTGTTAGAGATGGAAACTCTTGGTTGCTGCTTGTTTCAGCATCTTTGCCAAGTAGGTTTTTGTACATTCTACCCAAAACAAAGAGCTCTTACATTTCTGTTTGCCAATCGCTGGCAGCAACATCCCAATGAGCCTTTTTCCTCCTGTATCCTTGAGTAGAAATTGAACTTTCCCAAGCACTGAATTCTTGAAGCTTATTGGAAAAGTACACAATTATCAAACACTCACATTAACGACTGACTCCTTGAACTTGATGTGTAGGCGATAGCTGGACATGGCGATGACTGCATCTTCCGCTCTCCCCACATACAGCGTAAACTCTCCATGGAGCTCTGGGAAGGGAACCTAAAGATTCGACAAAATACAGTTTCAACTCATACCCAAATAATGAATACATGGCATTAATATTGAATAATGTACAGCTAAAACACTATATACACATGTCTATTGTAATTATGAGTGAGGATATATCTAGAAAGAATTTTAGGAGCCAACGTCATCAGAAAATAAAACATTTACTGGGTGACGGGAGTGTAATCCATCTATCTAATTCAGGGGTCAGCAACCCAAGGCTTTGGAACGACATGTGGCTCTTTAATCACTTTGCTGTGGTTCCAGGGCTTAAAGAGCATTTGAGAGAGAGAGTGAAAAAATGCATTTAATTTAAATTCAGCTGCTTTTTAATAAAAAAGTATTGGATACATTAAATTATGCATAAATCTAAAAACATATAAACAGGTATTTCGTCCACTCTGTTGAAACACTGTTTGCTGCCTGGGGGAGACCACAGCAGTGTTGGTGGTGAGTGAGGACGGACACAGTGTTGGCTTTATCTGCTGATAATAAAAGGTGGTTCAGCAGAAGCAATTTGTGCTAACAATGTTGTCTGGGAAACAGTAGTTTATGAAAGTAAACTGAATCAAACTGAGATTATATTGGAAGTGACTGTAAAGCCTCATGGTAGAAGGTTACCTGAAGATCCTCTTCCTCCAGGACAGGGGGCTTGCGAGGAAAGATCTGATTAGCCTGGATGCACTCCAGACTCTGCTGCCCCTCCTCCTCCTGTCAAAAATATGTCGTAAGCTTTATTAGGAAATACATTTAAAGAAATGGTTGGAAAACTACCAATTACAAACAATGTTATTAATGCAAACAGATATATGAATTAGTTTATGTAATATTAGATGAAAGAAACATAAGTATATTTTTATCACCAGCATCAGCGACAGAAAGACTAATGAGCAAGGGATTTCTCCAGGCGTTCCATATTCATCATTACAAAGATGAGTGAATCTACAGATATCAGATCAGCTTGACGTCCTTCATCACAATGTTGATCCGAGGTCATTTACAAAGCGCTACAGACCGCAAACAGCATAATAAAGATGTATGAACTGTCAATGTAATCCAAATTTGTTACAACGACACCTGACTGATTGTAGCACGCAATTCCACAGTCATATTCTTTTTGCACTATTCACCAAAGAAAAAAATACATAAACATTTCAGATAATTATTTGACAATTTCTTTGTTTGTGTATCATTTGGTAAAACTCTATACATCCTAATATGTACCAAAAACAATTATCTATTTAAGTTTTTAAAGGCAAGAGTTTGGGTCCCAGAGAAGCTCCAGGATGCAAGCTTCAGAGCTCCATTCACTTGTGTGCAGAAGCAACAATTCTCAGCAGCCTTGAGATTTCAGATTGGCAGGGAATGTTTGGGCTCCGTTTCCACAAATAGGAAAGACTCTGTGAGGGAGGGCAGAGCTGTCGCCATGTTGTCTAGCTCAAAAGCATGCATCTTGAAGGTCCGGTTGCATTTAAAAGTTTTTAAAGTGATTTGCACAAGGATGTCAGAAGACTCACAGAGCAGAACGTAATACCAACAACGAGACAAGCTTGATGCCGAATTCCCTAAAGTTTTAAACTCACACACAGAATTTGATCGAAAAGGAAAAAATTTAAAAGTGAATGTATTACTGTAGATTTTATGTGTTAAAACTAAACAATGTAGACATTACTTTGAATGAGCTGAATAAAGCTAGACTTAAGTGGAGTGTTTTGTTTCGATTAATGCATGCTTTAATCTTATGTAGACCTGTTCTTCATTATTGGCCTTATAGTTAGTCAGAAAAACTAGTTATATTCAAAAGTGACACCAATGGCTAGCATTGTACCTCATATTAAGGTGTGGAAGAAGGGTCAAAAAACATTACATCAATTATTTTGGTTAGTATTCTAAACCTTTTGATGTCACAGAATAACATATCTGGCTGTGGATCAAGAAATCCATAAAATCTATATTTTTTTGAGTTGATCCATTCATAAGTCTGTTAGTTTGTCTATAGACCCAAAAGACAATCCAGCTACAAGTCCATGTGTTCTTTTACGTTCTGTGTGCTCAATTACTGCCTGTTTGCTGGATCAGCTGTATGGCCGTCAGTGTGAAGCGCTGACGGAGGCCATCAGCATGCATCAGTAAACACACACACACGCACGCACGCACGCACGCACGAGGGTCCCGGGATTGCCCATTGTGGGCATGGGCACATACAATTACAGAGAAAGCACAGACAGATAGGAACAAGCACACAGAAATGTGTGGTGAATGAGAGTTTGATGAGCGTTAATGCTAATAAGCTGATGTACGAATGGCCATTTATCAGACACCAACGACTGCAGAAATCCCCAAAAATGAGAAGGAAAGTTATCTTTTTTGATTATTTGATATAAGTCTGCAAAAACTGCTGAACAGAAAAAAACATTACTACATTATGACATCAGTCATTTATCACCCTCTCACAGTGCTCCGTTCAATCACAATTGAGTCTGAAGAACAAACACAAAAAGAGGGATCTGACTAGAACACATGTATCCTCTCATTCCATCTCTCTGTCTATCTATAGCGGGCATTGATCAGTGCTGAGACTGCACTCTGACACAGTGCGAGCAGTGTTCATTTCAGCTGATTAAAAGCCTCAGAAATCAATGAGTCGTTTCCTATTCAATGCCGGTGAGTCACATAAAAGGAAATAGATGTTTACCATAGCCCCGGTGAAGGAGTACGGGAGCAACACCGTCGTTTCTTCAACCACTCGTTCAATCCCTCTTGCACACTTCAGTCTATGGAAAGTTAAAAACGGAGAACAATCCCAATCAATCATGTCAATCAATCATGATTTCAAACTCACTTTAAAAAAACGCCTCAGTTTACATTGGAATTAGAAACTGTTAGACAAAACTGTTTAAAAATGGAATCACTACTGAAGCGTTACTGGTCTAATCAGATGCAATGATCTCTGCTAAGCTAAGCTAAAAGTGGTTCCACTTTTGGTTCCATAAATTGTAATAAATAAATCAACTGGACATAAAACAGCATTTCACATGTTATATTAAAATACGAATTGGACCATGTCTTTCTTAAAGAGATTTTACATGTAAATAAATATGCTATAATGCACTGTTTCTTTTGTCACTGAAAATGCTTTATTGTATTTGGGTCCCTAGGAACAAAATTATAAAAATCTTTAATTGTTTCCAACACTTCCAAAAATGTTTGTTTCAAAATAATATGAAAGCGAAAATTTTGTGATCCATGGCTGGGTACTTTATTGACTATTTTAACAGTTCAAAAATGTAATGATTGTTCAGAGGTCGGCAACCTCATGCTTCAAAAGACCCTTCTATCCGCTCTCCACAAAATAAAATCTACCTGAAGCCAGCAAATATTTTAAAAGTATCAGCCAAAAGACCAAATTGCTTTAAACGCTGATCTTTTGCAAATAAAAAGCCCAAAGATAATTCGATTTAATTTGCTTAGAATTCCAAACAATGCATTTGAGTTCCTTTTATTGTACTTTACCAGAAGGATTCCAACATTGCAAACCTTACAACTGCAGCATTTTCACTCTCACACAATAATAGCTGGCACAAAAAGAGATGTTTGGGTTGTTTTGGATATAAAATCTCTCCATTTCAGATGCCCATATCAGTTCATGGTCAAAAATGTACTGTTATAATTCATATATTCTCACCTGATTAATGTGTATTCAACATCTATTGCCCATTAGTGTTGATCAATAGAAAAACGGTAGCATTTGGATCTTACCAAAATCTTCAATGTAGTAAGGTGAGGTTTATTTAGGATGATCGCACACAGCTGGCGTCACTCAGTGTTATGACACCGACACCTGCAGAGAAAAATAGAAATATAAGACCACAGCTTTTCAAGCCATCCCTTTCCACTCCAGCATTGCATAGAATCACTGATAATAGCATGTTCACTCTGTATATATAGCAATCTATGTGTTGTCGAACAGTGACAGAGTTGTCCAGACATGCTTGTGGGAGAAATCCAGTATGTTAGAGGTGTTGATGTGTTGAGTTTGCTCTAAGCAGCCCATAATGTAGACAACTATTCATCTTATGTGTCATCACAGTTAACGTAAGATAATGCATGGGCTAAATCACAAATATACTGACACAAAAATAAGTGTTCATATAATTTGATAAACAAGTATGGATTAATGTGCCCCCAAATAAACCCAAAATGAATTAAAATAACTATTGCTGTAAGTTTGTAAGATATGTACATTGGTCTCTATCTGTGGAATAGATAAAAAAAGACACCAAAAAAGATATTCAAAAGATGTTGCAGAGGACTCATCGTGGCTTCTTAAAGGTCACAAAATGAGCTGATATCACCAGGTGAGAATTATCCAATCACAGAGTGGTTTTGTGAATATGTTAAAATGGCAAAAGTATTAATAACATTATAGTTCACTTATGTGTACAGTATCAGGTGGTGGTCCCTTTCCTCCTTCATATTCTGTAAAGTTAGTTCATTCGCCAATGACATGACACAAATGTGTGTTTTGTGAATGGGACAGTAAGAAAGTATTTTTTTTCATTTTACTACAAATTTTAAAAATTAGCCAAGGTTGTGATGAATAAATAAGAACAAAAACCCAGAATTAGAATTGTTGGATTTGCAAACATCTTATTATGTGAGGTAAATAATGTTTTACCATTCCTTTCTTTTTTAAATCACTTTAGTCTCACTAAAACAAATAAAACTACCCCAATTATGCAGTGTTATCATAACATGAGTACAATCTTTTAGCAATGCCTCAAACAGAAACAGGGATAATCTATAAATAACAAACACTTTTTATCTAAATAAATTAAAAAACGTATTGATGGTTCCACGTCATAAATCAAAAACGTCTCAACCCAACAACACCAATTTCTAAGAGGCTTTCACAGAAACATTGAATGACTGTGTTCTACAGAAGATATCTGAGCTCAGATTAAACCAAATAAACAGAACATCAGAAAGCATGTCATGCGCACTACAACTCCACTGACCCTGTGTGTCTCCTGAGAGTCATATGGAGCGAGTTTATTTGGTTCATAGCCAGAAGGCAACAGCATTCCAATGCAGAAAACTTTCAAACACTGGCTTCCAGTCGGGGCCGTACTAAAGCGGTCTGGAAGCTACTGATAAACCTATCTCCACCAGATAAACACCCAATTCTCTGACATCAGAAGGGCTGTCTTTAACATCAAACCTTGACGTGGCCTACACTGAATGAACGTATTGTTATTTATTGTTATGGAAAAGAATCATAATGCTACGGTTTTCATACACAAGTGGATTTTCTAATCATTTTTATTTCAAGTGTGTGCAGGAAAACATAAGAATTATTCAGCGTTTCTCTACCACTCTCATATGTCACTCGTGCTTTCCTAAAGGTCAATCTGTGTTGTGTTTTCTCATTCCCGAATCATCATCGGGACTGATTTGGTTTCGCTTCTCTAAAACACCAACATAAAGTTCCTCACACACTGTTTACAGCTAAATACGATCACATTTTAAGTCACTTTTAATGGATGGTTAAGGTTCACTGACATTAATTTCAAATAAATGCACTATTCTTTCATCATCATAATGGAATTGTCACTACAGGTGTGTGCTCGAAGAAAACATTTCAATTCATTATTCATTCCAAGAAGCTTTCATAAAAAATAAAAAAAAATCATTTGTTAATGAAATCAAATTTCCCCTAGGAAACAACGTTGCTCCAAACGCCTAAAAACGGTAATATGAAAATACATTGAGCAACATGATTTATTTTACATAAAAACTTATTTTCAATAAATTAAATAAGTACTTAGAGATTATAAAAAAAGACTTAACCTGTATTTCACAAATACATTGTTGAACAGGAGTTTAATGTTTAATGAACAAATTCTGGTCTTCTCCAACGGTTTTGTAATGATCAAGTTTTACTCTCAAACTCTCGAGTGTATTTCAAAGAGTAAACAATGTGGGAAGTAACTTCTGTTTCAATAATCCAGTCATAGACAACTTCACCTTATACAGTTCCATTACTAATTCCTTCTATTTTGATTATTATTTTAAAAACGTACAATTGAGTAAATTTACACATTTTAAATTAAGAACCTCATGGTGACCATGCTACAGAAAAACAGCTTTCTAACACACATGGATAATGTCTATTAATGCTGCAAGGAAGATGTTGAGCGAGCAAGATTGTGTCAAATATCCAGCATTAGTTGAATTGCTTGGTCTTGTATTTTTTTTTTCTTTTAAAACAGGAAAGTAAACTGAAGTTATCGAACATAGAGTGAAAGTGATGCATTTAGCACTAAAACTAAAACTAGGCAATTAATTGAATTTAGATCACGATAAGGATTTCAGGCACAAAAAGCATGAAAATCTTGCTGCCGCTCCTTTTGTAGCTCTGAACACATTTAGTGTGTTCTCAATTTTTTGAGCCATTAGAGTATAAAATAAAGTGTATTTCAACCAAAAAGCTAATATTTGTTGGACAACTGTCTGCATGTTATGCAAGAAAAATATTACTGATTTAAAAATACACTGTTAAAACCAACTTGCCATTCAGACTTAAACAATAAGTTATCGTGGCTATTAAAATGGTAATAAATCACAAAAGTTTTGTAAATATTTATCTAAGGCAAGGAATGTTTCAGATATGGAATGATATTGAAGAGCAGCAAGAACAACAGATGACCGGTGGTCTGAAAACTGAGTCGCTTCATATGAAAACAGTGTTGAGTGTCACATGCTCTACCACTATTCCAGCTTAGTTTATAACAAAATATGGTATGTTTGACTGAATCCTCATACTCCCCAACCATTTGCTAGGTAAAACTAATACATGTATTAAACAAACTCTCAAACTCAATTTTCTTCCACTTCTCTTCCATGGTCAATTCATTTTTTTGTAAGTTGATTTTTGCATCTTCTCGTTAAAATATTTACATGCAGATTGAACATTACAATTTCTCTGTGCAAAAAAAAACATTTCAAGCTTTGATTGTCCTCAATGTTTTAGAGGAAATCCATACAAATGATACCACATGAGGGCCCTGATGGGATGGTCCCTTCATGGAAAAAAGCAAACAAAACTGGGAAGATTGTGAACAAAAATGAAGAGATTGTGGAAAATGTTTGTGAAACAATCATCACGAGCAGAAAGTGTGAAATTGAGGAGAGTTTGACTAATTCATCTGGCAAATATCACCAAAATACCAGATGATCAAAAGCTGTGAAACCATTTTAGACAACTAAAGCCTTTCACAAATGGTACTTGACCCATTTTTAAACATGGAAGAAGTTGCAAAAAAAGTGAGAGCTAATCAAATAATCAAATAATTATCTCTAATTCCTAAAGTCCATTCATAAACTCGTCCACACCCCTCGCCCGACACACCCTCATGAGTCCCGTCACTTTCGTTTACAACTGAACTTGACGCATGACGACAGGCACTCGGTGACGTGTAATCACCCAACACCCAGAGCTTATCTTCTGCTGTGTTTAACTGCCATGCATTAAACCCATTCAGCTGCTTTAGCTGACTTTTCATCTCATGCGTCTCATTCTAGAGTCACACCATGAGTCAGGCTGACCACACACAAGAAACCCAACACCAAAACAAGAGCAGGAGAGCCCAGGATCATCTGGCAGCGCCATGCAGATCTGACAGGAACATAACAAACTCAGCTCATGCTTCGCTACAGCAGCTCTTACAGACAATTTCTATGACAACCGCTGATAAATACCTCAGTTATAGTGATGAGAAATTGATCACTGGCTTCACAGAGCAGTTCTAGTGTAAAAGTCTCAACCACAGAAGTGCAAAATTAACTGTTTTTACACACCATAGAGCCAGTATGATTTAATTTATTCCAGTGTTATGGAAAGCACATGGCCAAATTCAGAATGAATGCTTTGCGTTCCACAAATTCGGCACCATTTCAATATTGCACAGATGAGGTGCTGCTCCTAGTATTCTCTGAACCCACTTTTTATCACGAATGAGAAATACACAGAGTGTAAAATGTATACCCTTATCTGACCGAGGAATTATGACTGTAAGAGACTTTGTATAAACTAAACAACATTCACGTTTAGATATAGTGGCCATTTTATTTACATAAGTAAACAACAACTTAAATTTCATTAGATTACCTTAACAGTTTAGAAACTATAACTTGTTTATCTGCAACTACTTGACTCAGTAGCACAGTAACCCAAACTAAATTTGCAGTTTGATATGCTGATGACATTTTAGCACAATGGAAATACAGGGAATGCATTGACATCACTTTCTTTCCAGGCCATGTCCTCATCACCGAGACTGATTTGAATTTAACTTTTTAGTGCCTTTTTGGAGCAAAGCAGTCAATCGCTCGACAGGGTTTAGCATTTACATGGGTTAAACTAACATTGAACGCTAGCATTTTAAGACTTTTTTCCCACTCAATCCATGACTTGCTTGGGGAATCGTGACAATGTGCAACCCTCAGTTTTTAAAAACTACAAAATAAGCATAAACAGTTTTTAGTAATTGATCGAAATACTGGACTTTGGTCTCAATTTTTCACAGATATTGGTGTAGAATACGTACATGTTGGTACAGTAATGCTTCATAGTCAAATAGTGAATAAGAGCATGTTTTGAAGAAAAGTGAAAGGCTCTCAATGCCTTAATTAATGAATACATGAATGAAGAAAACATAGCTGGAAAAAAAAAACGTCCAAAAAGATTGGAAAACAGCAGGAAAAGGGCATTTCGTACAATCTTGTGAAGAAGTGCAAAAGACAACTGAAGTAACCCTCTATAAATTATTACACTCTCAGTTACTTCATGTTTATTGGGAGCATGCAGGGTGAACATGAATGTGTGACACACATTAGACCCTTCTATGATTGCTGTAATTACTGATGGGAAATGTAGTTTTAATTTACTACGAATTAAACATTTTAAATACACAACCACAATGAGATTGTTCTTACACTTATGTGCAGCATTTGTTATAAAATTAAAGTCATATTTGTATCTATTACTGTGTTAGTGCATCACAAAACAATATGGACACTTTAAAAGCATAGAAATAAAGCCCCCAATATTGTGCAGATATTGCACTGGATTAAAATACAAGAACCTGAAACTTTCGGTTCCAATTGAGCTCAAATTAAAACGAATTTCACTCACAAATTGATTACTGAAACTAAGCAACGCACGGTGATTAATAAATATTAGTGAATATTGCGTTAATTTACAATCTACCCCCCTCTGCAGCAATTTTAATCAAAGAATGTCATTTATTACGATTTTATGGTCCTGAAATGTAAAAACAAATTAGATCGTGTTTAGAGTAGACTTCACTAAAGCTCTACAGAGTGTCATCTCTTGAAAACCATCATGGCGGAGCCGAAATAATGACCGTTTTTTGTAATAACGGTACAAACTGTCACTGTAACGTTGGTTAACGGTTGAACTGACTTGAGCTCGTTCTGTCAATCAGTCAATCGCGCGGCGATGTGTAACGAGCGAAGTAACCGAAAATGAGCTCAAAGGCCGCGGCTCTCCTTCTGTCTGCGCTAGAAATCAAACTATTTCCACCCAAGAGCACCACTGTTTTTGTAGGTTGTCACATTTTACCCTTAAAATAAAGGTTTTCGGACATTGATACCAACCGAGGCCCATAGCGGCGTTTGTTGTTGTTGTTGTCGCGAGCGGAGGGCGGACCCCTCAGATAAGGCCTCAAAACACACCAAAAATCACCCATAAACCGGGTAAAATGCAGTCGGCTCACTCACCGGGCGGTTGCCTGCGAGACTGAGTGATGGTACGCTTTCTTCCGAGTCGCAGGAACGGGGATTATCGATGAAGAAATCGACAAATTGCACCTTGTAGCCATTTGCAGAGTCGGCCCGTCCCACTGTGGAATCCCGTCGTCATCTCAGCCTCCCCAACGTAAACGTCATGACGTAGTTTGCGTCAATACGCAACCAGGGATGAGCAATGGGGGAGGGGATATATGTAAACACGGCTTTGTCGTTGTGACGTAACTTTTGATGATAGGTTACGCGAATTTATAAATAACAATTCACAGAAGCTGTACAAAGTCGAAACGGGAAACAAGGTAAAAGATTCATATTTTAATATTAATTTTCTGATGAATCAACGTGACTAGTTTAGATTTAAAAGGGACTAGGATGCATGAACAATTTCTTTATTTTATCAATTAGTGCTGGAAAGAGTACTGAAAAAACATCCTTAAGCAAAATGTAAACGGTAATAAAAGTAAAGAAAGCAAAATTATCTGTTGCAAATACTAGTCAAAGTCTTTTAGAACCCTATAGTGATTTTTTACATGTTTATTTATAATATGGGAACACTTCCATGTGCATGAAAATCCCAGTAGATCAGCAGTTTCTGAAATATTCTGATGCTTGATTTGAAAAACATTAGATCATCTTGACCATGTCTACACCCCTAGATGCATTGAGTTGCTGCATTGTGATTGGCTGATTAGACATTTGCACTAAAGAGCCGTTGGACAGATGTACCTAATAAAGTGACCAGTGAGTGTATGACTAATTTAGTGCATTAAATGAATCGGGGGGAAAAAAAAGACAACAAGCAAGAGGGTTTATACAATGGTGTATTGTATTCAACAATGATTCGGTACATACAGCATCTGATATTTGACATTTGTTTGTCTCTTCAACACCCAAAGCTTTAAGTGCTCTGCCGTGGGGTCATGGGAAGTGTGAGCAAACAGACCAAAATCTTACAGGAAATTGAAAGGAGGGGGAAAAGATCAAGCCAAAAGAGGAATATCCAACAGTTTTGCCTCCTACTTGCATCGAATACATCTTCAGATGCACCACAGATCCATACTTACATACACACAATCATGAGCTGAAACGATTCCAAATATGAAAAATATTCATTTGAGCATTTTAATGTCCATGAACATTTGAAACATGTACCGTACATCCTCTCTGAGGCGTCCCACACGTTAAAGTAAAAAATTCCTTTATTATCCATATTGATATTACTATCCAGGAGTGGCACTTTCCAGAAAAGTGGTTACAAAAAGGCATGAAATTACTTATAAAACATATAACATCTATATTAAATTATGCTGAGATGCTAAAACAATGGTCATTTATAAGAGCTAATTAAAAGCATATTTTAACTATTTACATATTTGCGTAAGTTATGATCTTGACCTTTATTTTTACCCATTATTATTTTTATTTCAAATTAAATGCAATTTTTGGCTAAATTTGTTAAAAATAAACATTACCTAAAGTTGTATAACTGTAAAATCAAGCCCAATTCCTACAAAACAGCTCTATTAAAGTGATCATTTGCCATATCACAAGTAGATAAAAAAAAAAACACCAGATTAGTGGAAAGTGCCAGACGTCCTTTATTTAAAAACTGAAACAATGCATTGATTTGTAAAAAATAAAAGTAAAAAAGACAATATACACTCAAACATTTCGACTCGTTCAGAATAAGTAGCATGCTAAACTCAAATCATCAACACTGAAACATACATTAAATGTACAGTGAGCAGAAATGTCTTTAAAATGGCAACAGTACATTTGTATGACACAAAACAAGTCAATTCGGCCTCAAAACCTCCAAATTGGATGAATGTAATAGTTTTACAGCAACATTTAGCAACTTTTCTTTAAAACCCAGGATCGCAAAACAAACTAGTTGGCCAAAGTTTGTAAATAAACTTTGATGTTGGCTTGTAAAAGTGCTGTTTAAAAGCAAGCATTTTAAAAATGTTCCCAATGTCACTAAACCAACTCCCATATGAGCAAATTGGTTGCTAAGGTAAACAGTCTGGTTGCTATGGAGGGTTCTGTGTCAATATAATGTTCCGCATGTCACTATGAGTGATGTAAAAAAAAACCTGAGATAGAGACATCCCAGATTGGTTGCTATGGTAAACACTGTGGAGGGGTCGGTAACATAATATAATGTTTCCTTTGTCATTTTATGTTATATAAGCCAACCCCTATGTCGCTTACCAAAACTGAGATTGTTGCTGAATCCGATTGCTAGGGAGTTGTCAGTGATGTCACGAGTTGTTCCTTATGATTAACATAAACCACACCCCTTCTTTATGTTGTTTTTTTGTAGATATTTTCAAAGGTACATTTTAAACCCTTGTAGAGCCTTCTTTTGTACAGTGCTTCCATTTACAAGTCAACATAATGTGATTGGTCAATTGAAACAGATTTGGACGTAAACCTAAAGCGAACCATAAATGTCTTCCAGTGGTGCGACCTGACAAGTTTCGTAAAGCTTAGAGAAGCAAGTCTACCCTGAGAGAAGTTTCTAGAAGATGGGCGAGCTTGCCAGAAACACCCCTGGCTCGAAACGTTTGGTTAATATAACTGTAACTGTACACTCTATTAAATATCAATGACCTAAGATACAGTACTGTATATCCTTCTCAGTAAATGTGTTGTATTTATAGAATTATTTACATACAGTTTGCTTCAAAACCCAATCCTCAGGTTATGACTAAAACATGTGCAAGTGATTTGTTTTCAACAAAGTCAAACAGAGAATCATGGCTGTCCTCTCTCTTTTATAAGTGCTGCGTGTGTTTCTACTAATGCACAGGTTAAACTCCAGTTAGCAAATAAATGCAGTACAGACTCCATCAATAGAGATAAATAACTCAAGTGTTCATGACATTCCATTTTTGTGAACGTTTCAACACTCCACTTTTAAAAAAATGGCTAATTTTAGATCTTACCCAGAGACAGGGTTTACCATCTTGGAATCTCTTCAGCTCTTCATCAGATTTGGTGCTTTAGCGTAGCTTAGCGTAGATCATTGTATCCAATCAGACCAGTAGCATTTCAGTTCAAAATGATAATAAAAAAAAGCTCTTCCTGGGACTTCCTTGAAGAAAAGTTCCTTGATTATGTCACACCTATGAAAGTTATGTTTCAAAAAATGCTACTGATCTGATTGGATCCAATGATCTATGCTAAGCTAAGCTAAAGTGCTATCTCCACAGGGCCCATTGCTCCAAAACAAGGCGTTCACAGTTTTAACCAGAGTTGAAATGGTTTCCAAAATGGTAAAACCTCACTTGTGACCCCACTTCATATGAGGTGAAGGGGCGTCCCATTTCTGTGGGAATTACCGTAGGCGAAGAGGTGTTTAGCCCTCAAACCACACTCGAAATTAAGTGGAAAGATGGGCGCCAGTGACTCACAAGTCTATGTTTTTGTAATTTATGTTTATGATAAAAACATAATTTCATGTGCTTTTTAAGTCTTGTGCACATATTTGTCAATTAAGGTAATTTAAGTCTCACCAAAACAAGGATTATAAATACGCCATTACAATAATTTAATTTTGTTTATATTTTGAAAGAGTGATGCATTTGCTTGTTTTCATTGATGAATACCCCTTTGTAGGGGTGTCCCATTGCGAAATGCTCCATAGTTAACCACTTAAAAATAAAGATGATAAAACTCTTTCCCAGAGTCAGTTTAACCAAATTTATTTGAACCTTCTTCTAGCCCTCGGTTTCATGCGCTTAGGGGTAAGAGTTCAGACTTATTATCCCGGGGTAGATGGAGAATCAGGAGGATTCTTCTAAATGCCTTTGAAGTTTGAAGTTTTGACAGTAAATAAAAACAAAATAAAAGCGTATTTTGCGTTTTGTTGTAGGCGTAAGGTATGTGAGCCAAACTTGACTCTGGCAGAAGTGAAAACGCTTTTATTGTGGCACTCAAGATATCATAGGGTATTACATAAGAAATTAATTCATAAATGCCCATTAATTCATTGTGGTTATTTTAAGTGAAGGTGCATTTTCAAAACAATGTCACTTTGGCCAGAGTTTTCAGAAACGCTCAGTTCCTCTGAACCAGTGCTGTGTTTACATGCAGGGAAACCACGTTTTAAAAGAGATAAACCAAGTTCACTTAACACATATGATCAAGTCGAAAAGGAGCATCAGTGCTTTCAAACGTAACAGCAGCAGTAAATTTGCATTTCGAGATTTAAAGTATTTCTCCCTCATTCACACGTTCTCTCACTGCATTCCTGTTGCTTGCAAACTTCGTTAACAAGTCTCTAATTCCGATGTATTTATTGTTCAGACCTGAAAAAACACGGTGCAAGCAGAACTGCACGTACTGCCTTCGCTTCTCTCTGTGGAAATGTTTCAGGGTTTATCAGGAGTAAACTTCATATTCCTGCAGTGGAGAAAAGCACCTGAAAAGTATCAAAAACACAGCAAACAAGTGCTCATGGGATCAGAAATCAATTAAAAGCGCTCTAAAAACACCGTCTCTACACTTTTCAAGTGCAGATATGTCAAACAATCTTTTACCAAGATGCATATCCTTCTTTACAAAATGAGCGAGGTTTGCAGAGATTCCTAGTTTCTCATGCAGACAGGAAACAGATTGAACGGTTTCTTTCTTTCCGCGATCGAATCACTGGGGAGCATAAACATTTGCAAGCCAACAAACCACCAATTCTCAAACACACTGTAGATAAATATGAAGCTTTGTGAGGGCAGAATGGAGGTTACATGGTGCGCACAGGTTCCTGTGTGAGTGAGTGAGACCAGCTCGCCTCGAAAGTGAGGTAAAGTGTTTGAGCAGTTCTTGAGGATGTCTGCTCCAAAATGTGTTTTTAAGCTGCGACTTTGCCTAGGAATTCTTAATAATCAACGAACAAATCTCAAGTATCCTGCATTTATTGTCATGCAAAAGTTGGACAATAAAACTGAAATCCTCATGGATGAATGTTCTGTTAACGATAAAGTTGTAAATGTGGTGACCTTTCCAAAACCTTGCATCTGCAAAAACCACCTGATCGGACTGAAAAAAAAACTAATGTGACTCAAAACAAGCTGTTTCAGTTTCACTGTCCAAACCCTGCATTAAAAGACATGAAATGTGTTAAATTAATCATGGATTAAGAATCTTAGCACTTGAGAATTAAACAAATCTCCATTCGGGTTAATGACATTGTTTTATAAAGAAATTAACAGATTTTGTTCAGAATTTACCAATAGACTGCACAAAAATGGGCATAAAAAAAGTATTTTAAGGCAAATATTATTAGTTGAGAATTTATATTAATGTTCCTTAAAAATTGTTTTAATATAACTTTAATATAACAAGCTTTTAATATAACTTTACTTTTGAAATTATATTTACTAAAAAAATTAAAAAAGATTTTAGATTGATCACATAAACTGATTTCATTTTTTATTTTTGCATAAAACTCAATGTTTGAATGCTTTTCCCTCATATATTTTAACACGTTTATTATTTTAATAATTTTTTAAGCAAAAAAAGATATTATTCGTTTCAAATTTGATCACAATTTATATAAAAAAAAGGACAAATTTTCTGAAATTAAATATAAATTGTAATTTATCTGTTGTCATGGCTGCACAACATTTGGGTTATTGTTTGTTATGTGTTTCTATATTAAGAAAAGACAAATCTGCATATTATTTTGCGAGTCATAAAATATACATATATTTAATAGTTCTAGAACTTTTTTTCTAGAGCTATAATAGTTCTTAAAAATGAAAACACATTGTTGCTGTGTTGATCAATAGTGTTTTTGGGAAAAAAAGAGAAGCTTTAACAAATGAACATTGAAATTTGTTTGCAGAAAACCAGGCAAAAACACAGATTTAAAAAGATTTTGGCAGCATATAAACTGTGCACAGGAGCAACTTTGCATCAAACCCTGAAGCAGAAAATAAAAAGAATGACATTCACAAACGAAAGAAAATGCACCTAGCATTGTCCTTACTTTACATTTCCGTTTTCATTTTTTTCTCTTTTTCTAGTAGTCGCTCAAGTATATGACAGGTTACTAGCTAGAGAGGAAAGGATTCGGTTCCATGCTACATCTTGATCAGAAAAGGCTATTGCAGACCACTTCTACAACACAAACTATCACACGTTTTACGTTTGTAGAACAAAAAGTCACCATGAAACTAAATACATATGCAGCGTTCACTATTTAGAGTCTTTTAGGACTATCCCTCAGTCATGGTGAAGCTGTCGCAGGTCACATGACTTCGCTGTCCCGTCTTACAGACAAAAGTTGAAAAAATGCTATTCAAAAATTAGCAAATTTGGTCATTGTCTTTCTCTCTTGTTTTTATATAAGTAGTGCTTTTTGATGGCTTAAAGACAGAGGTCTTTTATTTTGAAATAATCTCACCGTGTGGCAATCTCCAAGACGTCAGTGTGCATTTCATGACACCGATACGTTTTCTCTCCTTCGTTTTGCGCCGTTTTGAAACAAACCAGCAAGTGCTGTGACGTAGAGTTCAAAGTTGCTTATCAAAATACCTAAAACGTGTCTATAAATAACTTTCGGACGGAATTCCATGGTTTAATCCAGCCAAAACGTAAAGGTCTGTCATCATCTGTCCTCACTTTTGTTGTTCTAACACCCAAGTTATTGGCAAATGAAACATATTTATCTTCCCGGTTAAAAATGAATGTATCTGCATTTTCAAAAATGCAATTGAACACCATTGAATTTGCACATTTGACTGCAGGGGTGAACACCAAAAAATAAACAACTAAATAAAAGGATCAAATGACCTCTGCCTGAGTTTCCAACTCATATCTAAACAAGGATTCGCCTTGAGTTCGATGACAGCTTTGTTTTTCCAACTTTGACGGCCTATAATCTGCTTTTGAAAATCATGCAGCACCACGATTGTGTTTCGGGGGTCATTGCAGCACAATGTAGCCAAGATGCACGAATCCAAAATTTACTTACTGGCAGTTTTTCGAAGTATTCTCCAAGTTCTAATATGATTTGTAGAAGAAAAAAGCCTTATATGACCCCCATAATGGTGAATCTGGGATGTTTGGAGAAACTTTGAGGCAAACAAGGCCCAAACCATTGCAGTTGCCTACAAATGGAGTGAAATGGAGGCCGCCGGGGCCTGGAGGGAGTTACACCACTTGAGGTAGGACCCCTCCAATCACTCCACCTTTTTTCCAACTAAGAACTTTTTCGTTCTTTTCTGCTCTTGAGCCCTACTTGATCCCTGTGTTGAGTATCCCCTAAACAAGCTTTTGAATGAGGTAGTCACCAAATAAGCTGAGGATGGAGCACTGCAGTCACAAGCACAAATTGAATGCTGTTTTCATTACCTTTGGGAAGCTTTTAAGACAGATACAGATCTCTCAGTTTAGAAATCAAACAGAACCACTCGCGTTCTGAGGAAACCTGGGCATCTGAACAACGTTGGGGTGTGTAATGACAGAATTCTGGAATGAACGCTCCCATCCCCCCTAACCTGGCATCTAAAACTCCCAGTCGAGACTCTCCTCGCGATTGGCAGCACGCTCAAGCCGGTGGATGATGTTGTTGAGGTTGGCCATCTTCTCGTTCCGTCTCTGAGAGCTACGGTTAAGTTTGGAGCCAATCGAGGGCGAATCCTGTTGATGATGGTGATGGAGGCTCTGGGATGGGGGGTTGGTTGGGGATGGAGAGATGGGAGCAGATGAGGACGGAATAGGGGAAACCGACATCATGAGGCCAGGTGAGGACGCTGCGGAGGGCGAGTTGAGCGACACCTCCAAGCTGCTTCGGGAAGGTTCCGATGAAGCCTTGAAGCTTACAGGATCCTCAGGTGATTTTTCCAGCTCCTCGCTGTCCCCATTTCTCCCGTTGCTCCTCTGAGGGATGTCGGGGATCAGATTTGGGCTCTCTTCACTTTTGAAAGCTGAGAAGCACTTGTCGTGTCTGAGCCGGAGCTCCTCATCCTCCTCTGCATCAGTGTACTCCTGTTTGAAAGTGAAGCGGTGTGGGATGGTGCTTGGGGGGCGACTGTGGGGAGTCGAGGGTTGTTTCCGGTCTGATATGGGACTGTTTGAGGCCAAAGGAGAGCAGTTGTTGCGCTCAAGGTCAGTGTCGTTGTCTTGAAGACCCTCCATGAGGACCTCACGCCGCATACGTGACCTGCGAAAGTAAAGAATGAATGAAGAGGAGGTTAGTTTGTGTGATGCTTTTGAGGACCTCAAACTGAAGGAACTCTACGACTCGTCTGAAAGGCTAAGAGTTATCCCCGGTGAGGATTGATGACACGGTTCAAAAATTTGACCTGTAGTTGTGGAACCAGTTGATGACGGTGTTGGTCTTGAGCTGGAGCTGTGCTGCGAGTGATTCGATGGTGTGTTGTGAGGGGTACGGCTCCTGAAGGTATGCCCTCCTCAGAGCTTCCTTCTCCTGAGCTGCCAGCACCACCCGGGGCTTCTTGGCTTGGCTGAGAGTGCCAAGCGAACAGATCTCAAGAGGAGTGAGCGATGGACTCATGCAGTCTGAGTGAGCACTGGGGGAATCGCTGTCTGAGCCGGGACTTAGCAAACCATACCGACGCTTCAGGTACGCTGTAGGGATGAGAGAAAGAGATGTATGCTATGATCTCGTCTAGTCTCTGTTTACATCGATGTGGTTATGTGCGACTCCTGATACCCTTCTTCTCCATCTTCTTGATGTGGCGGAGTTTGTCGACGTTGTGCGTGTCGTTGAGCCACAGCTGCATGCGAACGAACGGCTCACGGCCTTTGAGACTGAGCTTCAGCCAAGGCTTTGGTCGCGAGAGCAGATCCGATACGGAGCCTTGGGTCAGGCCCAGAACACTCTCGCCGAACACACGCTGACCTGCAAACACACACATGCGCACTCTTTGTTTGGAGCTCACCATTTCAGGGTGTTGTGACCCAATCGAATGTGTATTTTCTCTTCCTGTCTTCATTTTAAAACTGTGAGGTGCCCTGGAGATCAGACATATTTGTGCGGTGGCTTTCTGTGCCTCAACATGAACTGGTGACTTATGCATTGTGGTTTGGAAAGTGGGTGTGGCTAAATGGCTATTTAGGAATAGCATTTCAGTTTGTCGTACACGAACGAAATTTGGCACCCAATGTAGGGTACCAAGACTTAAATAAAAGATACACGGCTCACGTTTCCAAAATCGACAGGAAGTCGGCAATTTCGTAAAAACATTCATAACAAGTTGTGTTACCAGCCACTTTTGTTTACTTTAACAAACTTCTCCAAGAGATTTAATCTGTTCATCTCCGAATTCCGTCAGTTCTATCTTAAGGCATATGGGAAGCTAAATTGCTAAGCTTTTTTGACTTCGTTAGATGATGTGCGCACATTGAAAAATGTTATAAAAATAACCACGCAACATCCGACCGGGCTGAAATTCGGCACGTGTGTTAAGAGTACCTGTCTGAACAAATCTATAAAGCAACCCACAGCTTCAGTCATAGCGCCACCTAGTGGCAAGATGGAATATCCGAGTATATGGTGTTTTATAAAGCTATGTTTGAATGACGTTTGAAATTTGGAACACTTAACGGACCTTTGTAGTTATCGCAAAGCTTTTTTAAGTTCGTTGAACGGCTCATGCTTGGAGGTCTTCTGAATTTCGCGATTAAGCAGGAAGTTGTTATGTCATGGCAGATCCCTAATCTGCAATACATAAGGCAGCAAATGAGAGAATGTTGTGGTGAATCACCTAAGTTGTTATCGGTCAGAACCTCCTTGACTCTTTTGGTGATGGCGTACGTGTCAAGCTCTGGCGACATCGCCACCAGCTCCTGGATGCCCAGTGGGGTGTGTGGCAGTGGCGTATGAGTGATTATTGGCTCCAGAGGCTCCGGCTGCTGGTTCTCTTTACTGCTCTCGGGCTCCAGGGTCCCCGGCACACCAGTGACTCCAGAAGCTCCGCTGGGCTGAGAGGATTCAGGACTCGCTGGTGGAGACGGAGAGAAGCTGCTCGATACCAGACTCTTCTCTGTGACACGAGTAAAAAGATATTATATAATTATAGTAATAATAATAATAATAACTACACAGCTATGCACACTACACAGGATATTGGCTTATAAAGTGCCAATAAAGTTTTTATTTACCAGCATTACTATGAGAAACACAAACCCATGATTTGAAAGAAAGATTTAACAAAATTGGTTGCCATGGTAAACTGTCTGGTTGCTATCGAAGGGGTCAGTGACGTTACATAATGTTCCCCATGTCACTACACGTGAAATAAACCAACTTCCATCTGTGTACGCAAAATTGGTTGCTATGGGAAACCACCTGGTTGCTATGGAAGAGTCAGTGACTATAATGTTCGCCATTTCCCTTTGAGTGAAATAAATCAACCTCTGCGTCTCTATCAGAGTTTAGAATATCTGGTTGCTAGGGTAAACAGTTTGGTTGCTAGGGAATTGTCAGTGAAGTCTTAAAAGTTACTATGATTAACATAAGCCAACAGGTGCCAATATCAAGATGTTTGAAAAAAAGGGTAAAAAAGCAATTTTTTTTCTCCAGTTCTGCAATTATTAGTATTTATGATGATAGTGTTTGCAATATAATAGTATTGATGCTCATCAGTGTATTTTGCGAATTTGACGGACCCTGGCCTTGGAGTGTTTGTCCCAGCTGATCCAGGAGCCACAGCTGCATGCGTATGAATGGCTCGCGGCCCTTCTGCGTCAGTTTACTCCAGGGTTTGGGGCGAGACAACATGTCGCTCACACTGCCCTGAGACAAACCCAGCACCTGAGAGACAGACACAGACAGATGTTTCGCTACTTTATCCACACCTAAGACCTAGAAGCCGTCATTATAGCCGAGAACACAAGGTGGCAGCACAAGACAAGAAACAGCAGCAGAACCACAGAAGAGACCTCTACTAAACCACAGCAGTGAGATAATGATGGGCTTTGAGGCTACATTTGAGGTACACTTTGCATTGGAATTGCTACAGACGGACTCAGGCACTGTACTGGGGCAGGTTCATAGAAAGAAAACAGTCCTTGCACAAAGAACGTTACACTTATCTACTAATGCTCATCCCCAGCACATAGAACTCATCCGGGACACTGCCCAACATTTCAAAAATTATTTTAGAATACAACTGACTTTGATACATAGCTAAACCAAAGTCTGTCTATGTGTACGCACACGCGCGGCAAGGTTATTTCTATCGAGTTAGGACATAGAGCATAATAAACACACAGGCCCAGAAAATCAAAACAGAGTTGAAAAATGAATTTCTGCATAAAACGCAACAATTAAACTAGAGAAACATTGAAATATTTATATGAAGTTACTTTTACTCATCAAGGGTAATTAAAGGAATGCTCCAGAGGAAATTAGACCATGTGACTGTATCTTTATATATATGTGTGTATAACAGGACTCGTGTCTCATATTTCAAATATATTATATTTTTCTCTTATTTTAACTTTATTCATTTATACTTAATTTACTTTATACAGACGTTTAAACGCTATTTGTTTATCTGGAACTGTTTCACTGCAGACTGTATAATTGTGCATGTGATGAATAAAATGTATATTTGATTTTAATGTTATTTTCTAAACAAATCAATCAATTTTACAAGGATGCATTACAAAAACCACTTAAAAACAGAACACAGTATTTGCAAAAATGTATATAAAAGTTAAATACAAATCGGCATAGATGTTTCTGAAGAGCTAAAAGATCATTTTAGTCCCAGAGAATAAACCAGTGTTTTATTCTAGAAATTCCCAAAAATATTTTGGAAAAGTTAACGAAAGATTGTCATCAGCTAAAATATGCAGAAGAATCTCTGAACGACTCCCTCCGTCACCTTCTCTCCGAAGATCCGCTGGCAGATCCCGTTCTTGGCCAGTTTCTCTTTGACTTGTCGCGTCAGCTCAATGGTGTCCACTTCGCGGTACATGTACATCTCATACTGCTCTGGGGTCAGCGGAGGGACAGTGGGTTTGAGGGGGCGCGGGGTGTATGGGGGGTAAAACGACACCCGTCCTGCACCAGTGGAAGGGAGATCCGAAATATCGGGCTCTAGCTTCACCTGGAAAAACAACTGAATTACGACCTCACTCTGAACAGCAAGCGGAGAGATTAAAGAGCGTTTAAATGTGAATTTTAACACATTTGTAAAGTCAAAAGCACAAAAAAAATAATAATCTGACTACAACCCTGAATACAAAAGTGAAGGGAATGAACATCAAAATTAAATCTCATTCTGAACTTAGATTTTAATTAAAAAGCAAAACTGAATCAAATCTGATTACAAATGTAAAAATGTGAAGTTGAAAATAAATCAAAATAATTCATGTTCACGTAACGAACCTCGACTGGACGCATGGACAGCGGCTCACTGTCCTCGGGGGCCGACGCCTCCTCTCCATTCACGGGACAGTCCCCGTTCTCCCCTCGCGGCCAGGGGCGATGTACAGAGGCGGACGAGGAGGAGGAAGAGAGAGAGGGAGAGATGGAGGCGAACGGGTGAGAGTTGATGCTCATGAGGGTGGCACTGCGCTCTGAAGACCAGTGCTGATCAAAGTACGCTCCTGCCTCGCCGATTTCTGACTTCACCTGGTTACAACCAACATTTGCTGATGAGCTGAACAATAAAGTTTGAATTCTTTTTTTTTATTAGAGCGAGAGACATAAACGTAGATCGTAACATTTGCTCCGCCTCTAAACCTAGCCACACCCACGCCCCATACCTACTCTGCGCAGCAAGACACGCCCATCCCATTTGCATTTTTTGAAAATGATATCTGGCAGGAGAGACCTGTAAAAGGCGGGGCCTTTAAAATGCAAATTGTTGACCAATTAGAAAGAGGTACAGAGGGTTGCCAGGAAAAAAATGTTTTTTTTTTGTTTGTTTGTTTATTTGTTTTTGTAAAAGTAACAAACCGTTCAGGACCCCTTTAAAACCAAGCAGTGATCGTGAAAACACTGCCTTCACCTTTCGAATGATGTTCTGGACGAAGGCAGCGGGTGACAGGACGCTCATGTGTGTTTGTGGGTGCGCACTGGGCACCACTCCTCCATCTTCTTGCTTGATGAAGGTAGGTGGTGTAGGGGTGGTCTGGGGATGTTTCGGGAGCTCCTCCTGAGTCAGAAATCGTCCACACCCATCCAGCTCCAGCAGGGCCTGCTGCTGCGCCTGCATCTCTCTGCGAGCCTGCTCCAGGATGCTGCGGATGGCCTCGTCTGAACTGCCGCCGCTCCCCGCGCTGCTGTTACGAGCTAAAGAGGAGCCCAGTGACGACTTGCACTCACCTGAGAAAACAAAAGAGGAAGAGGGTTTCTATTCCGACCCAAAAAAAGATCTTCGCGCGGTAACCTTTGCAGAAATCCGCTCATAAACACAGCGTACCTCTCTGAGACTGGATTTCCTTCTTGGCCTGCTCCAGGATGCTCTTGATGGCATCGTCTGACCCAGTTTCAGGCGTTCGGATGCGAGGAGTTATGCTTCCTGTCGGAGAGAGAGAGAGAGAGATCAGAGAGACCTTTCCTTTGACTGTGAGATCAATGGTCTCTTCTGAGGAGCAGCCAACAGCTTCATAAACACATCCAGAGAACGACGGGAAGTTCTGCACAAACACACAAAAGCCGAGATGCACAGGAAACAGAGTCGGCCTCTCTCTGGAGTTCAGAACGATGATGATGATGATGATGATGATGATGATGATGATGATGATGATGATGATGATGATGATGATGATGATGATGATGGCGGCGGATTTTCAAGCCTAATATTATTAGTAATAATAATAATAATAATAATAAACATAATACAATAATACAAAGAGAAAAAAACAGACTAGCATACAACCTATGATGATCTTTAGCCGCTGTTTGGTGTATGCACATGACGGATTATACGCCTGACATATTTATTCAAGTCATTTCTCTCAAAATGACTGGTATTTATTTTAAAAGGTTATTAATATTAATAAAATAATTTTATGTCAGCGAGCCTTTCAAGGCTCCCAAGGACAGCTTACAGCATACAGATCTAGACTGATTTATATTAGGAATAAAAATAAAAATAAAAAAACACAGAAAAAGATTTAAACTTTTTCACAGTTTGACTGCTCCTCTCCCAGTTTTAAGCCTCCTACAGAGCTGTTTCTGTTTCTGTTAACGACTAGGATTTAACCTGTGTGTAAGATTAATGATCATTAGCAGCTGGGGGATTATACGCCTGACCGTCGTACACCTGACTATATATTTAAAGGGTTTTACAACAATAGAATGTTTTATTTCAGAGCGATACCCAAAGACACCTTACAGCATACAGAGGCATTTATAACAGGTCTAGACTAATCTATTGTAGGAAGAAATAAGATATTAAAAAGAAAAGAGAGCAGATTAAAACTATTTCAATGCTTAGCTGCTTGTCTACAAGTGTTAAGCCTCCTACACTGCTGTTTCTGTTTTAGTTCATGACTGGGACACAACATATGTGGCATTTTGATGATCTTTAGCAGATGTTTGGTTTAATTGGTGGATGAAACACCTCTAAAATCCAACAAAATCCTCTACTTTGTGAAAGTGTTGCTAAAAGAATTGACACTTGATTTGATTTTGAAATCGTTCTTTGTTTACAGACATTTTTCATAAATCTCCACAAACCTCTGCGCAGCACAATAAATTGAATTCTTTCAAACCTTTTAAAGTTGCATTTAACATTTACTTTACAAGGTTTTTACTAACAATAATTATATTTTATTTCTGGAAGATCCCAAGGACACTTTACAGCAAAACAGATCTGAAAGAGCAGATTATAATAAATATTTAAATAAATGCTAAAAGAAACTTAGGTTAGGACTGGTCCACGGTGCTGGGGCTAAATGGAAGCCGATGGAAGATTTAAGTAAAAAAATGGTTGAAAAAGGTGAAAGGTGGACCTGCTTTTCCGGTTCGGGAGGTTAGCTCACCTCTCTGTCGAACCTGGATGGTTCTCAGCGCCAGGATGTTCTGCTCGTCTGACAGAAACTGCTTCATCTTGATGAACGGCTCTTTTCCCTTGACGGTCAGCTTCCTCCAGGGTTTGGGTCGAGCCAGGATCTCACTGACCGAGCCCTGCGACAGCCCCAGGACGTAGTGTCCGAACACACGCTGACCGATGTTGTGCTTCAGCAGCTGCTCTTTCACCTGAAACAGACAGGGTTGCCAGATTTAACCACTTTAATCAAGAATCTACATGAAAGAGAAATTGCATAATTTAATAATAATCCAAATAAAGTGCATTTTCTTGTGTAAATCCCTTTCCCCAGCCAGGCTCCCTGATTTTTATCCTAGAATAGTGCTATCGGATCATTTCACCGACTCGGTTCTTCGAGTCTCGTTCAGCAAAATGAACGAATCTTTTTCGAATCGTGTCATTTATTTTAGTAAAATACCAATAAATATTGTGTGCTCCTTCCCCAACACCTCGACTAACGTTATAAACACAAACACGAATCACACTATAAATGAGACAAAGCGATAATGCTAGATAAAAATATGTATTATTTAATTTTACCGTCTGGTTTCATTTTTAGCCTGGTTCCCCTCACCTCTGATCTGTGTTCTTTAGGTTTGAATCTCCTTCGTTCGACACGTTACTTCTCTCTGATGTTAAACTCAGTCCAGAATGGTTTAGTTCTTTTGTCACGTGACCACACCCTGTAATAACCAACGCTATATATGAGCCGGGACCCCAAAAAAAACAAACGGTTCTTTTTCCAAGTCCATACGTTCTTTTCTGTTTCCGGCTCTTACGGTATTGGTTAACATGACCGGCTCATGACCACTCCGTAATGTTAACCAATGGCGTATGAGGCAGAAACAGAAAAGCATAGTTCTTTTTTTTTTAAGTCCTTTTGTTCTTTTGACATTAATCATAATCAGGATACGCTCGGAAAAATACAAGGATGTTTTACACTGAACGAATCTTTCTCCGATACGACTCGTTTCTACAGAGTCACATTAAAGACTCGTTCATGAATCACTACCCTAGAATGCAATATAGTTCCTATCAAGGTAGGAACTGTTTAGTGCCACCCTGATATAACACCGTTTAACTCTATACAATAATTAGGAAAAATATGGAATTGTTTCTAAATTTTGTAACGGTAGTGTCGTGATGAAAACGCTTTACTGCAAGGCGTTATATCACAGATAAAAACGAAAGAAAGTACCGGTAATCTTTTTCTGCAGCTATCTGGCAGTAATTGGACTACTGGGCTACTGGATGCGGCATTAAAGCACATTTTTCCTATAAAAAAAAGAGGTTCGTTAAGTGATCGTGGCAGGGAACGTCAGACCATCAGCCGGTCGGTAATAACCAATAATATAACGTTTATCTCCAGCAGTAATAAAAACACTATTGTTAACTGATTTGTCTCATGTTTTTTTTTTCAAAAGATAGATGAAAATATGAAATACTTTTTAAAATAGACCCACTGATAAATATAAAAAAAATCACCACATTTAATACTTTTTAACACATTACTCGCCATAAAGCGTTTCCGTCGCGACATCACATGGTGCAGAGAAACCAGGAAAACAATGACGTAATCCGTGACGGTTTGGAAATCGTGCAATTTGCAGATCATGTACCGACAGTCTCCGAAACTGTTAAATACGACTTATTACGTCCCAAGGGTGAGTATTTGGATTCATTACAAAAGTAGAAGTATTTTAAAAACATTTTTAATGTAAACTGGTCCGTGGGAAATACAACTAATAAATATCTACATACATTCACTGGTCCAATCCAGAGGAGCAAACACCACACCAGGTGTTTCACTCGCCTGGAGATAACATATATATCTAAATTCTGGATTTTTACTCAAGTACGGTATAAAAGTACTGATTTTAAACTTATTTAAAGTATAAAAGAAACAGTAATGTCAAGAAAAATATTAACCAATTAGCCAAAATTACAGTTTTATTGGAAAATTTTTGTATCCAATCGGTTTCAGACACATTTAAAAATTGAAACTCGTAACTTTTAAGAATGTCATAGTTTCCTCCACGAATCCCAGAATTATGGGAGAAATCCAAAAGCAATTTTTGGCTCTTGCGTTAAATTAATTGTAATTAATGGTTTGTATTTTAATGCATATCAATTAATAAAGTTGTGCTTTGCCAAATGCCACACTGACCTGAAAAGCGATTTCTGCTGTGTCCAGCTGATCATCGTCCCCGCCTCCTGAGCTCCCGGTCTCTGATTGGTCACTCGGCATGCCTGTCTCCAGAGTGAGAGGGAGGGAAGCGTTGTGATTGGCTGACATGAGGGCAGCCTTGGCAGCGTAGAGGGCGGTGGGGAAGGCCATGATTGAGTCTTTCTTGAAGAGCGGAGACAGCAGCTGTTTCTGCAGAAGCTGATCTGCGGGAAGCTTTTCACCTGAGAATGGTGATACAGAAAAGGGGCGGGGCAGTTCAGGAGCAGAGGAGGGGGCATCTATGGGGGGAGGTGCAGGACTGGAGGAAGCACGACCATCTATGGGCAGTGTTCCAGGAGGAGATGAGAAGGATCCTGCTGGACGAGTCACATCTTTGCTGTCCTCAGATTTACCCTCTGCTTGCAAACAAACACAGAGCGGGAAACGAATGAAAGCAGTGATTTAAACACACCCTCAAGCGATAGAGGTGCTTTTTTCTACAGTAAAACCTCCTCTAGGGAAAACATTTAAAGATGTTTTAAAGTTATAAAAATAAATATATTTAAAAATAAGATTTTATTGTATGCATCGTCAAAGATTACGTCCCGAAAACTTTCACTTACTGGAATCCCATCCCAGACCATGTGACTAAATCAACCAATCACGAGCCGTTCCTAATTTTACATATTTTGGTAAAACGCAAGCAAGCAACACTTTACACACTTCTGTAGTCGTAATATGGTTGAGAAATATAAAAAAAATCCAAACATTATGGTTATTTGGATTTGATAGCCTTGAACCAGATATTTGGTCATAAAAGGTCAACAAGGAATGCAACAAAAGATGATAAAATAAACTTAAGGGGAACTTTTAAACAATCTGGTGTAACTGGTTGACATTAGGGACTTTTTGCATGTTTCCACAGTAACACAACTTGCTGAAATAGAGATATTTTGAGAAGTGGAGAGGGAAGGAAAGAACGGCAAGGAGACGACAGTTTAAAGCATGCTTTAGGAGGCTTTTGAGACATTCAGGCCAATGATCTTGGAACCAATGATCCCACCACACTACAATGCTACACATTTTCAAGGCAGGAGTTACATTTCTCTGTTAATATAAGCTAATGCTAGCTAGCATTAGCCCTGGGTGACTTGTGATTGAAGGATGAAATACGTCTCTGTCAGAAACCGGCTACTGTCTGCAGAGTTTATCTGGTCAAATGCATCTTAACCTGCTTTTTTCTGCTTGGGATCACAGGTTTCTGCTGGTGCAGCTCTCTGAAGGCAGGTCTCAGTCCATCACAAAGCCACATTCCTTCACCACTTACCCCCAAGAGAAATCTAGAGTCTTCAAATAATCCGAAGCATGGTTTGGGACTCTTTGAACCAGCGATCACTTCACCATGCGTCATGCAAACATAATTATTTTAAAAAGCTCATTTTAGTTCAGAGAAGATCACTTTTATTGAGTTTTGTGGACCCCCAGCTCACGCCTAAAATATAAATTCTGAAATTATAAAGACATTCGTGGTTCGTGAAGAGGCTCATTCTCACCAGCATTGTGTAGAACTTTCTCCAGCAGGAACTTGTGCGAGGGTAGAAAGGCGTCCTTCTCCAGAAGCAGAGCCTCAGCGCTTTGGACCGACTCCTGCACTCACAAGAACATTACTTCTCTCATTTAAATGACATTTATTGTCGTTTTTCTAGATCGTGAAGGGAATGACATGAGAACACCTGATCAATCTTTTGTTAACAGTTGCACAACTTCAAAAGGTTTCTCTCACCTGGGATGAACCTCCATTGGCGGATGCCAGCTTCATCGCTTTCAGGATGCTGCAGGAGATGCATTCTTGGATTATTACCACAGTCACAATCGTCTTCAATGCATTTAAATTCCCAAACTGACCTGAGTTCCGTTTTAATCTCTTCGTAATCCATCTGAGACTGCAGTTTGCTCTCCAGGGTCTGTGAAGAGGTAAATTTATAAATCTTTTGTTTTATTTAAATCAAAGAATAAAAAGCACCCTGTCCATGTCATTCAAAGTCAGCTTTATTGTCAATTCTGCTACATGTTCAGACTTACGGAAGAGAAAGGAAATTCTGTTACTATTCCTCCAAAAAGGGAAAGAAAAGGCTACGAATAGCTTACAAAAAACTGCTACTGGTCTAATTGGATTCAATGATGTATGCTAAGCTACGCTAAAAGTGTTATCATCATTACCTAACAGGTGAATATACTTTTATTTATTATCTTTTTGTAAATCTCATAGAAACTTCCAACACTTGTGGAGGTTATCCATTTGTGCAAGGCCATACCAAGCATGGTGCAAAAGCATTTGGCTCCAGAGGGGGGTTAATTATTTAACTTTTACTCACAATAGCCATTGAAAATAAAATGAAAAGGGCAAAAAAAAACCTCAATTTTATATAACATCACTGAGAGATCCCTAGCAACCAAACTGTTTACCATAGCAACCACATTATCTAAAATCTATCTCAGCTTTGGAAGGTCATAGTGACATTGGGCTTGGTTTATTGCACTCATAGTGAGACAGAGAACATTATATTATGTCACTGACCCCATAGCAACCAGACGGCTTACCTTAGCAACCAACTTGGCATATCTCTTTCTCAGCTTAGGAAACTTATTGAGAAATGGGGGTTGGCTTGTGTCGCTCACATTGACGTTGGCTTTGAAAACATCAAAGTTTGGTGCAAACTTTTTTTTTATTTATTCAATGGTAAAAAATGTGATTGCAAAGAGATTCCATGCAGTGTCCCTTTAAAACAAAACGCAAATAACAATCTATAACCAAGGAGCAGCTCTCACCTCAATAGCTTCGGTCTTACGGCTCAGCTGCCGCTGCAGCTCTGCGATCTGCCTGGTTGAGGAGTCTTGGACTTCCTGTAGCGTGAACTGGAGCCTCTGGACATTCTCGAGCAGTCTCAAGATCTCTCTGTCCTTGGAGAACAGCAGGGCCTCCAGCCTCTCCTGAGACAAACAGACACCAAAGCCCCAAAAGATGAAACTGGCTTTTTTAACTTGTTCGTATGATCACAGAGCCTCACAGAGCCACTAATGAGCTTCCAGCGGCTCTCATCACTTCCTCCCATCGCACACTGGACACTTGTAAGGTGGCAATTTGCTGATGCCCAGCTTAAAAAGGTGGCCATTTGGAGCAGCCTCGCTTTAATCTAAGAAAAGAGGAGCAGCGGTACCTCTTTGGGCTGTTCATCAAGCGGGACGGTCCCTTTAGAAGAGCTCTGTGTCCCGGAGAGCTGCTCCCTCAGCTTCTCCACCTCCCTCTGGGCAGTCGAAGCTCTCTGCCATCAAGCAAACACAGTTGCAGCACACTTAAAAGAATGTTTCCATCAGAAAAGCAAACTTTTCACTCTTTTCTAATCCTCAGAAATCACTGGAGACATTTCCATCACTCCACAATGAAGGTGCAGAAGTCACAACATCTCATATGGAGCGTAAATATCTTCAGTAGTGCTCTGAAGAGGAGAAAAGCAAAAAAAATCACAGAGGAAAAAAGGAAGCAATCAAAGCAACGAGGAAACTGCTGCTCGCCCGCACGGCATCATGGGAAAGAGCGGAGGGCAATCACAGGCCTGTGAGAGCCAGGAGGGGCTGCTGGGGTGGCTAATTAAACCCCGAGCTTGATTAGGAAGGTGATTATGTTCGTGAGGAGGTGTTCAATCAGCAGCGCTCTCACCTGCTTGGCCTTCTCCAGACTCGCCATCACAGCACTCATCTCCTCCAGTCTGGAAAACACAAGACATGTGAGGAAACATCACACTTCAGCTCTCATCACTCGCTCATTTCTGATCCGCTCTAGACTTCAGATGACGTCTGCCGTCAAAAACAAAATTAGATCGGAACAAAAATGGGAATCATTTTTACATCTTATTTTTGGTTGTTAAATGTTTGAAAATATGGCTATATATCTGATTAAGTTTGCATTGCTAACGTTTAAACTTTACTAATTTATGCTTTCAAATATTACAAATTTATTTTTATTATTTATTTATTTTAGGCCCCTCACTCTCTCCTTTTTAGTGCTCTCTCGCTGTTTTAATTTTTATTTATTATTCACTCACATTTTTACTTGATGTATTTAATGCTCGGTACGCAATACCACAACATGATCTATATACCTTTATTTTATTAACCTAAATCAGCATTTCTATCTTGAAATGTCAGTTTTGGTTGTTTTTTTTAACTCTTATTAGTTAAAGCCTTTTTGTGACAGTTTTTGTTGCAATGCTTGATATTCATTTTTAGTGCAACCCCAGATTCTTTTTTTACAGATATTTACTGATTTGTTTCACTTTTTTATGTTTTATAACAAATATCAAAAGCTTTGAGGAAAAATAGACATTTAAATCCTAAATATTTATATTTAAATTTTAAATTAATCATAAAATCAAGTGAATCTATAAACGACGCTCCAAGTATTTTTTTGTGCAACTTAGCAAAGCAGTTTCTATCTACGGCTGTGCACTTCTTGTGAGTATCTTATTCTGCCCACTAGATGGCCCTAATGGCACAGATGTTGCGACTTGTAAAATGAAAGCAGGCGGTCGCACATTTTCGCACATTGAAATTTTTGAGTAGCTTGCAAACTATGTATTTTAACTCTTGTTATGTTCGTTAAAACCTAAATATTTAAAAATAATAATCTTTTTGAAACCTTCACGATAAATTTTGAATCAAAACTTTTTTTATCAATTTATTTTTTATTTACATATTTAGCTATATTCTCTCAACAAAATTTTTTTTTCTTATTTATTTTATTTCATTAATTATGGACACACTTAAATCTCAATTTTTATTTAATATAATATATTATATCTTTAGAAGTCTTGATCTACTATCTATTTTTTCAGTGTCTCTAATAAAATATACAATAAAGGAATGGAATCGCTTACAAAAAAAGTAATCATTTACTTTTCAATAAAACAATTCTACTAAGTGTTTACCAAATGAAACAGAGATATATTTTTTTTTCATTTTCCCTTTCTTTTCCCCTTTTTTCCCTTTTTTCCCCCAACAGACATTAATGTAAACATTTACACACAAATTCTGATTAATATAAATGTTTTCAAAGAGAGTAAGTGTTTTTCATTTCAGTTCAGCAAGTTCCTCAGAAGTACTGAAGAAACAGTCTGAGCCCAGAGCAGAAAAGCAAGCGATCGCTGAAAACATGAAGTGGTTATTTCTCTGAAATAGCTCCACGAGTAGAAACTGTGTAAAACCTCTGAAACGCAACAAATACTGACTTTGGACAAACCCCAAATAGCAACAAAAAGTTCTTAAGGAGTTACTGAAGTCGCCAAAACACAAGAATTGCTAAGAAAAACGACGTCAAATTGACCCAAAGACGTCACACAGAGGTGACATAAACACCTCATTAATGTCACATGTTTGGAGTGAGCCGCATCTTATCTAACGCCGCGTTCAGCATCCACGTCCCCCGAACCCTACGCTCGGCTCAATCAGAGAGCTCTCATTTAAATAGCGTCTGGCAGAGATTATTCATAAGGTTTGTTTGAAGTTCAACAGTTTCCTCTCCGCCATCAGGGAGTTGATTTTCAGAGGCTGGAGAGGCAGAGGAATAAAGAGAAGGGAAAGATTGATTAAACTCCGCTAGTCTCAGAGGTTGCGCTAAACAAAGATACCTTCTCAATTAGAGCGGATTGGCTTTAAGAGCACAATCAGAGAAATCAGAAAGCGAATCTACGGAACACCATTGTTTACTCAGACGGATGATGAAAAATGAAGCCAGTCAGAAAACAACAGTTAAATGTGAGGAAGGCTCTTACTTTTCTGCCATCTTCTTGTCGTATTTACGTCTGAGCTCCTGTAGCTGCGTCTGAGTTAAACTCAGAGCTACGAGAGAACGACAGAGAATCAATTTTGAAAGCTGTACATTACAAACATACTCAAACACCAACACATGCATCAGAAATATTACGGGGTTAATGATACAGTGGTTTGTAAACCTTCACGATTAGAAATCAAGAGAATCCTTTAGAAATCAAGGATTGTCTGGAAAAGACAAACACTATAATTTTTGGGAAGGGGACAGAAGTTTGATTTATGGGAAAGTGCGCATGGATTAATTAAACACATTTAGGCACCACAAAAGAAAAACAAGTCAGTATTTTGTGCATCCTTGCAGAAATAACACTTTCTATAGCTTCCAATAAGAGTCTGGATTCCCGCACCGTTCTTCTTTACAAAACATCTCCAGTTGAGTCAGGTTTGATGGTTTCCCAGCATAAACAGCCCACTTTAAATGTTCATTAATATTCAGGTCTGGGGACGGAGATGCCCATTCCAGAATGTTCTACTTATTCCTCTAAGTAGATTTGGAGTCATGCTTTGGGTACCCCCACGGAACTTCAACTTTGTCACTAATTCCTGAACAGAACCCCTCAACTTTACCAAGATTACCAGTCCCTGCAATGGCCACATCACTCGTCCATACAGCACCTCCTTGTGTAAAGTGCGCTGAATAGTTCGATGAAGCACAGTGGCGCCATCTGCAGCAAGATGATGTTGTAGGTCTTTGAAGATGGTCTGTGCCCTGTCTGTGACTGTTCTCACCGTTCTGTTCTTCAACAATTATCGAAGATTTTTCTTGGTCTGCCACTTCGGGCATTAACTTGAACTGTGCTTCTGGTCTTCCAATTCTGCACAATGTTCCTCAGAGTTGAATCTGAGAGCTTTCTGTTTCTAGGACCTTTACTCAAACTCTATGCGTGCAAGCTTCAGAAAAAGCAGTTAATTTAGGAACAAGAGGAACATAATAAAACTGTGTAAAGCAAGCTCTGCCGCTTTCTCTTCTTTGTCTCTTACCATCTAAACAGAACATATCCAAATTTCAAAGAGAAGACCTGAGATATTCTCCGTTCATTTAAACCGTAACCCGCAATAGAGGATGCCACACTAAGCCTGCGCAATCAAGACCCACACGAACCAAATTAGAATTAAAGAGCTTACAAACGAACCCCGTCCTTGTAACAGAGACATGTTTGAGCTCAAGAAACGCTCTCTAGGAATAAACACGACTGAATTGAGCTCTGGCTTCTCAGCTGAGGAGATCCCTGTGTGTCTAATGATGAGTATCTTACAAGACTGCAGCGCTGTGATTCGCTCCTCAGGCAGCAAAGCATCCGAATCTTCTTCCTCCCTGTAGAAGCAGAGCAGAACAGGAAGTGACTGAAAGCCCTCTGAGGAATGAGAGAGTTCACTCACTGTCAGGCAACTACACTTGGATTAGGTGGAATACTATATAAAAGAGTTTTACAGGTGCTTTAACAGGTTTAATATTAGGATTGATGCTTATTTTATGTTTCCAACATTGTCTGTCACATTTCCAGCCTGTAGCAAGCCATAAACGATGCAAAAAAAACAAATTGTTCTCACCGTCACACAAAACTATTGATTTTACAAAAAGAAAATATCATTCTATTTATTGTTTTACGAGTTTTATTGTTTAAGATGTAACAGTGAATATAAGCTTTATAAGCTCTTCTTTTCTATTTTGTGACACAATATTCTAAAATATCGATCCGCTTTGAGCTATTGTTTAAATGGGGGGTGACCTGTACAAAACAAAAATGACCAAATAGTCAAGATGATCTCATTGAGAAAAATAAAAAGAAGAAGAAAGTGAGTCTGAAAGAAAAGAAGGGCAAAAAGCATAGGAAAACGAGTCTGAAAAAGAGGACTGAGGAAGAAAATGAGTTTGAAAGAGAATAGAATGAGTCTAAAAAGAAAGAGAAGAAAAAGAGTCTGTAAAAGAAGACGGATGAAGAAAATTAGTTTGAAGAAGAAAAAAGCAAGTCTGAAAGAAAAAAGAGAAAGAGAAGAAGAAATCGAGTCTGAAAGAAAAGAGTGAAGAAGAGAAAGAGAAGAAGAAACCAAGTCTGAAAAGAGAAAAGAAGTGAAAGAGAAGAAGAAAGTGAGTCTGAAAGAAAAAAGAGAAAGAAAAGAAGAAAGCAGGTCTGAAAGAAAAAAATACAACGAATAATAAGGAAAAGAAAGAAGAACAAAAAGAAAGTGAGTCTGAAAGAGAAGAAAGTGACTCAGAAAGAGAGGATAGACGAAAAAGAAGAGTCTGAAAGACAGGAGAAAAGAAAAAAGTGAGTCTGAAAGAGAAGAAAGAAGAAAAGAAGAGTTTGAAAGAGTAGAAGAAAGTGAGTCTGAAAGAGAAGATAGAAGAACATAAAGACCATAAAACATGAGTGTGTATCTGTTGAGCACCACCCAATGGCAGGGAATGGCACTGCACCCCCATTAAACTCCACCCCAGTGAAAAGTTCACAAACAGAAATGTGAAAATTTGTGGAGTAACATAATTATGTGCATCTGTAACGTAAATAAAAAGTAAATATGTCTCACACTGACCCTCCCAGCGGGTCCTGATGGTTCTGTGAAGGTGCATCTCCGTCCGGCCCGGTCTGTGTGCTGTTAGGGGTCATCATGAGCGGTCGCTGTGTGGACGCCTCCCCCGTCGCCACGGTTACAGGTGCAGCATCGGTTTGTTCTACGCAAAATCAAAAGAATGTTTTTAACATCCATTTTATTTTATGTTAAAACAAAACTTTCAAATCTTCATGGATCAGAAGCTTGCTTTGTTTTTTTTCTACATTTGAATTGATAAAAGCCCTGACCTGTTTTCTCAAGGCACAGCAGGAGTCTGCTCCAGCGCTCAGAGTTTTCACCTTCAAGCTCAGCCAGAAGTGACGCCGGATCTGCACAGAAAGAGAGAGAGAGAGGGGGGGGTAACTTTATTTCTAAATAATAATCAAGGAAAATGCTGGATTGATTACGGTGGAAAATGCCATCAGAGGCTCACAAATAAATGCTATTTGCTGGGAGTAGTTTAACTTTGGATCAAAATATTGTTTTTAAAACTGCATTTCAAATAATAATTTATCTGCGAAATGAAATGTAGTCTTGTTGCTAAGCAAGCTGTGGTCCACCGTAGTTGATGATGTGCAGATTTCGGCCTTGCCTTGAGTAAAAATGACCTTTACTTGTCATTTATTGCTGTGCATTGTTAATTTTGTAAACCAAAAACTTTCATTTGATGGAATTTTTTGGTGGGGGAGCATGTCGTGGATTTTAGTGGATTTTCGACTCATTTTGCATTTGGCAGAAGCCTTTATCCAAAGCGACTTACAATTCAAGGAATTAACATGAATTTAGCTCCTTTCCATCACATATGCTTTGCAACTAACATAACAAAACCTTAGCAAAAGCTTAGCAAGTAATTAGACTATATTTTTTGTTCGATTTGAAGGTTCAGGATCCAGTTTCATCCCATGCCTCAATCAAAGTGCTCCTGTTCTCGACACTGCTGCCGAATCTTTCGTCAATATCCATTCGTAAGAACACATGCCGCTCAACAAACAGAACGACTGGCTCCTCTGCTCCCGAATACTTATCCTGACAAACCCAAGAAAGTAGAAGAGGATGAAAAGTCACCTAAAACTAAAAAGCACATATATATGAAGGTGAGATGCTTGAGCAGAGGAGCTGTTTTGCAATGCATGTGTGCGAGCGAGGAGCCCACGGGGCCAACTAGCAGCAGGCGTTTCTGCACTAACAAGTCTCCTCTGGATCATTTGATCATTTAAATTATTATGCCAGGAATCCTCAGGAGGCTCCTCAAGAGGCTGCAAACATCACAGGCCTGCTTTTCATCTTCACTCTGCTCTCTCTCTCTCTTTCTTTGCGAGAGTGTGAGGAGCAGTGGTGCAGGAGAGCACAGCTCTTCCTTTTGAGACGCTGGTGAAGCAGGTGACACCCTGAACCACAACACACACACGCAGGCACACACACTGAGGCTCATGGGAGACGAGACCCCCAACCGAAAAAAGTGAACACTGAAACAAATATGATTTCCATAGATGACAAAAAGTACTTAATGGCAGTCAGTCTAAAATTGTGAATATATATATATAAACCGTATTGTGTTGCAAAAGGTCTAAACAGGATTACAATTAACGTACGTGATTATGTAGAAAGAAGAATTAGAATCTGTAAGAGTGAAGAAGAGAAAGAGGAAAGAATGAGTCTGAAAGAAAAAAAGAGAAAGAGAAGAAAATAGTGTCTGAAAGAAAAGACACGAAAGAAAAGAAGAAGAAAGCAGGTCTGAAAGAAAAAAAGAGAATGAATAATAAGGAAACAAGTCTGAAAGAGAAAACAGAAGAAAAAGAGAGTGAGCCTGAAAGAAAAGAAAGTGAGCTTGAAAGAGAGGATTTAAGAAAAAGAAGAGTCTGAAAGAGAAGATATAAGAAAAAGAAGAGTGAAAGAAAAGATAGAAGCAAAAGAAGAGTCTGAAAGATTAGATAGATGAAAAAGAAGAGTCTGGAAGACAGGATAGAAGAAAAAAGTGAGTCTGAAAGAGAAGAAAGAAGAAAAAGAAGAGTCTTAAAGAGAAGATATAAGAAAAAGAAGAGTCTGGAAGACATGATAGAAGAAAAAAAAGAGTCTGAAAGAGAAGATAAAAGAAAAAGAAGAGTCTGAAAGAAAAGATAGGAGAAAAAAAGAGTCTGAAAGAGTAGACAGAAGAAAAAGAGTTTGAAAGAGTAGAAAAAGAAAGTGAGTCTGAAAGTTAACCCCCAAACACACAGAAGGGTAAAAAAGTGAACACTGAAACAAATGTGATTTCCATAGATGACAAAAAGTACAGTCAGTCCATATATATATATATATAGCCAATGGGTCTCAAGCACTTCTTGAAACCTTGTTGTGTTGCAAAGAGTCCAAACTGGATTACAATTAACATACGTGATTGTCAACAATGGGGGCGCCTTATTTGGTTATCTGACCTCTCTTCTGTTGTTTGATTTACATTTCTACTAGACCCTCCCATGGGAGGGAACTTGGGTATGAACAGTTACTTATGGAGACCGCGGGAAGAGTTCGGGGCTTCTTCGTCCAATCACTTTCAACAATAATGTTCAAAGCTAAGAACTGAAGTATCACAGAGTGTTCAAAGGGTTAAATATAACAAGTAAGTGCATTTCTAAAATTCTTAACCATTATTAGTACGTACATTAATATAGTTTTAATCAAAGCTAATGTGAAAAAGTCAGATAAGAGTTATATTTAATAACAGAACACATCTGAAACCTTCATCCGTGGTTGAAACCCATCCTTGGATCAACTTATGGACCCCTTTACATTGTATTAAAAATATTAAAATGCTTTATTTCTTGTGTTTTTTTTTTTTATTTTTTTTAAATACTGTGCAAAGGTTTTGGTACTCAAACCCTTTTGTGTTCTTTCCAGAGTAAGGAAACTTTTCATCAGGGTCATTTGGAAAGTTTCTGTTGTCAATATGATTTAACCCGTGGACTTTTTGAGCATTTATTCTACTAACTTTACAATTTGGTCGCATAAATTACCTTTAAAACAAAATACTTGATATATTTTTAAGTACGACCCGAGCTTCTGTGTTTTTTTATATATTTTTTCATTGCACTCCACAAAAATTCCACAGCAAACCTGAAACTAAGTATTACATTTTGTCATTTTGTAGTGAACAAAAAAAGAGTATAAACAGTTTTTATGTTTTATAACTAAAATAAAAAGTGTTGAGACAAAATATAAATGTATCAACCTCCAAAAAAAGCAGAGACAAGGTAAAAACTGCTACAAGCTTTTTTTGATCCATTGTTTCATTTTTGTTCCTTGTAAAAGACACAAACCATATGACAGGTCTTGTACTTCCAGGGGTTATCACTTCTTTTCACCACTAGATGGCACTGTTGGTTTTTCAAATTATGTGCATATTATGTGCCTTAACTCTCATAATAAAATAAGCTAATAACCTTTTTGAAACCAACACATTATATTTGAAATCAAAATTAAACAATAGCTGGTTTGCGTCATTCCTACTTAAATCAAAACAGCCGCTGTAGTTGGCAGTTTTCCTGGGTGTGTAAACTTTTGAGCACCACTGTACATGACTTGATAAAAACGCTTATTTTTAAAGAAGCCAGAAATCCTCTCTGGAAGAGTTTGGATGGGAGGTATTTCATGTTTGATTTCCTGTCCTTGTAAATTGAGGTCAAACGAGAAGCCACCGAGGGCAAGAGCAACAGAGAGAGTCATATTTAATAAATCAGGACGCTGAAAACAGTCTCCAGACTTTAAAGCGGTGTATAAACGCAGAGCACACATACACTTTGTTACAAAAGCACATCGGAGATTGCGTCAGTCACATGGGATGCTGCTTTTAAGAGAAGAAAAACTCTTTTAAACAAAGACGAGGGCTTAAATCAGTGCGCTTCAACTCCTTTATGGCTTTCTTTTAAGTCGTAATGATCAAACCCTTCAGGTTTGATTCTCAGAGATTCCGCTCAATCAGAACGAGATGCATCTGTGAGACGAGGGGTGGGGGGGTGGGGTCACATTACGGAAGCGACTGAGATATTAAAGTGTGCGTCTGTGAATCTGAATGATGTCTGGATTTATCTGGAATAAACCGTACCTCAGAACTGAGTCAACTCTAAGGGGAAGAATCCAACAATGCAGCAATATATTTATGGGAATATCGCAAATCATGTTTTTTCACAATGAACATTGCTACAATGACAGATAATGGATGAAAAGTGTCTTTAATAAAGTACAAAAACAACATTTTTACTACCTTCTTTTTTACCCATTACCTATGAATGGGGAATGTATAAATATATAAAAAAATTATATTTTTCATTCATTTATAATTCATTTTATTACAAAGCAAAGTGTACTACATACTATTCTTATTGCATACTGATCTATTTAAGCTAGAGAATTTAAAATACTGATAAAATATAAATAAAACACTGAAAAATTGCATTTATTGCTTGTTGCCAGTCTCTGATGCTACGCTTCACCATAAAATATAATGATAAAGATCTTTTAAAAACAATAATCTATGTATGTACATATGTTTGTTTCAAATACTTTTATTTACACAAATATCTACATTTTCTTAGATAAAAACACTTCATGCAAAGCTAGAAAACCCACAGCCTTCGCAGACATTTCTCAAAGCTCTTGAAAGTGTTTAAATAATTACATTTTCTAATAACTTTTCTGGAAAATCTCTGGACTTCCTGCTCCTTTGGATCCAGGACTAAATCGAAGGGTGAATCTCAAACGAGAGACTGAGATGACGCCCATTGAGGGATGTTTTCAAAAGAAACGCAACCCAACAACTCGTTTGTGAAAGAAGTGATACTTTTTCGAGTGTGTACTTGAGAGGGGCAAGAGAAGAAGAAAAAAAGCCCTTGAAGCGCAGCCTTGTAAATTAATTTGTTCGTGTTGTACGATGGGCACACAGCTGCTCTCATTAGCATGCACACAACAAATAATTATAGCGGAGATTTTTTTTTTTTGCAGTCGGCGCTAGGCTAATGGGCTTGCTGGGTTAATTATGTCAGAGCGTAATTACAGAGGGCCCGGAGAGACGTGGTCTACCCCCCCTCAGTGCCTGCACTAGGCTAATGACGCCCAGCGCTGACGGGGCAGAGACGGAGCGGCCTGGTACACCTGCTCTCCTGAATGCTCCCGAACATTTCAAGTGCTTTCTCTACGCAGAAGTGCGAGTTGAAATAAGGTGGTGCTTATTAAGGTGGAACTTTTTTCCAATTCAATATAATTCATACTTTATTTATAAAGAGCCACACCACAACACTGCTCTGCACAGCCCTCTGCGCTCGCCACTTCAAAACTGCAAAAAAAACATTGATGTAAAAAAAAAAAAAAAAAACAGATAAAAGCACAAAGTTATTCATTGGTCGACATTAAGCTGATGTGCTGTTGACGACATGATACAGTTGCTTTGGACAAATGGATGGGTTGGTGGGTGAGTGGATGGATGGATAGATGGGTCGGTCGGTGTGTGGATGGGATGGATGGTTGTCTGTTTGGTTGTAGTGGTCGGTAGCTGGGTGGAAGGGTGGGTGTCGGGTTAGATGGGTGAGTCAGTGGATAGAGTGGGTGGATGGTTGAATGGTTGGTTGGACACTTTATTGGTGAAGTATCCACAATTGTGCTCAATAAAAGAATTTCGATTGTGGAACAAATTATGTAAAAAAAAAAAAAAACATTTTCCAATTTCCTATGTCCCGAGTTTAAGTGTGGAAGGTGCTGGATAGGCTCCGTCAGAGCTTTGGACAGAGGGAATACACTGATGGCGACAGGATGGTTGGGTTCAAACGTAATCACATTGAACTAACCACAGCAACACCAGACTTAAGTGGAAATGATAAACTGGTGAAACCGGTTTCACAACGCTTCAGATTAAATCTGTGATCATCACTCGGGTTATTTGGTAAAGCTGCTCTGACACAAGCTGCACTGTATAAAGCGTTTCAGAAATAAGAGTTCTTTGACTTCCTGCAGGCCGGAGGACAGAAATCGATTGTGCTTTTGTGAGCCGGTGAGTTGTGGAAGTTGCATCATTCGGTCGATGTTGTTTTTATCAGGTATGAGACGAAACATCTTAATGAGGCGAGAGAGTAAAATGTTTATTTTTAGACATCTGAGATTTGATTATTTTGTTTAATTGAGGGATTTTAGAAAAAAGATTCTTGAATGAATTCTGAATTTAGTGTTAAAGTTACAGGTGGCTTGAATGCTCCCTCATTGTGACATCACTTCCTGTGACCTCACTTCCGCTACTTCAGTCGACTTGTCCCTTTCCTATTGGTTCTTTGTTCGGGTTTATTGCCCCGCCCCCTCATCCACCACTAGAAAAATCCTGCCTTTTGTCAACTTCAGTGCTTAAATGCTTCCCCATTGTGACATCACTTCCTGTGATATCACGCCCAGCCCCCTCATCCTCCACTATAAGAACTCTGTGAGTGCGGTTATCCTTTGTAAAGCAGATGACATTTCCTTGAAGGTGAAGCTGATTATGCATAATTTTGACTGAAAAAACTGCAGAATCAAGAACCTTAATTAGCTTAGAAAGCACATAAATTATTACGTTTAGCTTATTTTTCATGATTTTTGCACCAAGATCATATCTTGACAGCTTTGTAAAGTTTATGTGCTCGAAAAGAGTGCAATCTGATAAAAAAAACACGCCACACAGAGGGTTCAGTTCCTCTCCATTCAGCATCTCTTTGTCCTTGATACTTAAGCAGCAATAATAAATGCTTTGGTAAAGGCCTTGATGAAGAAAGTAATAGAGCCAAGAGAGAACGAGTGCCGAAAGACAAACTTCTGCCTCTCAAAGGCACTTCTTTCAGTGGCGCAGTGAAGGACACAGAGGAACAAACATCAATCCGCTTCAGCGCTGAAGAGTTCTTGAAAGTAGAGCGAGTGATCTCACTGAAAGGACGAGGGATAGAAACAAGAGACAGGGCTACAGGGCCTAAGTGCAAAGAGCATAAACCTTCCTTCCTTCCTTCCTTCTCTTTCTATTGTAAACTTGGGGAATTTTACATAGGGAGATTGAATCTGGATAAGATCTGCTGGTTTTCACACAAGCCTCTAGTGGCCTGTCGGTGAACAGCTTCGGTCACTGTAGGCTTTACATGAGAGTGTGCGAGGTTGCCATATGTCTAGCTTCCCTGTAGTACCATAACACACACATGCTAGCCCTCACACGCAGATGTTGCATCCCAGTGGTCTTGTTCTCTGTGGGGACTCATTGGCCGGGAAGCAGTTTTATGAACAGAATGCATTATTAAACATCTCCAGCATCTCCTGGGCTTTGTGTTTATTACTGCTCTTACAAATCATCCGCACGTAATCTCCAGCGACCCCCCCCCCCACTCACACACACAACCCACACACACCTTCCTTCCACTGATGAAACATGCGACAGTGAAGACTTCTCGCTCCCAGAGGACTTCCACAAATGTGTGAGAGAGACTTGGTTTTCTACCAGATGAAAAGCTTAAGGTTTTGAGGGCGTAAACTCTGAGGTTCACCTTCAGTTTGCAGGTGAAGTAAAGAGGTAAAACAGTAAAGTAAAGAGGCTTACACATGCACGTGGGAGTCAAATAGGAAAAGTGAAATTTCATGTTGTTCGGGAACTGAGAAAGGATCCAGTCATGATTAAAGCTAAAGATCAGGATTATTTTCTGTTGCTCTTTCATTTCTAGACACACTCTAGAAACTGGTCAGACTAGTTTAGACTGGCCACAACGCCGTTGTGTACCTTCAGGAGATATTGGCAAACTGGCAAGCCAACTTTTGTAAAGATATGTTAATGTATTTGCAAAATAAAGGCAACTTTGACTACATCCAAGGTGGCAGACATTCAACATGGACATGGTCCGACTCCACATACTGGTTGGAATGTATTGAGACCAATTTATTGATTTTACAATGAACAGATATAGAATTATAAGCCTATTTTTGTATTTCTTAACCCTTAGGGGCACTGTTCTGAAACGCCACAGACAACCTCAGATCATAGTTATTATAACATCCTTCAAGCTTGGTGTTAATATTCTAAAGTATTACTGAGAAATAGCCTTGCAGACATTTTGGCGACCGCATTCGTAAACACATTGTCAAATCAAATGGAATTTATCAGTCAGAAGATGATCTGGAACAAATTTGGTCAAAATCTGATAATCTCTCTCTTTTCAAAGTATTTAATTATAAATAAAATGTAAAATAAAGTAAAACAAATGAAATCTAAAAGGATATATTATAAAGATATAAGGAGTAAAGGTGGTTTATGACTGGAGCGTGGTAAACCTGTATCAAAGTGACTTTTTAAAGTGTCGTAGATGGAGCAGGCTGGCACAGGGGGATTTTGGGTACAAACACACGGCAGGGGTAAAGCGAGCCCCCGTGGAGCCTGTCTTAGGGCTACGCCACCGGCATCAGCTTCATCCAGGTGAGGGACGACTGCTGAGACTCAGCTCCAACTGTAATTCTCCCACTTTAAGCTCCATAATGTCACCAAATTCATGAAATGATCCTCGTTTCCTCACATTCTCTGCACACTGGAACGTTTCTTTTTAAAAGTGTAAGTGGTAAGTGGATGCAGAGACAGAAAGGCTCCACACGCCGCGGGGCATGAATATGACGGAGCTAAACACACACACAGTTAGGGAGAGGTGAGAGGTGTGTGTTTATGCCTGTGTTTCCGGGGATTCAGGATCAAATTTGGGGATTTGGGGATCGGGGCCAGGGAATAGACAGCAGATGGTCTTTTAACTACATCGGGTGAACTGTGAGCCTCCGTGAAGTGTGACTTTCAGACTGTTCTTTTAGAAACAGGTTAAAACCTCACCTTTAAATTTTGGGAGATTCTAAATATCCTTAAAATTCAAATTAATGCTTCAATTATTTTGGGGAATACACCAGATGTTTCACTCTCTGTGTTTGTGTTCATGGTTTCTCACTCACTCAATTATCAACTTCACCTGTGTCTCATTTTTTTGTTTGCTATTTTTGTAATTTATTAAGAAACAATAAACAATATATTCATTTCATCTTATGGTGAACATCAATAAAAGGAAGGATTGGTTCCAATTTGATGTACAGTACAACAATAAATGCTACACTCATTGGCCAATTTATTAGGTACACCTTGTACTGGGTTGGAGACCCTATTGCCTTCAGAACTGCCCTTATTCTTTGTGGCATAGATTCAAGAAGGAACTGGAAACATTCCTCAGACAGTTTGCTCCATACTGACATGATAGCTTCACACAGTTTCAGACCATTCTCTGTAAACCTTAGAGATGGTTGTGCATAAAAATCCCAGTAGATCAGTAGTTTCTGAAATACTCAGACCAGCCCGTCTGGCAGCAGCAACCACTCAGTGTTCAGTAACTTAAATCACCCTTTCTTTCCCAGTCTGATGCTCGGTTTGATTTGCAGCAGATCATCTTGACCATGCCTAAAAGCTTTGAGTTGCTGCCGTGTGATTGGCTGATAAGAAATATTCCATAATATAAAGTAAATATGAAGTAATCTTTTGCGAAAAATAACAAAATTACAACAATAAGTTAAAAGTAAAAGTGATTGGACTTATAGGAAAGTCCCAGCTTGCTTAAAAATGGAGGCTACATTCAGCTCCCTCTGTATGTGACGATTGAAAAACAAGTTTCGGGAGAAGTTCAAAATAACTATCAACTCACTAATTGACGGAGTTAATAACAAATAATTATGTGCAATATTCTGAATGAACTAAAGGTAAATCACCTAGTGCTGCACAAAAAGCACATATTGAATTAATGTCCAATAAATCCGATTTTAAATGATCAGAGCAATTTATTTTGTTTTGAACATAATTCTGCTTTCTAAAGCTGCCAGTTTCTATCTTTAAATCTACTAAACATATATTTTGCTGTATTCAACACAAACTGAATATTAAAAACTCTTGTAACTTTGGAGATCGGTTAAATGGAAGGTAAGTTAATGTGACAAAAACGGTGCCTTTAAACAGAACGCGCATCTGTTTTCCATTAGAATCTCCATAATTATCCGCAGATGAACATTCAGGGACTCGATAATAGCCGACGAAACAGAAAAACAGAGAGAAATATAGCAAACGGGAAGCCATCATCATCAAAACCATCATGATCTCTGTTGATTTGAGCCACACAGACAGAGAGAGATGCAGAGAGAGTGATTAGCGCGAGCGGAAACCTAGCATCAGCGTTTCCTTCACCTCGATAAACTCGACTCTCAGAAGATGAACAGATGAGCAGCGAGTTTCTCTTCACTTTATCAATAGCGCTTTAAAGCAGCAACCAAGTCTTTAGGGGAAATAATGCTCCGGATATAAACCTTCGGAGAATTTCCGAGATCTGCCTGGATGGAAAAAAGGAAGGAGTTGGTGGTTGGGTGAATCCATTTATTGTCAAACATCTGTGTTCACTATTTTTAAATCAGCTTTCCAAATGATCCCTGTTTAGGATTTTGAGATGGGACACGGATGTTTAGAGGATGGATGAGCTCCAAAAGCACAGTCAAATGTTCTCAAAGGATCCTGGAGGAAAATGTGCATCACGAGCCGGAGGCTGCGCATGGGACGATACTCAAGATTTCAACACGACAACGATCCAAAACACAAGCCAAGTTCAAAGAGAAGGTTCTCGGGTGGATCTCAGTCTCCTGACTTCAATATCATCAAACCACTCTGGGGAGAACTCAAACGTTGCGTTCATGGAAGAATTTACAAAAACGGGAGGCTTTTCTCCTGGAAGAAAGTGCTACTTTACCAACAGAGAGGATAAAGAACCTCATCGACAACTACCTCAAGAGACTTCAGTCATTGATGTTAAAGAAGCGTCGATTTAAAAAGAATAAACACAGTTTTTTGACAATAAATGGCTTTACCCAACCACTAACTACGAGTGGGAAAATGCGTTATTTCAGATGTTCAATGATGGGGGAAACTGGGAAATTTCAATCTTTATTCGCTCCTTCTGACATCTGGGTTGAAAATACATTTCTGCAGATATGTTGTGCAGTTACCTCATAATTATGCATGTCTCACTTATCCAATGGCAAGATGCGGTGTATTAGTTATTATTGACTTAACGGCAAAGAACACGCAGTAGTTTGGAGTTCGCTTTGGGTTACAGATGTTGAGGTGTTGCCAAAAAGGATCATCTTGCTTATAAAACGATTACTTATTATGAAATGAAGCTATATTTATCTTTTTTTCTCATAATAAAGAGCTTTTTACAATTAAATTCTTCCTCTGACTGAATCTGTTGTAGTTTAGTGTATTAAAATTGATTTTCATCTACTAAAACTAGACAAAAATATAATGACTAAAATTAAAATCTGATGTCAAAGTACACAACAGCTATTTAGACAATTTTCATTTATACTAAGTGACCAATCAGCTTGATCCAAGATCCTCCTTATTAGCATACCGTCAACTAAAGCAGAAACAGCTCCGTTCGGATGTTTTCCGCTCTGATTGTGATCAAGCACAAGCTTCCTGATGAACACAGCCTGCTTTTTTGAGCTTTCCTGGATGGGCTCACTGCGGTGGACAGCAGGGGGGTGACCTTGCTCAAAGCCACAGACAGGAAGAGATTAATAGTTGAGTGTGGACACCAGGCTCCCCTCACAGATGGCAGGATCCGTCAGCGGTCGATACAGATGACAACACAGCGCTAGCGTGAGCATCTGACACGAGAGGCTTCCTTTTTAGGATAATAGTGATGCTGTTGCAAATGCACGTGTGTCCTTGTGTAAACCCAACCAAAGCTTGACATCTAAAGTGGGCATTCCTTTGACACAGCAAGAGTTGCGGCACCACGCATCTCCTTTTACAATGCAAATCACTGAGCAACTCAATACCTTCTGCATGTTTACAAGTGATATATTTATGAAAACTCGCCGTCTGCAATGTTGACCCATTTATGCCCCAGGGATGGAAGGAACTGGTGGCGCTGATGAACACAAGAGAAATCTAAATCAAATCAGTATTTGGTGTGATCACCCTTTCCATTCAAAGCAATAATTCTTCAGGTTGTTCTTTAAATCGACTGCTAGGCGGCTTAACGCAGGGATACGAACAGCCTCGGCTACCGAGGTGAGGTTGAGAAAGACAGTTTCTTGTTGTGGAAAGCTTAAGCTCAGCAACAAGACAAAAGGTAGTTACACTGCAGCAACAAGGTCTCTCCCAGACCCTTCAAGGTAGACCCAAAAGTAGGTTTCAAGATCTTTTGAATTACCCTCCAGCAGAAAACCAGTCCCTGTCTGGAGAATCTGGTCTTCATGGACAGACTGCAGCCAAAAGCAATACTTCCGATGAGCAAAGAAGACTCAAGGGATCACGGGACTCACTTTTGGATGGAACTGATTGCTGAAAAATGCAAGCAGGTGCTGTGGACTGCAATTTGGAAATGTTTGGCTGCAGCAGAAGCCTGATTGTTCAATGAAAGCAGGAGAATGGTAGAGTAATGAGTGAAGAATGGTAGCGGTTCCTTGATGGTTTGGGGCTTCATATCTGCTAATTTGGATTAACGATGAGAAATACAGGGAGATGTCAAAATGGCTCAATGACTCAAATCATGCATCCAAAGTCATTACGAATCTTTCTTTAGTGTGAAGAACAAACACTGGAAGGGACGAATGGCCCCCACAGAGCCCTGATCTCAACACCATCAAGTGTTTCTGGGATCACATGGAGAAAGGGTGTAAAGGGTGCTCACCAAATCAAATTTTGATTTGATTCAGATATTCTTTCAGATAGTAATTCATTTTGGGTCGACAAAACGAACGCAATTTCAGCTAAAACGAGCAAAAAACTGATATCAAAGAAAAAAAAAACTCAAAACTAATAAAACAATCAAGTAACTACCATAAAAATTAATTTTAAATACACTCTTGAATCATTTTCAGCTTCAGAAACTCATCTCAGAGTTTTGATTTCGCTTTTCAAACTTTTATGATCGTCATTCTGGCACAAATCTCCCATGGGGGCGGGGATAACAGGGGTCCGCCCTCATTGGCTAGTGCGGTTTTTATTGGCTGCTCAGTGATCCAGATGTCCAAGCATTTCCGGGTTTGAGACGTACACAGAACACTTCGATGGACTTTGGACTATTTATGTCCCTTTCCAGCCCGGGTTACACTCTCAACTAATTCTCATTTGAAAAACTTCATGCCGTTCTATTTGACTTGAGTTACAAACGGTGCAGTGGTAAAATAAGAGAGAACAAATGTGAAAACTCAGATGGCACTTCCGAATATAATCTGTTCTTTAAAGTGGTCGCAGGATGGTCGTGTTTCGTATGGTGAGTGTGTTGCTCACCTGGAGCTTCGATCAGCTGTTTGTAAATCCCTAGGAAAGCAGACTCGGCTTCTTTACTGCGCTGGCTCAACGCAACCACCTGCAGGAGGCAGAAGAAAGCATGAAGTCACTCATCCATGTTCATCATGTTACATCCGAGAAGAATGAAAGGAAACGATGTGAGGAGATGACGTATCCCAAGATGACTTCCATTAAAAGGGTTGTGAACTAAGCTGAGAGAACAGAAAAAGTGTTTGAATACATTTAAACATGGCTTTCTATTCACCGCGGTTCTTCTAGTTCCACTTGGTGACCTCATAGCGGACAGGAAATACACAGCCTTGTCATAAAAACCGAATAAAGAAGAAGCACAAAATGCTAAGCGCACACAGCACGAAACAATGGCGTCAATAATAAGTTTTATAATTATGTAGAGAGTTTTTGAATGCACCCAAAATAAAAAATGAGAAAAGGAGATTAAAATGTATCCAAAACACTAAATGTGTCTACCCAACACTGAATGCATCGTCTCCCCCCAAAAAAGCCAAGTTCAGGAGGAAATAACAAAAATTTTTACTGTAAAATATTCTTACATTTTGGATTCTGACCGTCCTGAACATATACATAAGAGAAAATCAGAAATAGAACCTCAAAATCTGCCAAACACACTTGTGTGCACCCAACACTAAACGCATTTTCCCCCAAAAGAAACCAAGTTCAGGAAGGAATAACTAAAAAAAAATGACTCTGACCATCAATAATGCTTTTTTTATTCACCAATAAAGTTTTTGAACACAGACATAAGAGAAAATCAGAAATAGAACCTCAAAATCTACCAAACACACTTGTTATATGTACCCAACACTAAATGCATTTTTTTTAAAGCCGAGTTCAGGAAGGAATAACTCAAAGGTGCTTCAGTAAAATATCTTTACATTTTGGATACTATAATGATGTAGAGAGTTTTTGAACGCATCCACAAGAGAAAATGAGAGACGGAAACACAATAAACATGTCACCTAAATGTGTAACTACTGTCAGATCTCCTTCAATCGGGTAAATTCGACACATTAAGTCGAGTCGGACGCGTTGCATCTAAAATATGGTGCATTTTTTGCAGCAATCCTTAAAGTAATTGAAGAGTTGCATCCACGTTTTGACAACGGATGTGGTTCTGCACCTGTCCGGCTGTGGTAGCAGATTATAAAACCGTTTTCTACTCTCAAAATGTCTGATTGTAGCATTTACGGTTGCAATGATCGATATTCTACCAGTAGAAGAACCGGAGGCTGTTGTGGCTGCTGGTGATCGAATATTGGAGGGAGGACGTTATTTTCCAGGTCTTTCTGTCTATTCCTTTGTCAAAATGTGTTTCCGCTTCAATGTCATCGTTGTGTTCAGACCATGACAAAGGTCAAATATTTTAGGCCTTCTGTGTTTAAAAGGGTTTGTTTTTGTAACCATTACATCGCGCAGACGTGAATGCTGCAGCCCAGGCGTACTGTCGAACCAGAGCTGGTCTCCTCCACTCCACAGGCCTCTCAAAGCAATTACACATTCATTAAGAAAGAGCCAGAGCAGGACGGGCACCACCTGGCCCCATGGAGAGGGCACCTGTGCCCGTGGAGATTCAGGTCAGTGCCCACAGACCACACGTGTGAGCCCCGGTATCAAAACTGAGGATCTGGAGCTCACTGGAGGAGAAAGGGGACTGAGCGAATGAGGAGGCACTGTGCCAGTTCTAAAGGACAGGGGGTTTATGGAGAATTAAAAGTGGAATGTGTGACACCAAAAGTTTCTAAAGATTTGGGAAGAAACAACTAGCTACAGCGGAGCCGAGATTTTCCAGGTTGTACAGCTACACAACAAATGTTCTACCTACAACCGGAGACAATTCTGAAAAAAAAGTGTGAGTGGCAAGGAGCAAGCCAGTGTTTGGAAGAACACAACTGTTGTGTGTATGTAAGACGAAGTAAAAAAAGAGATAACTGGTTTTTATCAGAAGCAGAGATCAAAACTTTGAGCCAATGGCAAAAACAAATCTTGTGTGTAAGTCTATCTAGCACATTTATCAATGCTGTGTTGGTTGTTTTTATGTTTGTAAATATTAAAATGTTATTAATGCAAACTGGAATCGACATTAAATTAATTACTGGTCATGCTGTTGTGCTGTATCACAGAGTTTTTGTGCTGGCTGGAAAAACCCAAAGCTAATACCCCCCCCCCCCACCACCACCCCCTGCCAACACCCTCTGAAATGTTTGACTTGCTGTTAAAGAAGCAAGCTGAAGGAAGCTTCAACGTAGTTCCAATACTAAATGAATAACCAGAACATCTCAGCTGTAACCACACCCACTTACAAAGTTAATTTAAATAAAAATTATAATTACTATTAAATATTTAGACTAATTTCTGGACAGGGCAGTGGAGAGAGACAGGAAACAAGTCCATTATTCCACCGAACAGGGCTTTTTTTCTACAATTTGTATCAATATTTCTGCCGAAGCAACTCATGCAGCCAGTATTAAAAACTTTTAGTCGGTTACTGGTGCAACTTTTTTGGCACTGGTGTCACACGGATTCAGAACAATAACAAAAGTTTGTAGCCCATGCCAAGAGAATATCGTTGAGTATTTAACTCGTACAGAATGCAACAGTAGGCGGCTTTACAATGATGCTGAACTCAGAACAATTCTATTTACTTGATGTTAATTTCTCAAAAATGTTCACACTGTGAGCTCAGCTTCCTCGTGCACTGCTGCTTGGAGCACATTAGAAGTGTCTAAATGTAATTCCTGCGTGCTCCACACTAACTCCAGGCTATTTCCTTTCAGAGCAGCGTGCAACAGTGAAGAGCTGAGTATCTGCTGTACATTCAGCTCGCTCGTGTAGAATCCAGCAGCTCTACAGCGATCGATACTGATACAATCGTCTCCCGCTCCCCCGTCTAAAAGCACTCATGTTTCTCTCTCTTTTCTACTGCTTTTTTTTCCCAGAAATGACAATCACTAGCTCCATCAGAGCGACCAGCACAAGCCAATAAAAGGCAAGAAGAGGGAGGGAGCTGGGATTCTGAGAAACACACTGATAATGGCTCAACTTTAAAGCAGAAATGTGTTATATTGAAAACACAAATATAACATTTTTTTTTTTAAATAAAACAAGCATTTGCAGAGGAGAAAATGTGTGAGTGCTGGTAGCTGGCACTGCTGCGGTCAACATTACGTTTTTAAATTTTAGGTAATAATCAAAAATATCTGTGATATGGGCATAACACGTATCGTGGAGCTCCTGGGAAATATCGTCTAGAAGCTGAAGTGTATTTGCGATTGTGATTCTAGTCACTTCTGAAACTTCTTTACCTTATCGTCTTGTTTTTGTAATTTTTACAATTATACTGTAGTCACATTTTAAATGAGAAAGATTATAAAGTTTCTTAGCGTACACTAAAAAATACATTAACACTGCCACCTAGTGGATGGATGGTATCAAATGCTTGCATACACATTTAACTAGCCTTCTTAGCTCTGTTCCAAAGATGGTTTGTTATAGAAACAGTTTCAATAGTTGGTTAAAAAAAGAATTGTGAAAATTCGTGATGCATTGCGTTGTCGCTTCGTGAGCAGAGTATATCGTTACACCCCCCCCCCCTCCACAAAACCCTGTAAACCACGCAAAAGAAGTCTTTAAAAGTGCAGTGATGACCTCACTTTGTCTCTCCACCAATCAGAACCCTTCGTGGTTCTGCCAGTCATCGCAACATGAATTTTATTCTTGAAGAAGAACATTTCTTAACATAAACTGAATATGTTGTGAATTTATTGTGATTATTTTCCCTGTTTGCCTATTATTATTATTATTATTATTATTAATTAATGTATTTATTATATCTTCACCTATGCGCCAAACTTGAAGGATTGCTCATAGAATTTTGAGTTTTTAGGCAAATATTTCTATTCACTTTGTACAATGTGAGTGGACAAATGAAACTAATTATGGGTGAAATGTATGAATTCAGTTCAAAAGGGCAGAAGTTGAAGCTCAGATAGAACTTCTTTAGAGATTCTTTTCTTCTCTCAGTTTGTGAAAGCGTCACATGTTCGTAAAAAAAAAGTCTAATTAGAGCTTCAAAGCAGATTCAGAAAGCAGCAGGACACATTAGAGTCGCAAACTTACAGCAAAACATCTGACAAATCTCAACGGCATCCTTTCGTTTTTACACAGAACCTTTTACCGCATTCAGAAAAAGAAAGAAAGAGACGATTCAATCCAAAAACACGCTGCAGTCTAGAAATATTTAAATAGCAAACTATTATGAGTTCAGCAATCTTCAGCTCGAGGTTTGTTTCCCCAGTATTTGGCCTTTAAAAAAAGCTGTATTTCCACAGCAGCAGGTCAATCACTGCAAACCATCCGAATTGGAACAAAAATGAAATAAAAAGCTTGTTAAATTACACAACTGAAAAAAAAACATTGCAATTACCAGCGCTTACATTTTAATGCATTGTTTTTTCAGGGGTTGCATTTTTGTGCGCTGCATTTTAACATGGTCCAAATATTTCACCACCCTTTTCATTGTTAAAAATTCAATAATTAATATTCACCTTATTGGCAAAAAAATTGAGTTTATTTAATAATTCCAACAATAACATTCGTCAGACAATTTTCGGTTCGTTTTATTTCACTTTACAAATTTGTTTCCGAAAATTCAATGGTTCAAATTCGACAGCTCTTAGCAGCACACATCCGTGAACTGCAGGAAAAGCAGAGAGTACCGGTAGAAGATCGCCATCTGCTGTTAGATGTCCTCACCAGCGGGGGGTACTAGCGGCTGTGCAAAAAAGCTCAAAATTGATCTTTTATGGAGGAGTAAAAGGACACCAGTAGAAAGGGGGCAGAAAGTGTTTTGCAAATTGCACAGCTGTAAAATATCACCCTACAGCAAATACTGCGTGCGCTGATGATCAACTCACCGCTTGCTCCATTTTGCCACACATCCCATATCCGGTCGGAAGTTTCGTACGACAATGCGCCAACAGAAGCTCACAGGTCTGACTGAACGAGTGGTGCCAATGAAAAAGAGTTCGAATTCGTTTTTCACAAGTAGAACGATCAACGAAAGTTGGTTCATTTGATGACGTATGACGTAAAAGAGCCACTCGGTGGCGCTCATCCCACATTTTCATAGCAAATTCGCACAGGAAATAAACGCCACATATCCTTCCTGTTCTCTACATTTTTGTGATCAGCCCCCAACAGAATAAACCGCTCGACATCCAGGATTTTTTCTTTGATTTCTTCTCTGTCGTCATCGTCTTCTTCTTTCCTGTTTCTTTCCTGTGCATCTGTTTTACTGCAGACGGCATCTTCATGCAGGGAATGCATTAGCATTTCCTTGACCGAGACGAAGAGCGCCCTGCTGAGAAGCACCTGAAGACTCATGGGAATCTCAGTTTGGATCGGGGTGTACTTTGGAGGGGCCTGGACTCCAATGTAAAGATTGTTCAAATACAGGATGCGTTCTTTTGTGGTGTCTTTGTATAAAAGTGCATCATAATGATTCATGAGAGTTTGTTTATGTTTCACTTATATTTGGTGTTTTTATTTTGGGTGCATTCCTTTATTTTTGGGTGCGAGACGCAAACCATCATCTTTATAAACACACAGCTTTCCAGTTAAAGTGAACTACAAATACTGTCGGAAACCTTGAACCGTAACTTTCTGCACAGGTCACGACGAGCACAAAGAAATCTGCAGAAGAAAACAAGAAAGAAAGGCTCGAGTAATAATCAGCAATTAGCAATTACACACTCATCAATTGCAATTATCACAACTGGTGATTAAGCAATTAGCAGCGAATCATCTCTCGAAGCCATGATGGATGAACGTCTGGGAGAGTTTGTTCTATGAGGACAAAGTCAAAAGTGACTTTACGCAGCGGTTCATCACAATCAGCAGTGTTTTTAAAACGCCAACCGTTTGAGGAACTAATCATCACGGATCGCCATACGTTTAGAACTTCCTGATGTCTTCACACTTTACTGGCTGCGTAAACTAGTCAACAGATTAAAAAAATAAAAATCACATTTACAACTGGATTCTCTCGCAAACGTTTTATTCCATCTCTCAGACTTTAAAGTTATTCCTGATTTCCAGCAAAAAAAGTGGTAAAGGCCTTTATTTGAGTCATTTTGTCAAAAATATGTTTAAATAAGTGTAATATTTAATTAATTAATTTTTTTTTAAGTTTATTTAGAAATCTCTCTCTCTCTCTCTCCATACCCCCCCCTCTCTCTCTCTCTCTTCATCTTTGCTCTTCTCCCCTCTCTCTCTCAATACCCCCCCCTCTCTATATACCCCCCTCTCTCCATACCCCCTCTTTCTCTTTCTCTCTTTCCTCTCTCCGTACCCCCTCTCTCTTTCTCTCTCTCTCTCTCTCTCTTCATCTTTGCTCTTTCTCCCCTCTCTCTCTCTCAATACCCCCCCTCTCTCTTTCTCTATCTCCTCTCTCCATACCCCCTCTTTCTCTTTCTCTCTCCTCTCTCCATACCCACCCCCCTCTCTCTCTCTTTCTCTCTCTCTCCTCTCTCCATACCCACTCTCTCTCTTTCTCCTCTCTCTCTCTCTTCATCTTTGCTGTTTGCTCTCTCTCTCTCTCTCTCTCTCTCTCTCTACCCACTCTCTCTCTTCATCTTTGCTGTTTGCTCTTTCTCCTCTCTCTCCCTCTCTCTTTACCTAACATTTATGTACTTTTTGGTGTAATTTGTTTAGGTATTTACAATTGAAAAACTATGTTTACAAATAATATTACAGTTAAAAAACAAACGGGCTAAAAACACAAAGTTTTAGCAAACATAAATCTTTTGTTCAGAATTAAATCCTTCATTTCCGTGTCAATCCTTATTTATTTCTTCTCAACACTTTTGTTCCTGAATCGCTTCCCAGGGTTACAAGGATCTACACACCATTTGTGACGACTATAACGAGGTCAAAACCTACAAAAAGACTGAATTCTCTTTTATTGAGGTCGAAATCAGCTCCAGATTCATATAAACAAACTGATCCCAGTGCTGTCCACCTCTGAGCCAGACTGGGCTCAGAGCAGGTCAAAGATAGACATTAAACTCTCCCCAGCAGGTCGAGGAGTGACCAGAGGCTGAGAAAGGAACCTGTGGAGTTCTGATCTCAAACTTTGTGCCATCCGGAGCGATCTCTATGTACCGCACTACAAACTCATCCATTACCAGCTCTCGGTGCCAGTCAAGGTGAGCCAGCGGCGTGGAGAGTGAGCGAGATGCCTCTACGCTCCAGTCCGTGATGGATGGATCCGGCTGGTGACTTTCCAGCCGGGCAATTATCATTGCAGAGAGCGTAAGAGCCTAATTAATTACCAGTGTCACCAGCGCCTTTGTTCCACTGTAACGGGACGTCACACGAACAGAGAATCCAGTCAAAGCCAAAAACTTTGAGGAACGAGAGGCTCGTAAAAATAACAGTCTCCACCTCAGAAACCTCCTGAGAAATCGTTATTTGTGTTAAAACGTGACGAGAAGATTAGAAACGGATGGAACTAAACGCCAGATTTATGTCAGCAGCTGGAAAAAAGGTCAAAAACAATAATAATATTTGGTTTCTTGTGAGTTAGATTAAATGAAGAAATTAAGTAACCAGGAGAGCCAACCCTAACCCTGGAAAATACACAAAGCTGGGGTCTTCCAATCGTACCTTCCAGCTATGATAAAGTAGTTTATGGTTGACGCTACACCTACTGTTCAGCGTGAATGAGCGAAAACAAAAGAGAGACAGAGAGAGAGAAAGCAGAGTTTAACAGTCTCTCATCCAGTTTCTGTTTCAGTTCATGACTAGGTTTGACATACACCACATTTTGTTTTTATTAAAACAATAAAAATCCTCACTTTGGTCAAGATGAGAATTTATTATTATTATTATTATTATTTTAATTTATGGATGCATTTGTACTTATTTATTTTAACATTTTGTTTGTTTTATTTATTTCTTCTTTATTCTTTAAATAATACATTCAAGTAAGCATTTCTAGATTTATTTATTTATATTTAGGTAATGTTGGTCCTCCATAAAAGACACCAGACCTCCATGACCCTCGCCGGGGAAACTATGGCGTGTATTCAGTGCTCAGGTGTTTACAAATGTAAATTGGGTTTTGTGAATTGTAAAAAATGACTGACATATGCATTTTTGTGTGTGTGCGTGTGTGTGTGTATGTGTGTGAGTAAAAAGACTTTTTTTGCAGGTAAAATTAATTTATTTATTAAACTCTGACTGGAGAATGTGATGCGTGTGCATCCGCAGAAGCACAAACTCGTAAAATAACATTTGCAACAATAGTTTTGATAATTTCTGACTGTTTTGTGCAGGTACAATTACTTTTAAATGTAGATATTTCTCATGTACATCTGTGAAACTCTGAATTCGCTCCACAGAGACCGTGAAAGTACGACTGCAGTCAGGCCACGTACGTGTCGACATCTTTTGCTTCGCTATTCCAAAAGGAATAGAGGCACGTGTTTAATTTAAAAGGATCGCCATTAATACAATCAATATTTAATGGAAAATAAAACCGTCTCTGGTGACTGGTTTTGCTCGTTCCTTCAGTGCGCCCGTTCCTATTCCAGTGACAACCCAAGAAAGCATTTCTCTCTTCTCCGCTGACATCTTCGAGTTCACTGAAGCTTCTCTAAACACGCGCTGAAGCCTCTGTAGGTTTGCCAACACTGAAAAGCACTCGGCGGCGCCTTTACTTTTTCATCATTTTTCCTGGTGCTCTCATCTCCGAACTGTCGCCCCTGAACACTTCACAATAATGACGGGAGACACTGTACAAAATTGCCTTGTTTATGCTGGTAATGTTGCTTGTCTGTTCCGGTGTCTCTCTCACGGCTGATGTGGTGCTGGCAGCCGGGGGTAAAGAGAATTTGCCGGGCGACTACCTGGAAACATCAAGAGTTATTAATTATGCAAAACTCCCCTTGCAGTGGGAGACGGGAGATGCTCGCTGCGCCGTTAGAGTCGATGTGCTTCACAAAGAGCACGGCGCTGCCAAACCACTGCCGCGAACGATGCTGAAGCTAGAGATCTGAGTCTCTGAAAATTCCTCTGCTTGAAAATGCATTTTTATTTCTGTTAAAATCACTACAAATGTCTGATATTCAAATTAATGTGGTGGGGTTTTTTTGCACAATACATTGAAATGCTATGTGCACATCACAAACTCTTGAGATAAACAGAAAAGGGATTTGTTTAACCTCCACAAGTGCATCAAAGTTGAAGAAAAAGAGATCTCTTAGCTCCTCTACTTAAATCCGTTCGCTCCACAAAACTTTCATTTGAGACCTAGGCTAACGTACCATTTATTATGTCACTGACCCCTCCGTAGCAACCAGAATGTTTACCATAGCAACCATTTTGGCACATCACTATCTTAGCTAAGGAAAATCAAAGGCGTGGGTTGGTTTAAATCACTCATATTAGCATGAGATCACTCACTCCTCCCTAGCAACCAAAAATTCTACGTTAGCAACCAGTCCATTTTGCTTTTGAAAAGACTTTTAAACGCATAATTTTCAAAGTTTGTGCACATCTAGTTAATCATTTGCCCAAACCCTCCTCCAGTAACAGAATCTGCAGTGGCTGATGTTTAGAGGACACTCTACAGAAACTGTTATCATTGTACTTACTGTGTGAATGTGGAGTGAACGAATAATGCTCTGAAAAACTGTCAGGCGTCTTTGACCGTCTGGAAAAGCATTAAATATTCCCTAGGACTGTTTTGACCAATATTCTTGTCAAACAAGATACAAAAAGATGCCTCATCAATTTTAAATGCTGTTCATCTTGTGACCACCTGGTGGCGCTGTGTAAGTTGTATATGTGTTCAGACGTGAACTGTTGGCATAGATGGTAATTTTGTGACCGATCAGACACTGTATGACTGAGTCATCACAACTCCCTGTCATCCTGAAATGTCGACGGCTGCTGTGCGTACATAGTTTAACGATTCGCAATTTAACAATCGCAATCCCTTACGATAAGACTGTTGTAGTTGTGAGGTGAACTGACACAATCTCTAGGAGTTTGTTAAAGTACGAGACATGCTAAAGTGGCCCTTTTTACGATTTTCGCTTCCTGTTTATTTTATTTAATTGATATTAAATTTATAATTTTTAAATTACGACTAGGTGGCGCTATAACCGACACTGTAGTATATGGATTCATTTAGACATGGATTCCTAACACACATGGCAAATTTGAAATCGATCGGACACTGCATGCATGGCTTACTAACAATTTCCTGTTTATATTCAAATTACAAATTTCATTTAACGCTGTGCGCACACTACGTCAAAAAAACCTTCGCAAATTAACATTCCATTTACCTTTGGATAAAACTAAAGGAGCTTGGAGACAAGCAGATAAAATCTCTTGGCAAAAGTGGCTTTTTTTGATTTTGGGAAAGCCATTCCTCATTTTTAAGTCTTGGTACCACACAAGTCTTGGTGCCGAATTTGCGTCTACGACAAACTGATACATTGAACACTACCAAAAATAAAATCGTTATAAAAAAAGCAAAACTGCTGAGCTTCTTGGATTGACACGTGGGAAAAGAACATTGTGAAAATATTCCACGGTAAATTCACAAGATTTGCTTTATCACCAAGAATTTATTTTTCGACCTCTTAGGTTCTGTCGGGGTGGCACGGTTGTACGGTGCACTTTCAGTAAGAAGGTTTCTGGTTCGAGGCTCACAGAGTCGTTTTTGACTCTGATGTGAAGATGTTGGTCTCGTCTGAACTGGACTTAAAACGAGCTAGATACTTTTGTGGCTTTGTGTTTCGGAGTTGTTTTGATCACAGATCTCGGACACCCGTGATAATTAGATGAGATGAGCCCAGTCAAAGAACAAACTACTGAATGCGGAAGTTTCACTTTATTAAACAGAGCACTATTTTCAAGCGATATCAGGAAGAAAAAGCTTCTCTCTGCTGCAGAACAGTGTGAAATAGATCAATGCTTTGAGTATGAAAGCATTAGATATTTCACAAAAACATGAGCATGATCAGCAGATTTGTTCTTGTACTCGGGGTGAGAAAAAAAATGACTAAGAATTCATGAAATAAGAAAATGTGCCGTTATTTCACACATACACCCTCGTTGTGTTAATAATGAAGCATAAACGTACTTGTGGTTTTCTATGAGGTGCACACGTCATTACAGTAATAGACACACCCCCTTAAACCGGAGCACCTGGCTTGGTAAGGCTTGAGAGACAGCAGATGGAAAGCAAGCTGGAGCTTTATCAAATGTTAGTGAACACGATAAACATGTTTGATGAGCAGCGATGAAACGATCACTGATCACCTCGTCTCTTTCCAGAGGCTCCGCTCAAACGCTGCCGTTTTATTGCATTTGTGTCGAAGTCTGTGTTTAGCTGGAGATGCGTCTGAGTGTGTTATCAGCCTCCGCCGCAGCGCCGCCATCAGTCACGCAGTAATTCCCTCCTCTGCCACGCTCTATTCCTGCCGTCTGATTGCCTGTGTGTATCTCAGATGTACAAACACAGGGAATGTGACAGACCTGACACTCACTATATTTCACTCTTCCACAGCTGCCTGCCTCATCTGACGCTATTACGAAGCTCGGGAGAAGCAGATCCTTCTCAAAGCACTCCACTGTTTAACTCCCAGGTCAATAGTATTCATACGTTAATAGCACAACACTAAAGGTAGACTAGATGTCGAATTGATCAAATTTCACTTATTTTTAGTCACCTTTGAAAGGGTTGATTCCATCAAGATATAAACTACCAAACATTAAAAGTTGTTTTTGAAAGATATGTTTGCAAAACTCTAGATCTAAGGGACGAGGCATGAAAAGATTTGCTTCTTGACATCAGAAAGACCTCTTTATTACTTATTTCTTTTGTCTGTGCAAAAAACGTTGAGAGGTTCTTAGCAGAAATAGAATACACACCTCTGTGTGTAATTCTCTTGTGGAGAGACTACACCGTGCATAAAATTATTGTGCAAATGCTATTTCTGTGTCGCAGAGATTAAATAATTTGTTTTTCAGTTCAACTCACTGATGGCTTTGTGTTTCGGGGCTGTTTTGATCACTGAAAACATTCTCGGACACCCGTGATAATTAGATGAGCCCAGTCAAAGAACAAACTACTGAATGCGGAAGTTTCACTTTATTAAACAGAGCACTATTTTCAAGCGATATCAGGAAGAAAAAGCTTCTCTCTGCTGCAGAACAGTGTGAAATAGATCAATGCTTTGAGTATGAAAGCATTAGATATTTCACAAAAACATGAGCATGATCAGCAGATTTGTTCTTGACCTATGGGTGAGAAAAAAATGACTAAGAATTCATGAAAAAATTAAACAGAAAGTGTGCCGTTAATTCACACACATACCCTCGGTGTGTAGCACAAATGTTCGTGTGGTTTTTAGAGGATAGACAATAGCTCACATTTTAAGGTTTTTCTAGTAAAAAAAAAAAAGCTTTAATGACAAATGTTCTTGAATTAACACTGTCTTTCTTAAAAAATAGATATTGTAGTGCTTTTAACAAAAGAAAATAATTTTAATTTTAAGACATTACTAAATTTCTTTAGGTACTAGCACAAACATTGATTTAACATTTCAAATTTTGAGTTATGGACACATCTACTTGTTTTAATGCACAATTTCCTTTAAATCTTTTTGTTTACTCCGAATTATAAGATAAACTTTCTAGTTTCACTTGAGACTAGATACAAGATACAAGTTCTGGTTTGTAGAACAGCATTTGTTGTTCGCTGGATATTTTTCTCATTTTTAAGAAGTTGTTTTTCATGATTTAGCAAGATCTTAACTAGATTCTTTTTTTAAATTTTATTTATCATTTTTTATTATTATTATCATTTTATTATCTAATTATTTATTTATTTTCAAAAAGAGTGTTACATGGAAGAAAAAGCACCTCTCTGCTGCTAAAACGTGTGAAATTGTTCAATGCTTTGGACGAGGTATGAAAACATTCAATATTTCACAAAAAAATCAGATTTGTGCTGGATTCAGAGCATATTGGGGAAGAGAGCAGCTGCTAACATGCCGTCACATAAGGAGTCCCATGGACATCAAGATGAATATTCCTCCATAGTGTTGCAACTGTGTATAAACCTTTGATTTAATCACTGCTAATAATCAGAAACGGCTCAAACTTTCAAACAGTTCGGTTCACCGATCACAGCCCTGAATGCGTCTGAGAGATGGAGTAGTGGATGGTTCATGGACTCCTTTAGGGTCCCCCATGACCATTTTTTTAGCATGTTATCCTCACTCATTTCGCTCTTTTAAGGCGTCAGAGTTTATAAATAAAACCCTTGCAACCTCTGTAATCGACTGGTTGGGTTGTCCTGACCCAACTCTAAACCGAGCGCCCACCGAAGGGCAGCAGGAGAGTCCTATTAAACATTTAAAGCAGGCCTCTCACGGCCAGACGATTTCTCACAGCTTTATCCTCCCGTTATTAATTTGTAATAACCTTTAAGTCTTTCTGGTGTCATGCATATTTCACCGGACGATTTCCTTCTGTTAAAAGACGGATTACTGGAGCGACGTAAAAGGTGTGCTAAAATTAGGACCCTCTTGAAACAAAGAGAGGATTTAAAAGAATTGTTCAATAAAAAACAAACACTCCTCATGCTATTCCAAACACATGAGTCTAGTGGAACAATAAATGGTGGAAGATTAGATACTGTGGCGTGCAATACTATATCATACAAGAGACACACAGTATGTTTTACAGAAAGTAAAACTAAATTAGGCACGTGCATACATTAAGACGCCACAAAATAAAACATATTTCAATATTTTGTGCATCCTACAGAAATAAAAGCCTTTAAACGTTTCTAAAACTTCCAATTAGAGTCTGGATTCTGGCAGAAGGAGCTTTGGACCATTCGTCCTAACAAAACATGTTGTAGGTCTTTGGAACTGGTCTGTGGGTTGTCCGTGACTGTTCTCACCCTCCTGTGCTTATCTGAGATTATTCTTGGTTTGCCACTTCGGGCCTTAACTAGAACTGTGCTTCTGGTCTTCCAATTCTGCACAGTTGAAACAGAGAGCTTAAAAGTTTTTTTGTATCCCTCCCGTGAGCCAAAATATTCAATAATCATCCTTTTTAGCTCATCAGAGAGTTATTTCTATAGCCTCCCACTCTTTAGAGAAGATTTAAAGTGGAGAAGCGCTAACAATTGTCCTCCTTTGAACACTTTCTCACGATTGGATTCAGCTGTGTATGAAGGTCAAGGATCACTGAGGTTATCAAACAAATATTAGCTTCCAATAATTAGTGCTAAAGTTATTTAAATCAACAAAACGACTAGGGCGCCTAATTTTGTTTCACTTTTCATATAAACTTTATTTCACTTTTCAAATATCACCGTGTTTCTCTGTTATATGATATATTCAGCCAACCATTGATTTTACAGGGGTACCAAAACTTTTGCATACCACTGTAGCTCCAACACTGTTTCAGTTTCATTGTCCAAATGTTGAAAATATAATATTTCAAAGATAATGAAGTAAAACAATGGTTGGTGCATCTGAGAGAATTTCAGTGGTCTCTCTGGTGGTTTGTGGAGGTTTGAAGTAACTCCTGTGAGTTCCTCCAACACAGCGAGGAGTCGTTTCAACAGATTCTAAACACACTAATTGAATATCATAAGTTTGCGAAGCCCCCCTCTACTAAAGCTACCTGAAATTTTAATTTAGACTTCAAAAGAGCTCCCACTTTAAAGCAAATCTATTGTTTTTCATTTCAACCTGCAATTGTCTGCTCGCTCTCTCTCGCTCTCTCTCACGGTTTCTTGCAAGCGGTGTGCTGTGCATAGTTATGATTGATCTGGTAATTAAAATATGCAGAGAAGAAGAAAATATTAAGCGCCTCTTTTTGTTTCAGAAAACAGCCGACTGTTTTTTTCTCCCTTCGTTGCAGCAGATGATTAAATTTTGCACATTGATGTTCTTTACGTGGCATTCATCTCCCTCATTATTTTTCCATTTTCATCTTTCTGCCGACAGATCGATAGATTGATAAGGTGATGCTGTTAATCTTAAATAATTTAAAAGGGAAAAGTTACTTACTTTGCTGCTGGGAAAGTGTTTGAATGGTTTATTCTTCCCCGGATTTACTCATAAAGCTTCGTTGCATTGCTGTGTCGCTAACAGAAGCCCCCTTTATGTCTGTTATTGCTGGTGGAAATAATAAAGTGCATTTGGTTCACTATTAAGGGGAAAATGTATAATAGTGGTTTAAGATCACAGTATTTCATTTGGATTCCACACAGCGCAAAAACACCTTCTTGGAATAAGAAAACATAATTAAATTCTTCATAAAACAGTCCAGGAAAGACCACTTAAAGTAGCAAAAAAGTCTAGCTGGCAACAAATGAGGAAAAATCTGACAAAAAAAAACATGTTTTATTTTAAAGCTGTATAAAACAATATTTGAACTTGTATATAGGCTTTTATAATTAGTCAAATTGTCTTAAATCTTCAATGTTTTCTCTTTTAATGAAGAGTAAACGTTCAGATTAACATGACATTGTACATTAATAAACATATATGTGCTGAAATCAAATCGGTTGGTTTTAAAATGTGAAATAGGGAAAACAACATTCATTCAATAAAGCAGAATTTTAGTTGTAAAACAGGAGCCAATCACACCGGCTGTGGGTAGTTATGATGTCTACCCACCATTTATATATTTATTATTCAAAATATAAGAAGAATGTTGCTTTAAACCAACATAACACGACACATTATTTACAAGGTCCTTCTAATTAAAATGTGCGACCACCTGCTTTCATTGAACAAGTCTCAACATCCGTGCCATCAGTGCCATCTAGTGGGCAAAAAAAGTTGGAAGTGCATGATCTGTGAGGAGTCATCATGTGTGTAGATGATAGAAACTGCTTTGTACCGTGACACAAAGAAACACTTGGAACATTGTATATGTTTAGAGGAGGCTTCTCTGTTTTTTTTATACAATTTTTAAATAGTTTTGACCTGATTTTGGGGGGATTTATAATTTTTTTAATATTGTCTGAATACTTTTTATCATTGTTATTATCATTTTATCAGTTTTTATTGTTTTTTTTTTGTTGTTAGGTATTCCCCCAAAACTGTTTAAAGTATCAGAGCAAATTGTAAAGTAGTAAGAAACGCTCAAAAAGCCCAGACCAGTAAGGGTTAACATTGAAAGTTACTCTTAATTTTTTAATAAGAAATGTAAAATACAATTTGAGGAAAAACAGTCCTAAATTAATAATGTTTGCACGTAATTTTTGCACCTAAAGAAATATGGTGTAGTCTCAATTAGCAGATTTGTTGCACTAAACAATGCTATTTTTATAATAAATAAGTATAAAAAATTTGTGCTTAAAGCTAGGCTTTTAAAAAAAAGTCTTACAACTAGAAAAACCTGCTTGAATTTGGCAGTTTTCTTCAAATGCAGTGAAAACCTTTTTGAGTTTTGAAACAAAATGTTTGTGCTTAAGGATCTTAAAGCCAGAAATAACTTTTACACAAGCGTTTCATTTAAGTTAATTTATTTATTTTCAAGAATTCTTACAAAGATACATTTTCTTCCCCTACTGCCAAATCTGTTCTTGATCAAAGAAGATTTTCTCATTCCGGGAGGGGTGTTTTTAAATCAATACTTAACAGTGATTTATTAAAATAAGATGCTCTTAATATTCTCAAAATATGAGTTAAAAGCTTGTTTTTGTGACTAAAATTCAAATAAATGATCAAAATAAGCATGTTTTCTTCTCAAGAAAACTTTTAATAATACACAATCATCTAAACTAGTTAATCTTTGTCTAAAATAAACTCAAGATTTTCAGTTTCTTTGTCCAACAACAGCATATTTCTGCAGACCACCTATCGATGGTTGTCAAGGCTAATACTCGAGACTCCGAGAGCGGTGGCAATTCAAAGAGAGTATAAAGTAGGCCAATTAGTATCTTGGGAGCGTTTTTCAGGAAAGAAATTGCACCATGACATTTTTCACGAACGCTGAGGACGATTGTTTCTAATGCAAGCTGACAGTTTAAAGCTCAGCAGTTTGGGATTAAGCACAATGCTAATTAACATTAGAGTGTGAGAGAGTGAGTAGGTGTCTGTGCGTGAAGCCCAACAGGAGAGAGTTCAAGCGGAAGGAACATCAAATTGAAGATTCGTTTGATTCCCTCCTGGAGGAAAAGCCTCGAGTCTCTGCAGAACAAAGCATCTTGCTCAAAAATGGGGAATTTATTGAAGGAATGATAAGGTTGTTCAAGGAGAGTTTATCATTCAGTTCTCGGGCATTTCACATGTGGTCGTGTTGTCTTCTCTTAAAAGCACTGAAAGAATCCACTTTTGAGGAGTTCACTACATTTTAAAAATATTTCTTTCTTTCTTTTATTGAGGTCTGCAAATAGAGATCTTACACATTTTTAGGGCAACCGTCTAAAATGAATCTCGATTGTTTGCAAGCACACTTCCATTTGGGTTTGATCAGGGAGTTTCAGTTAATACAGTGAGTTAATAAAGAGAGAGAGAGGGGGGGTATGGAGAGAGGTGTGAGAGGGGAAAGAGAGAGGGGAGAAAGAGCAAAGAGCAAAGATGAAGAGAGAGAGAGAGAGAGAGAGAGTGAGTAGAGAGAGAAAACAAAAGAGAGAGAGGGGGTATGGAGAAAGGAGAGAGAGAGACGATAGAGAGAGACTACTGAACCAAACTGAAGACAAGTATCCTTGCGGATCAGAGCGGCACAGTCCCACTGGGAACACCATTCGCGGAAAAGAACTACTTTAAAACTAAAACAGTCTCCAGTTCTGCTGGAGAAAGAATAGCACCCTTCAACGTTCTGTAAATACGCCATAACAGGGTCATGCATCACTAAACTTTTCTTCAATAAAGGAAACAACAATTTTGAGATGGTAAAATATTGATATTGATTAAAATATAGTTCCTAACAGTATCAGAACAGAAAATATCAACATTTTATTTTTCTGCCAGTTTTACAACATTTGTCGCAGTGAGCAAGAGGAAAGAGACGGGGACACCGGATCAGGAACTATATACAGGTTCAATAGCAAGAAGTGCAGAATAATGGTGTCCTTTAAAAGAAACAGCGGGGAAGTGGAGTAGCAAACTGGAGGTGATTACAGAGAGAAATGGCGAACGCAGAGAAAAAGCGGGAAGAAAAAAAACGCTGGGGTTGTTCTAAAAAAATGTTATTAAACATTGGCTTAAACAAAACTTTTTTAAAGATAATTTAGAGCGTATTGTAAAGTAGTATAAAAAATTGCCCAAAAAGGCGCCGGACTTCTCAGGGTTAAGCTACAGCAGGAAGGGTCTGTAGCGTAGGCTTGACGTGGAAGCATAGTCGGGGTTACGTTCGGTGTAGTTTCTACGTAATCCTCTGTTTCTTCTTCCTCTCTCACATTTTATTTGTTTTGGTAAACAGCAACGGCGGCGGAAACGGAGCGAGCCGTGTTGGAACCCAAAACGATTGCCGTCACTCAAACCACTTAAACCTCAATGCTGGAAGGAGATAAGACGTTGTAGGTGATGCTTCTTCTTTTTTGTGTTTATGGAGGAGACGACCGGATATGATGCTACTCCCGTGATGCAGAGCTAGAAGCACTTAACTACTAAACTGACCAATCACAGAGCCTACGGTCTGTGGGTACGCTGTGCAGTGGGAAGTATGAAGTTACACAGCTTGGCCGTGCGAAGGCTTTTTTTTTTTTTTAAAGTGGAGCGTACCATATTTTGAGCAGAGTTTTTACTTGTGTGCTTGGCGCCTACGCCCAAAAACATTTACAAAGCATCAGGAACATCTGCCGAAGCTGTGCATTTAAATAGATAAATACATAAAACCCTACACTCTGGGAGACAAACAAAGCTGTTGTGGAGGTGAACGATTGGCTCGTCTCAATTACAGACTGTTGTTTTCCAATCCTCCGGCGCTTAAAAGAGACAAACACTCGAATGTGACGGTGGAAGTATCAAAGAAGCACCGTTTCTATTAATACGACAAGGCGCCGTTCAGACACACTGAGAGAATAGCTGATGTTCAAAAGAACACTGTCAAAAAATGATTACCTTATTCGATCGCGGCTGAGTATAAGCCAATTAAAACTTTCTACAACCAGTGTCTGAAAGTACAGCGTTAGTTCTAGCGGCACCAACTCTCGAGAAGAACATCACACGCAAAAACACGTTTTCCATTTGACCGAACTCTTCTGCACAGCACACCGTAGTAATGCAATAAATGCAGGAGATTACGCAGGGGCTGGCGCTCACACTCCTGCGTGTGAACTTTCCCAACACGGCCTCGGGAAAGGGTGAGAAAAAAAAGACAAAGGGAGAGAAGGCGTGAAGATCACACCCTGCTGTAACACGTGCCGGACACGGATGATAAACTCGAGGAAAAAGAGGAGAGTCCTGCTATTTATACCCAGAGAAAAAGCTCATGGAGGGTTTTTTTTTTTCTTTTCTGAACGTGAACCTGAGCAGAGTCATTAGCACAGTCTGTTCCAGGCCCAAACATAGACGCTGAGGAGGCAGGAAAGTTGTGCGAGTCGTTTTCACTTCACATAAAGTGCTGTTATATTGGGCGTATGAGGACGGGCTCTTCAGAGAGGCTTCAGCTCCATCCTGAAGGTGTCTGAGGTGCTTTTAGCGCTGGCCCCAATTGGAAATAATTATAGACAGTGTTAATCTACGAGAACGTGAGATGGATGTATAATATTTGAGCACATTTACACACGGTATTGTGACGTTTTCTTTTTGTACAAAATGTAAAGTTTGTGAAGAAAGCAAAAGCGTTAACCGAATCAAAATGTGGTGATTGTAGCGTTTGCGTTCAAACCAGTTCTTGTAGTTACACACACACACAAGATGATCACATGACTGCACGATCCTCTAGTTATACTATAAACATTCACACAAAAGCACTGAAACTGGTTCAGGAACAGCCAAACTCTGCTAACAAGATGAGGTTGGGAAAGATTGTGTTTTTATAAACACTCGCATTTTCATCTGCTGTTTGTTTTTGATTCTTTTTTTGAGTCCTGTTTTTCAAAACGAAAAAAACGCTGGCGCTAGCAAGCTCACCTGGCTTTGACCCAAATACATGCAATATCTATAGACAAATGCAGCTTTGTGTGTTTATTTTTAGACAAAACGACTGAACGTTTCTGTCATATGTTCAATTCAGACTGCAGCATTGTCAGAACAGCCGTGTCACGGGTCCCTTCACACTGCAGGACGGTCTGAGGCAGCATCCAGAGAGTATTTCTCACTGAATCGCAGAGAGCATTGTCTGTTTCGCAAAAAAATAGTTGAAAACAGGTCACATGAAACAGACTGATGTGCAAGACCGGGATTATTATTAAAAATCTGAGTGTGCTAGTTTTAAATGTATTTACTGTGTCCAAAAAGACAGAAAAGAAGCCTCGTTTTAGCCGAAAACCACAATTTTTATTGCTGTCTGTGCCTCCTCCGCAACTCCACTGCTCTCTTGCATTTACACGAGTCACCCAAAGTCAAAGTGAACTCTCTAGCGCCCCCTATTTGTTTTTCCAATTAACACTACTGCAAATCACCAAAATAAAAATATTTACATTTGTGTTTTTAATTTGTAGGGCCACCGTATTTATGTCACTTAGAGGTCTGAACTGAATGAAGATAACAAATATTCTTTTAAGGAGCACAAAAGTGAGAAGATCTGAGTCAGACCTGCCGCATCTTACACACAGACACACACAATGATGACAATCAGCCCGGGAGAAGCTTTACGAGCACCATTCAGACCCAGAGGAGCATGGAATCGGGCAGAGCCGCGGGCAGCCTCCAGAACAGCAAGGTAATTACAGCTCCTCTTCTCCTAACACACACTCTCTGCTCTTCCACGCTGCTATCATTAATTATCCTGCCTTTACTCTTTGATTTATTCCTGCATTCATAACATATTTATACATTCCAGATGAATTATCATTTCCTGCAGGAATTAATCAGAAAGCAGCAGTCTTACAGAGTGTGTCGTCTCCGGATCAGAGTGTGCCGGAGCTACCTCGCGGCCAATGTTCAGGCCACACTGCAAGGTCAATGCAGATGGCACTAGCTACTGAGCGGGGTCATGATTTATGGTGCCGGGTGAATTATGGCGACTGGGAAAGTCTACGAAAAGCAAGCATCGCCATTTATTTACAGAACAAACTTGTAAAGTCACCAAGACATGAAAACATTTTGAGGGGATAAAATGTAGTTGGTCTTATTCACATTATAACAAGCTTCGGGGGGAGCTCATCAGGGCAAGCGTTTTAATCACAGGAGGCTCATCGTCATCGCTACCACCATAGATATATGTTGAATAAGGCACATCTCTTTTGGCAAAAGATAAAGCACAAGCTCTAAATAAAATGCAATCAGATCATATTTTAATTTCCTCTCTTGGTGACTACTATTTACGTTTTTTAATAAGTCGTTCATTTGAGTCCCAAAAGTTCAATAAAGTGTATATTTATTGGTAATAAAACCCAGTGTATTATAGGCCGCATCCAAACATATGAGATAATTGTTTGAAGTGAAGTGACGTGGGTGAAAACAGACAAATTTTTTTAGGGGGAGTGCCCCTTTAAATTCTAATGAGATGCAGCTCCTGATCTGATTCAAGAAGAGGGCGGAGCTTTTACATATAAATCTGAATAAAAGCAATCACTAAGCAAGATTTTTATTATTAAAATGCAGTTTGACTCCCTAAGAACAGTGATCCAGCAATTTATCAACATGGGAGAGCATTTAAGAAGTGCGATGATAAACAAAAACAAAGACACTAAGTGCTTGTGACACTTTAAGTGACGCTTAAGTCTACTATTTCGTCTTTGATAACAACATGACATTTAAAGGTTTACAAATGGATTTTTTTATTTAAGTTTTTTGACAAAGAACCTAATGTGCGACACCTCATTAACATTTAAAGGAGCACACGCCCAAACATGGTGAAACAGGTGATGTATAATCATAAAATAAACATGTTTTTATGTGATGTTTTTAACGTATAAATGATAATGAGATAAAAACAGGAAATGTTTATTTCATTATTGAACCGTTGGGTGGGTGTGGCCTTATGTAAAGTACATCAAATGAATACTTCATCAGAATTCAGATTCATATTTAAAGGCTCCGCCCTCTTTGGAGCAGATCAGGAGCTTCATCTAATTAACATTAAAAAGGGACAAACTCAAACAGTGGCCAAAACAGCAAACATATATTTCATTATATAACCATTGTTTGGGTGTGTAAACATATATATGCATTAAATTATTAAAATTTTGGCTGTGGCTGGCCGGATGTAAAATATATCAAGTTAAACTTTTATTTAGATTCACATTTAGAGGCTCCGCCCTCTTTAGTAAACAGATCAGGTGCTGCATGTCATTAGCATTTAAAGGGGAACACACACACACATAAAATTCAGATTCATATTTAAAGGCTCCGCCCTCTTTGGAGCAGATCAGGAGCTTCATCTAATTAACATTAAAAAGGGACAAACTCAAACAGTGGCCAACACAGCCAGCATATATTTCATTATATAACCATTGTTTGGGCGTGGCCTTAGGTAAAATATTTCAAATTAATATTTAACACAAATTCAGATTTAAATGTTCAGGAGCTGCATCTCATTAGCATTTAAAGGGGCACTCACCCAAACTTCTAGAAACTGATGTCATCAGAGAGAAATCTTTTATGGAAATTCAGTTTCTTTGACACAAATCAAACAATGAATGCAAAAATAATTAGGGAGCACATGAAGAGATGTGGAATAACGATAACAATATCGAAACATTATTCATGACTTACTCAGAGAGTAACTCGTGGACAATTTCATATTTTACTGCCACGTCCTTTTTAAAAGTCCTTCTGAAGCAGCCAAAACCCTGAGAGCCAGCCAAAACAGGTGTGTGGTGGTGACTTATGGGGTTTATTACACTTGTGTCGTCAGCTGGATTGCATTTTACCGTTTGATAATGGCAGGAGAAGATATCTGGGCTGCAGGGGTTAATGGTACGAAACCAAACCCATTGCTAATTACGTGTTCCGAACTATTTATCAGAATTTCCATCTGCACAGCGCCGCTCATCTTGCACGCTAAATTACTCCTCGGATTATCTTTGTCAAGCAAGTTCTCATAATTAGAGCCCAGCGTGGATGTTTTCTCTCTGAGCGCGAGCGAAAGGAAATTAGCTGACTGGTTAATATGGGCTTGACATCTTGAAACGGTGCCACTAAAGCATCTGTTCTTAGTCAACACATGTGCAGGGGAAAAAGAAAGAACTGCAGCGTTTCGACTCGACATAAATCACAAATAAATTTGATTATTTGTCAAATTTGCACCAGAGATAAGTCCATTCTATAGCTTCCTATTCGAGTCTGGATTCCTGCAGAAGGTATCGTGCACCGTTCTTCTTAACTAAACATCTCCAGCTCAGTCCCTCCAATGGCCACACCCCCACAGCATCATATAACAACCACCATATTTTAATGTAGAGAGTAAATGTTTTTCCTGGAATGCTGTGTCGTTTTTCCGCAATGAAAACACCAAAAATCTCACCAAAAAATTTTAGTTTCATAAGTTTAGTAACATCCTTTTCTAAAACGAAGCTTCTTGTCTACATGTGCTTCAGCAGACCTCAAGCCACAACAAAATGTTGTCCCGCATCACTCGTCCATACAGCGCCTCCTTATTTAAAGTGCCCTGAATAGTTGAACGATGCGCAGCGGCGCCATCTGCGGAAAGATGATGATGTAGGGCTTTGGAGCTGGTCTGTGGGTTGTCTGTGACTGTTCTCACCATTCTCTGCTTATCTGAGATTTTTCTTGGTTTGCCTCTTTGGGCCTTAAATAGAACCAGTGCTTAACTATTGCTTCTGGTCTTCCAATTCTGCACAATCTCCCTCAGAGTTGAAGCAGAGAGCTTAAAACTCTGAGAGCTTTCCGCATCCTTCACCTAAACCACGATGTTCAGCAACCATCTGAGAGTTGTTTTGAGGCTCTCATGAGTGGAATCACCGGTGTATGGGGCTACAAAACCCATTTTGAGTTCTACAAATGAGTTTTAAAGGTATAGAATTCAAAAAAATGATGAGGGTGCTTGAATTTCCACGAATAGTTCCTTTATTTCACTTAAATATCACCTATATGATATATTTATGAAGAAAAATCATTAAAATATACATGGCCGTCCAAACTTTTGCATACCTCAGTATGTTTTTTAGGGCTAAGAGTCAGGTGTTCACTGATATAGGAACGACAAACACAGATCTATAACTTTTTAATAAATTGAGTAAATGCATGAATAATTTCCAAATAAGAATCTTAATTTCAGTTCCAATAATTATTCTCCTTTTACTCCTCTAAAAGCGTCTACGGTGTGGATTCGCACAGAGGAAAAAGGTTTGTGTGCAGGAATCTCCAGACCCAGCAGAGTGCTCTGCATTAGCACACAGGCTGTCAGACGCAGGCAGTAAATTTTATTAAAATTACCTTCATTATAAGACACTCTTCATTATTAAACCAAAAAGTGCTGCTGGTCTCCCAGGGCCGCTGGATTAATAAGGACAGCGATGTATTTTAAGCTGTAAACTCGACTTCTTACTGTCCTTAATCTCCTTTCCACTTCACAGGCCACATTAACACCTCTCCTCGGCTCTGACGGGACCTCATTAGCTCTCCTCCGCTCCAAACAGGAGAAGACGACCACGACGAAGGAAGAGGAAGAAGGAGGGAAAGGACCAGTGACAGGCGGCAGCTTGGGGATTAACCCGTTCACGCGAGCGAAGGAACAAACGAACGAGCGAACGCTTCGGGAATCTAGGTCGCCATGTTTCTAATCAGCCGCCTGGTTAACGATAATTAGCCGGCGAGGCAGGAGGGAGGAGACGGAATGAAACACGAAAAGAAAAGAGGAACCTGTCATGTCACAAACACTTCAAAGCTGAAACTTCTCTTTTAAAAGTGGCACGAAGAGGGTCCTCGAGACACAGGGGACTTCCAGAACGCGCCGCGCTGGAGGAGGGGAGGAGAACCAGGGGCCGGAGAGACCCAAAACACACATGTGCACTTCAGAGGGACCCAAAACACACACACACACGCACGCACACCACCTACACAACACTGAGTTTGCTCTCTCTGATAAACTTTTGCAGTGCAGAACGTGATCTCTGTGATGATTTCCCATAAAGCTCTGCAAACAGAGATGATACGCTCCTCGCTCTGCAGTCGTGAAGGGTCAGAGGCTCCGCTAGACCGTCGAACCAGACCAGAACACCATGCAAGCTGCCCTCACTGCTCTCAACATTGATTGGTGATCCGTGAGTTAAACGAAACAATTAAAACCCGATACGTTGCGTACCTCTAGGAGCTTTTTTAGAAACAAACAACTTTCAGACTGTTATTTACAATACATCAAAGTGTTAATCGATCATTGTCATTAACGTGTGAGGAGCCTTTGCTTTCCGACAGGAAGGAACTCTACTGGAACATCTACATGACATTCACCTGCTGCACAAGTTTCGTTGGCTGACCCCTATGTCTACAATCCTCCTTGAAACCCCAGTTTGCTTGGAAATGTCTGGGAGAGACATTGTTGAGGAAGGAAGGAAGGAAGGAAGGAAGGAAGGGAGGAAGGAAGGAAGGAAGGGAAGGGAAGGGAGGGAGGGAAGGAGGGAGGGAGGAAGAAAGAAAGGAAGGGAGGTAGGGATGGAAGGGAGGTAGGGAAGAAAGGA